>ML795194.1:386366-397333 GCA_009831015.1 Picea engelmannii
TGAGTGCTCTATCTGATCATCCTCATGACTCTTCAGCTTCTCTGGTTATTACACATCGGTCTTCTTCGACTTCTCTAGCAGATGTCATCAATGGTTTTTGGTAGTCTCACAGTGTCGTGCCTCAGTAGCCCTCCGATCATTTCCTGATCCAAGGGTTCATGATCAAATCAGGATTTCTTATATCGCGATTTAGACACTTTCGATGACATAATGTTTATGTCCACGGGAGTCACGATTTCCCGATTTGCGATGTGCTTCAGCCCTCCTGGCTAAGCCCTGGTCCATGTGACCGTTACCCGTGACTGTCACCATACCTCTCATCGGGGTTTCGGGGTTTCGCAGTTCCTGATGTCGATAGTTTCTCACCTCTCCAATCCCCGATTACCGATGCGCCCCTTTCCATGCGCTAGCCCTGCTGGCTATAGGCCTTGGCTCCATAAGACCGTCAACACATGACCTCGGTCAAACCTCTCATCGGGGTTTTGGCGTTTTCGATGTCACTATGCACATGCCTCCGGGATTCCCGATCCCCGATTTCCCAATGATGGAGATCAACGGTCCAGATCTCATTCTTATCCAATGGCTGTGATTTCATCGCAAAATCGCATATCGCAATTTCAGAGTTTCTGTTGCAGTGTGTTCTTGACATATCAAAGTCCCGATCACCGATGCCTCTGCTGACATCACTCATGGTTTGACACGTGTTAGATCATGCCATGTGTCACTCTGATTCATGAATTGCATGAGCCTGAAGTGTTAGATCTGCCTGCCACCTGTCATTCTCTGGTTGTGCCACGTGTCCCTGGGTGACGTGGTCTGTTGACGTGTGTTGGATCGACGGTCTAGATCACTTATTGATCTGACGGTGCCGATTCAGTCGGGATTTCGCATATCGCGAAATCGGGGTTTTCGTTGCATTATGTTCTTTGCATTATGAAATCCCAATCCCCGAAACTCCGATGAGGCCTCCTGGATGCCATGCGTCCATACGAATGAACGGTCCAGATCCTTGCTTGGTTTAACGGCTGCGATCAAATCGCGAAATCTTATATCGCAATTTCGGGGTTTTCGTTGTCGAGTGAACTTTGCATATAGAAATCTCGATCCCCGAATCTCTGATGGCTTATCTCCCTCGCAACTTCTGTCTGATCTGACGACCCTCGTTCTTTCGGGAAATTTGAATGAGATCCTGTGGTTGTGGATCTCTGTCTTCCTTCTCTTCTGCAAATTCCTTTATCTTGAGCTTTGCCTTTGTTGCGCGCATTTTCTTCAACGCTGTTCCTCCTGAGCTTGCCATCAATGACAAGCATACGTTACTTGGTAAACATTTGCCAACAGATTGTTCCCACCTGATGAGTGAGATTAGGCCTAAAGGCTCAACGTAGCCAAAGGAAAATTCAGGAAAATCGAAAGGTGACAGAAGAAAACAAGGAAATATTGCATCTTAGAGTCTGAAATATGGATTTTGAGTTTTTATTTTATCTATTGTTGAAAACTGTTGACTTCAAAAGTTTTGGACAACATGTTTTATTTTTGGATGTATATATTTTTTGGAAATAATTTCAAATATCATGAGCTAAATTGTCAAATGTTAAATGGGAGTCACAAGGAGGTGTGTTTTGCTTAACTAACTAATATGTTATGATTGTTAAGAGCTAAAGGGAGTCACAAGGGGTCCAACCTAATAGTTATTATTTATTTATAACCCTTACTATGATTATTACTTTCCCCCTAACTAAAAGTTGGTTGAGTATTTAATTAACTTAACTAATGAGTTGGTTCAACTACTTCAACCAATTCTAATTTGTTTAAAGGCAAAAGGAAATGGAGGAACAAGAGGATGATAGAAGGAGAAGCATACTAAGGTTTTCTCTTTGAGTTTATGCTGAGATAATTCAGTTTTCATTCATTCCTTAATTTATCACAAGCCTAATTCTTTTTATGATAGTAGGGTCTTATTGTAGACAACAAGATTCGGGGCTGAATTACATCAGTCAAACACTTGTTTTTCAAATGTGTTGATCTATCTTTGATTAGTATGTGTAGAGTCGAGTGGGCAACAATCTATGGAAAGATGATCCAAATTTTAGAGTTCAGTATTTTTATTTTTTGTGAGAGGTCCTTTTGTATGCTCCATCGGGGATGTCTAAGTTTGACTTTGGTCCTAAATGTCTACATGAAATTTTGTAAAAGAATGAATCTTTGGTGAATTGAAATGAAATAAAGGATTGGTTTATGTCTCATCTGTCTTGATTATCATCTTGGTGTCTTTACTTCTGTCTTTACATTTATTTCAACAATTGTTATATTCAAAAAATTACATAAAAAGTAAATTTACAGCAAGCTTTTTATTTATAAAAGACTAGCCTAAGCACTTGTAATTGATACTTGTGAGTTAGGATGTTATTTTTGTTGGCTATAAACATAGGGTTAGATTCCCGTATATTTTTCTCTAGCCAAGAAGAATCTGAAAATGCTTGAGTAAGATCATCTCATATCTTTTCCTCAACACTACACTCGGTGTATATACAAAGCATCATTTTACCCTTTGTGGGATCCGCGACTGTGCTCTATGTGAGTTATTCTAACTCTATGTAATTTATAGTTTAAGCTCTGGGTAAGTGAAGGATTTTTTTTTCCCTCTGAGGGGTTTCACGACTGTGCTCTATGTGTTTACTTTACCCAACATACTTTATAACTTATGTGTATACAAGGCATTGTTTTACCCTCTATGGGGTTTTGCAACTATACTTTGTTTATTTATTTAACATTGTGTAGCTTATAACTTGTATAATTTATTTATCACTGTGCGAGTCATAACTTGTATATTTTCTTTATTCCTGTATGATTTATAGATTGTATCGTTAAATTATTGTTGTTATAAATCGTATCTTGTATTATGTGCTTATGTGCTTATAAAAGCATTATACTCAGATTCCATCAATTAATGATGGGGCCCTGATTTGTTTTTGTGAGGGTACCCATCAGCTGATTTATGGATCCACTCCTCCCCTTTGGTCATGGATGGATCTTCGCACCAGCTCCAATGGTGACTTGGTCTTCCACTGAACTCAAGATAAGTATTATTTTATATCATTTATTATAAGTGATTTCAATTTAAACGGATAGTATGGTTTACTAAGCCCTACCTTTTATCTCTGTAGGTTTATACAGTTCAAGGGAAACATATCAAGGAAAGCCTTCCTTCTTGAAAAGGTATTCGCATTCTGATCTTGGCGTTTAAACAAAAAATCTTATATTCTATCTACCGGTGGAAATGGAGTCTTTTCCCTAGGGTACTCCACTGTAATAAAATTTGAACCATTGTTTCATGGCTACACAGGTTGTTTGCAATTTACTTTCAAATGAATATAAAGGTTATTGAAACCATTTTGAACAAGATTCAGTTATGTAAAAGCTACTATAGCATGCATTTGTAGACTATTGAATCATTGTTTATCTATGGTTATAAACATAAGGAATATGTAAATTTTATAGAAGAGGGTTGTTATTCATTCCATCTATTTCTTATGGTACTTGTACATAATCTGAAATAGTAACTCAACATATGTTAATATGAACATAATAGCAATCCTAATTTTCCTTTAAGCTTGAATACATATATACAAGTATACACAGTTATTTATGTATATGCATAACCCTACTTAATGATTATTAGGAACATACAATAGTTCTCTCATTTCTTTATGCATGATTACACATATGTATATATCCATACAATTGTCTGTATATCTACAATCGTATTTCATTAGCAATTATAACCTACAATAGTTCTACTATTTCTGCTATATGAGCACACACACACACACACACACACACACACACACACATATATATAAACAATCATCGCATAAACATCACATTCGTGACAACTAATAATCAACAAAATATTAACAAGAAATAAAGTAAAGGTACATATATGAATCTGATGCTAGGACACAAATGGAACAACCAAGTTCCACCCAACCCTAGAACAAAACAACCAAGTTTACTTGCTCTGTTCACCCCCTAGCCTGACCATGAGTCCACAAGGGATAATTTGAAATGATCCTCCTTTGCTAAAGTCACCTTCCACAGATCATAAATTCAATTGCCTCACACAAATAGTGTTCATAACAACAAGTAGTTTCATTTCTCCAACATGTTAAGCAATGTCCTGCCTCCAACATATGTTGTATTTATATGCATCTTGTGCCTAGGTATTTCCTTCCCTCCTTGGGAATTTTCGCATCTTTACAAATCCATGATTTTTAGGGGCTGCTAGGGGTCAAATCCCTCATTTTCCACTTGTAAAAATTATCCCTGAGGCAACTCAAATATGTTCCCCACTCATGGATTCATGGTCAGTTCTTTTTAACCTAGCTGTTCCATTTGTCTTCTAGCATTTAATTTATATTTTTTTTTGTCTTTTACATGTGTCACAAGAAAATAAGTTAGTTGGGAAAATCAAATCTTTTCCCAAGAGTCATGAATAATTTATTACAATAATCAAATTCCAAATTCGGATTTGCCATAAATGGAAAATAATTTCCAAATCTGAATTTGCCAAAAATGAAAATTTATTCCCAAGTACACTTAGACTTTAATAATCAATTATTTTTGGGGATATTACATACATGCTCTCTCAATGAGTTTCTCCTTAGGAGGTTTACTCAAAGTAATAAAGGCCCAACATAATTAATGAAAAAATAGTGGGTGGAAAAAGAGAGCGAATTAAAGCAAGGACATAAGCTCATCCCCACACATGAGTTCAAGGCACCATATAAAATTATTATCGCTATGTTGAATCGATTTTATGGCGAGGAGAAGAGCACACATTTCCAGGAAGATTGGCTAGCCATGGCTCATACCATTGTGGAGATAGGACAAGTGTTCAATTGGGAAAAAATATTAACTTTTAATATATGTCTCAATATGAAAAATATACTAGGTATGAAAAATCCCTACTTCCATATGTCATCATACTTGATTGATGTTATTTTTTCCTCAATACAATTTCCGAATATCGAATGGAATTGGGACCAAGATCAACCCCCTATGCATATGTATTGCTCCAAGCTTTGGAACATAATTTATAAGATGTATTTCTATGACATTTGTGATTATTTAATTTCCCCTCTTTATACTATTATTTATGGGTTCTCAAGGCACAAAATTTCAAGTGAATCTAGATTTGGGATGAAAGGGATAGGTGATTAGTATCTAGAAAAATATTACACCTATATTAGGGTATATAACATTATTGGGGCCCCTCACCTTTTTCCATACTTTGTCCTAGATCATCTTTTCATAAGAGAAATGGCCTATCAAACCATGAGAATAGGGGTTACTTCTATTCTCTTGAACAATAGTAAGAAACTTTGTCCTTTGTTTCTTGTACTCATAGGAACTATATTCTATCGAATAAACAACATGCTAGAAAAGAGGCAGACGCCTTACGATATTTAAGATTATGCCTTGGAAAGGCAAAGGGACATGACCCACATGAACTAGTAGTGAGTCAAGTTTGATTGGTAGGTCTCACTCATCCTACTATACATGTGGTTGATTTTGAAGAAGACAAGTTCAAAGGAGTTCTTTTTTATGAAGAGGTATTACAAAAGTTACCAGATGATGCTTCAATACAATAATTGCAATCCGAGCAAGAAGAAATGAAGAATATTTCACAGGAGAAATTTCAAAGGCTTCTGCAAGAGGATTGGAATAAATTAATCTTCAAAGAGAAAGAAAAGGTGAAAAAGGAATAATAATTAGAGAAAAGAGATTGAATGCCGATGAAGAATATCAGAGAAAACAAGTCGGAGAAGAAGATAAAAGACTATTTGAAGAAACCAAGGAACAAAGAAAACAAAGTGAAAGAGAAACAACTGAAGTAGAAGCTAAAAGAATAGAAGTTGAACAATTGGAATGGAAAAAACATAAAGAATTGATCGATACCTATGGTATTCCATCAACGCCTAATTCGGGCACAATAAACATTTATCCTCAGGAATACACCCTTGTCACTGGTATCCCAGGTAATTCAACCTTTTCCTTGCAAATACTTAGTTTTGAGGGTGTTTTCATAGTTGTTGGAGACTATTATTATGATGACATCACTAAAATGATCCAAGAGGATCTAGGAATGCTCACATAGGTCTAGGAGGATTCAAAATGCTCAGAGGGATCCATAAAGGGTTAGAAAAACTCAAAATTTGACCATCTCAAAAGTTGAAGAAAATAAAATCATTTTGAAGAGCTCGTCGCCATATTTCCAATGGTTCAAATGTCAAGTCAAACATAGTCCATATGAAAATGTTATGGTTGGTCAAAGTTTAGGTCAACCACGTAAAAATTCAACCTAAAGAGACACGTGGTAGGCTCATAGGTTGACAAGTGGTAGCTCCAGGGTGACATGTGGCATCGTACAAGTGACATGGAAGCAGTTGAGTTAGCAGTCGTACCTCAAGGTGGAAAAATGACAGGTTTACATGTGGCATATAATTGGTTCAATCAAATGTTGACATGTGGCATTGGAATAGTCAATGAGAGGCCACCACGTGGCGACCCGCCATTGGTCAATATTGGTTGGTGAATATCAAAAGTTATGGATTCAATAGGGTTCGAATCCATGACAAGGCCTTAACAAAGCCTCCTTACCAACCTACCACACTATGTTGCTTGTTAACTATATGGAAAACAATATATTAAAATTTATGTTAAGGTTCATATGGGTTGCTAAAGGGCTGAGGGCCTAAGACCTCAACCCTTGGCCCTTGGTATATTTACATGCCATTTAACCAACACATAGCGTGGAGGAGCTTAGAAGATATTTCAATGGTAAGTTATATATTAACATAATTAGTTTCCAAATTCATGTGGAGTTGTTATAACCATATGATATATAGTTTATATATCCATTCCTAAAAGTTCGCGTGGATGTTATAACATATAGTGGCTGCAACATAAAACTGTTATATATATATATTCCAACTGTTTAACAAAAATCCCATGGAATATGGCAGTCGATGGGAATGGAACCCTCAAATTGCCAAATATAGCTAAGACTTAAAGAACCTCCACTAACCAATGAGCCATGGATATAGTTTGTTAAAAAAAAAAAAAAAAATTCGTAATTAATGCTCGCCACTAAGTTAGTAAATTGGTGTAGAGGGGAACCCTATTTAATGGCGCACACCCCTAGGTAGAAGACACAATTTTATGAAGATATTTTGGTCTTGTAATGAGTGTCGAGGGTACAAGGCATATGACTCTACACCGTAAAGCATGCTAATTGAAACCTTGACAAAATTTCAAGTATTCTATATCAATTTTGCACAAATTTTCTCCAGAAATTCAACGTTGCACTCTGTTTCTGCATTTGAGTAAAGACAAAAAAAAAGGTCATTGTATTATTTTGCATGCCAAGGGGATTTTGGGGCAGTGTAAGCACAATATAGCTGACTTTATACCTACTTTTCTCAGTTTTTAGAGAGGAATTCAAGGGCGATGTCCTTTTCTACGTCAGAGAAGCATATTTCAAAGGTGTCTTCATCTCTTGTATTGTAAATTCCTTTTATTTTATTTAAAACATTTGAGCATGAATAAAGTGATTCCGCATTTTCTTATGTAAGATGTATTATGAAATTTATGATCATCAATTAAAGTGTTTGTTTGAGTAATATAAATCACTTCCATGCTATAAGAATTGTAAATAAAATATATTTGAATAAGAAAGTGGTATTGAACTTAGTGATATTTTAATATCAAGTGTTTTATAGCTTATATCCATTTTTAGATCAAGTGGTATCAGAGTTAGTTTAACATGTGAATGCTTAGAAGGGATAAACACAAGCGTGGTGAAGGAAAACCTGAGGTTTATAATCCCGAAATTGATTCAAGGAGCTTCACTCAAAGATAAGATATGGATTCACCAAGGAAAATAGGTTCTTATAAATTTGAAGATGATTTCTTTAATGCCTTTAGTCAAATGAAGGCAATGGTGGAAGAGAAATACAATGAGAGGGGATTACAAAAAGGTGAAATTTATGGACAATTTAAGAACATATATGATATTCCTCCTTCTCCACCTTCGTCAAGACATCCTTCTTCACCTCCTTCATCCCCTTCCACTTCTCCACCCTCATCTCCTCATAAGAAAATATCTTCAAAGAAGCCATTGTTAAAGTTGGATGTCAAGTTTAACTTCTCCATGTATAATGGTGAGTCTAATGGAGAGAAGTTAGACAATTGGATTTGAAAAATGGAAGTTTACTACCATGTTCAACAGATTGATGAAGACGCGGTAAATATTCAATTGGACTCTCTTCACCTTGAAGGTACAATGTTTATTTGGTGGGAAAGTAAATTTCAGGAAGGTATCCAAAAGAGAGGTAATATTCTCTTTTCTTGGTCAGAATTCAAAGCTGCATTAAGGAAACAATTTTATCCTTTGGAATATTGACAAAAGACAATTATGGAATGGAAATATCTGAGACAAGGAAAATGACAAAGTGTGCAGGATTTTACTGAGGGAGGAAAAAAGCTTTGGCTTTAAATATTTCATTACATTCTACATAAACCCTTATGAAATACATTGGTGCTTTGCATAGTTAGATTCGTCGTACTCTACTTTTGTTAAATCCATCTAATTTTGATGAAGTATGTGTTCAAGATGTTCATCTTGATTCCAAGGGGAAAGATGCTAAAGATGATTCCTCCAAGCCATTTTCTCAACAAAAAGGAAATAAGAACAAGGGAAAAGAGAAACAGGTAGCTACAATAAAGAAGGAAGAAGTAAATATAATATGTACTTATTGCAATAAAATAAGACAAGATGAAGATCATTGTTGGAAGATGCATCCTAAATTAAGGCCTAAAAAGTACAGAGGTAAAGAAAAACAAAAGGTTGTTTTCACATCCCAACAATATTTGGGATGTGAATCAGGTGACGAGACACAAACCACAGTGGTAGGTGTTGTGAATGCAAGAAAGAATGTGTCTATGATGTCTACAAAAGAAAGTGAAGGATGTGATTTGAAATATAATAATGAAATAGTCAAGTTATCTCCTCGTCATGAAGTGCTTCAAAATTCTCCAAAGTTTCCACATGAAGGTCACTTGCATGCAATGTTTCCAAAGTTGATAAGTGACATGGATTTTTCTAGGAAGAAAACAAATATTGTTAATTCATTGGCAGTAGCATCTATATGTTTTTTACTACTATTGATATGTTGTGCATAGCTAGTAGTGGAAAATATGAATGCAAATAGATGTGGAAGTCTGAGAGTGATTTATTATGTTATCATCATTATTTCAGCCTTCATCCTTGTTATTTAGTTGATTTTAATGAGCCAAGTGGTCCAAGCATGGGGAAGTGACACAAGTAAAGTGGGGAGGCATATCCCTCATTTAATGTATGAATGAAGATGTTTTAGTGGTCCAAAATCTTCCCAGTGGGGAGGAACGATACAAGAGGATCTAAGAACACTCACAAAGGTCTAGGAGGATCGAGAATGCTCACAGGAATCCAGAAAAGGTCAGAAAAAATCAAAATCCGACCGTCTCAAAAGTTAGATAAAATGATATCATTGTGAAGAGCTCGTCATCATCTTTCCAACTATGAAAATGGCAAGTCAAACAGAGTTCGTATGAAAATGTTATGGCTGATCAAAGTTCAGGTCAACAAGGGAAAAAGTCAACCTGAAGAGACACATGACAAGATAAGAGAGAGACATGTGGTAGGATCACAAGTTGACAAGTGGCAGCTCTAGGGTGACATGTGGCATCATACAGGTCATGTGGAAGCAACTGAGTTGGTAGTCATACATTTGGGTGGATGAATGGTAGGTCGAAAAGTGGAAAATCTTGGTTCAATCAAATGTTGACATGTGGCATTGGAAGAGCCAATGAAAGGGTGCTGCGTGGTGACTCCTCATTGGTCAATATTGGTTTGTGAATATAAAAAGTTTTGGAGTCAACAAGGTTCGACCCCATGACCTCCATAGTCACCAAAGGTATTAACAAAGCCTCCTTACCAACATAACATGTTATGTTCCTTGTTAACTATATAGAAAAAAAATATTAAAATTTATATTAAAGTTCATACGGGTGGCTAAAGGGACGAGGGCCTAATCCCTCTACCCTTGGTATTGTTACATGCAATATAACCAACACACAGTGCAGAGGATCTTAGAACATATTTCGATGGTAAGTTATATATTATATGTTATATATATAATATAACATATGGATATATGTTATAACAAAAACATAATCTATTTCCAAATTCACGTGGATTTGTTATAACCATATGATATATGGCTTATATATCCATTCCTCAAATTTTGTGTGTAGGTTATAATGTATAGTGGTTTCAACATAAAATGGTTATATATATATATATTGCAACCGTTTGAAAAAAATCCCATGGAATATGGCGGTTGGTGGGAATGAAACCCCTCACTTACCAAATATAGCCAAGACTTAAACAACCTCCACTAACCAACGATCCATGGATATAGTTTGTTAAAAACAAACCAACAACTTTGTAACTAATTCTTTCCACGAAGTTCATAAATTGGTTTAGAGGGGCGTCCTATTTAATGGTGTGTACTGCAAGGTAGAAGACACATAATTTTATGCAGATTTTTTGGTTTCGTAATGCGTGAAGAGGGTACAAGGAATATGAGGCTACACCTTAAAGCATGTCAAATGGTACTTTGGTGGAATTTCAAGTATTTTATATCAATTTTGCATGATTTTTCACGAGGAATTAAATAATGCACCCTGTTTCTACATTTGAGCAAAGCAGCAAAAGGTCATTGTATTGTTGGACACACCTACCACACTTAGAGGGGGGGTGAATGAGTGTGGGGCTCTTTTTCCCAAAACTGCCCTCTTGCACAAAAACTCATCAATTAGCATTCAACATTTATTCATTACCCATTGTTGTCATTTATAACCAG
>ML795194.1:405692-426324 GCA_009831015.1 Picea engelmannii
TCTTCCTCTTCTTCGAGCTTACCATTCAACTCATTTAAAGCATAAATGCTTCAGACCATCATTCATGAACTTGTACAATGGACAATTTGACAACTCGGCTCATCGAGGCTTCCGTGATAAAAGATGTCAATTATTGATGCATTGTATGAACATGCCTCCATCTGTCGGATTTTTGCTTTCGGCTATCCTTCAGTGTCTAGAAGAGCAGTTTGGATACAGAATGTCCTCAACATTCAATTATACAAGGTGACTTCCAATAAGAACAGTTGTTCTTGAAACCGGGGCTACCAGCTTATATCAAGATACAAGAGTTCCTACTTTCTTTTACATAAACACGTAAATATATAAAAACTAACCTATAACCAATGCTCTTGAAGCCCGAAGCACAACAAGACCCATTAATTTTATAACATGCTGTAAACATAACCAAACTAGTGACCATCTTATGGCAAGGCCGGGGCTTCCGCACACACCAGCTTAACTTATGTTACCATGTTCTATAGTTGGTTCTGATCATTTAATTTTACACACAAAACAATACACTAAAATTTCTATGCAACAACAAATCCAAATATAACTCAATCACACCACATCATAAATCTGCATATATTATCTCGTGCCACCACGCTTCAGTAATGGTGTCGCTCCTTAATCATTCTTTCGATTTTCGCCCTCATTTTCATAGTTGATCCTGGAAAAAGCAACACCAAGAGGGACTGAAAAAAAAAACAGCACAGAGCGAGACTGAAATTCTTCTCCTCTTACTCGTTGATTCTGGAATCTCTTTCGGGTTGCTGGTTGATCTATTCTCTTGCCTCTTGCTACATGACCCAACAATGATGCATGTGTTACTGGTTGATCCACTCTCTTTATGCTTGCTACATGACCCAGCACCGTTGCATGTGGATGATTCACTGCCCTCATTCATCTGTTTCTCGTCCTCATTTTCATACTTGATGTTGAAAAAAGAAGCACCCAGAGGCAATCCGAATGCATTAGAATGAGCAAAAGTTCTGGTACTGAAGTTCTCCCGCGAGTTGGGCACAACGGTGGTCTGAAATTCATGAGCCTTGAACAACGTGAGAACTAGCATGTGGGCACCCGATCTTGGAGGTTCATAAGCAACCAGCTCTATCGGCCGTGAATCTATATCACGTTCGCTGGCAACGAAAGGCAGAGTTAACCAGTGCAGATACCAGTGCAGATTCACGTTCGTTGGTGGAACTATAGAAACTGAGCGTGTACACCTTGCATGACTGGCACGCGACTCCTTTCTTTGCGGGCAGGTCTCGAACTGGTGGCAAATGCACAACGATCAGTGTAATTCCTCACCTGCAACAAACCAGCGCTAGCCAAAAAGAAATTATCAAACTCACAGCTCTCACGCTTAGACTGCTCACACACTCTTGCACACAGCAGTACCTTTGCCCAACCAACGATCCGGGAGTCAATCTTGCAGTGGAAATCAATCTTCACACATAAATAAAAAAATCAACACACCTAATCTATGTATGTATAGGAAACCGTCTCCCAAACTATTTCATTTTCCTGGGCATTCCCGTGAGGGATTAAGCCCAACGAGGCTCTGATACCAAGTCAGAAACCATGAGAGCAGAGATGCATAAGAATAACACACAATAATTGAATATATTGCATACACACATACGTACATATATAGTTGGATACAGATTCAACTGATTCCATATTTGGAGGGAGTGGTTGAGAAGATATCTCAACAGCCTCCTACAAATCTTCAACCAACCCCAAATTAATCATTAATTCTAACAATTATCAGTTTACCCAGGAAAAATGATCCTCTGAAAATATTTTCTTTTCCCAGGAAAAATGAGAATGATTAATGTTTCCTTTAAAACTTACAAGGTTAAAAAACAAAGGTGACATCCGCTGCAAATACGAAAAAACATGGAACATGATGGATTTCGTCGATATCGTTGATGGATTCAATATGTTAGAGTGTCTAATTAGCTTCGTAAGAAAGTTTGGAATACATTAAGCAAAAACTATAAGACTTGTTTAGATAGTATGCTTCCTATGAGAGTTATTGAAGTATCGAAAAACTTAATACATCTAATTGAAAAAAAAACATAATATATCCAAATAATCACTATAAAACTTGTTTAGATAGTATGTCTTTGTACGAGGGTCTATAGGAGTATTGAAAAACATATTATATTTAATTGAAAAATAAGACAAAACATATTCTATCAAAACAATCACTATAACATTATGCCTTTGTATGAGGATCTATAGGACTTATTATTAGTCCCTCCCTTCTGCGAGGGACTATAGCAACGGCTTTGCGGTCAACTATCGTTGACCAGGTATTAGGTGGTCTGTTCCGTTGCATTAATAGGTGCTTTTTGGAATAGTATTATAGCTTTCTATTCCATATTAATTCACTTTAACATTTTTTCCCAATTATTATTATTTTTTTTAAATGGCCTATTATTTAAATTTTTTTTTTTAAATGAAATTATTTATTTGATTTTTTCAATTAAAATTGTGAAAATTTTAATTGGTTAGTAAGCCCTGATTTGACTTAATTAGCCCTAATGTGTGCCAATCAAGGTTTTAAATTAATTTAAAAATAAAAAAATTGATTGACACTCTAGTTGCCATCATTATGTTGCACACTAACATTGTTTGATAAAGTCTGTCACACTAACACTACAATGCAGTGGATGTATGCTCTGCAGTCGATGCAATGCTGCAGTCGATGTATTCTCATACTCAAATTCTACTCCTCACTGCCTCACCTTTGAGTCTATGCTCATCGCGAGCCTCACCGCCAAAGGAGGCAGTCAATGTATGCTCTGCAAACGATGCAATGTTGCAGTCGATGTATTCTCTACAAACGATGCTCCAATTATACCCCCCACTGCCTCACCTATGAGTCTATGCTCACTGCCAGCCTCACCGCCAAAGGAAAGGGAGGGACAAGGAAATAAGGAAGGCCTGCCTGCTAAACAAATATACCGAGATACCCTCGGAGGAGTATACATGGTCGATCCAATTCTAATGCTCGCAAAGGAGTATACATGCTCGATCCGTGAGGAGTATTCATGGTAGATTCTCGTTGGACTTCAGAATTTCTACCAAAAGCTATGTAATGAAGGAAACATTATGAAAACCCACACAATTACTGTATATGAGGTAAAAAATTTATAAAATTTTTGAGTTTATTGTCTAAGTTATTGAATGCTAGTAGTAGGTTCAATTACAGAGGTAGCTTATTCCTACAAGAGAAGAGTGCTTAATTACCTCAATCACTCTAGCCGTTGATTAAGTACATGACCGAATTTAACACACTGAACACTAAACCATTAAAGAGTAGAAACGATAGCAAACACGGCTATTACAAAGGCATTGGCTCGTTCAATGCACTTTAATGCAAGGAATGCATCACATAATTACAAAGAAATTGCTTGGACAAACATGGTTTGATAGGTGAAAATGAAGATATGGGCATGGTTCGAGCTCAACTCTTCGTGGTGGCATTTTTTTCTTTGAAATTCATAATGGGACAAGTTCTTTAGCAAAATATGGAGTGAAAGATACCAACACAAGCCCAAGAATGAGGTTGCATGTAAACAGAGTTGAAGTTGACTAATGGGCTTGCAAATATCATGCACCTGAAACCCTAGGCAGGGAGTATTTTGGGCCTATAACAACATCAAATAACATGGTTAAGCTACTTCAAAAACCACATAAAACAAATGCATGACTTGGAAGTATCTCAAGATGGTGGTGTGAAATATAGAGGGGAGATACCAGTGGTGATTTCACAAAATAAGCACACCATGTAGAGGATATCATGCAACACACAATAATCCAAAAACAGTTACATAGTTACCTCTAAAAGTTGTGCATAGAGAGCTCGAAGACCAAAATCCTTCACAACCACCCAGAAACATTTCACAACTATAAGTGGAGCCAAATGAAATGGTGGTAAAACTATGGTAGGTGGGGTAATGATTTTATAATAGGTAATATGGTTGCATTATGACAAGAAGGATGGGTTTCGGCCAACATCCCCAAAAACCATAGAACTTAGAACTAGTGAGGCTGAACCAAGTGCAAAATGACCAAGTGATGGAAATGAGGTCTTCCAGAAAAAGTGAGGGTAGAGTAAGTCTTCCAGAAATGAGGTCTCTTAGCTTCAACTTGGCCGATTTATCCCTATGTAGGGATTCCCTTCGACTCAAAATTTAGTCTCGACAACGCATAGAAAAAACAATTGCTTGTCCTATTTAGTGATTATCTTTCTTTAAAGAAAGAACATGCAATTGTAACTGCATCTAAGTCTTTTCTTTGTTGTTGTTCCAGAATTCTACGTAAATCCATTTTTGTGTTGAAGGAGTCGTGTGTTCTACTGGATTTTTACATTTTGTGGATCCCCAACATACCTTGAATAATGCTGGTAAATAGTTTTTTGTAGCCCATCCTACCATCCCTCGTCGAGTTTCCTCAAAATGAACCGACCGTAGAAGTGCCCACCATTCCTCGTGTCATTGACCATTGGTATGTATATGCATTTAACGTTGCCTTATGTCTGCCTAGGGAGTGAATACTTTTGACGTGGAAGCCTTGGAGTCATTGTTGAACAAAATTATAATATATTTTACTTTTTATTTGATAAAGTTAAAATTAAATAATTCCAAATTTATTTATTACTACATTCATGAGGGGTAGCAGTGCACTTGCGCACTTGCAAAATTGATCATATTTGGTTTTGTTGAACACTTTTATCAGTGGTCGAAATTCAATTTAAATTTTAATGTGCTTCCTCGGAAATCTACCATCGTCTCACAAGCTGTCATGGGTTGCACATCTTTCTTTATATGGAGGACTTTCTTTATGGAGGAATTTCACACGGGATATACTCGAGAGAGCCATTGACTACGTTCATATTTCTCTCTTTTCTAATTGTTTCGTTGAGTCACACTAGTGCGATTTGTATTTAACTTCAGAGGAAGGGATTTCTCATATTTGCAGCAGAAGCCACTTCCTAATCTACATGGTTATGATTGCAAACTTAATGCGAGGATAAATTGTTCTTTAGGTATGTTCAAATGGTTGTTTCTTTTCAGTTATTTTTATGGGAATAAAGAAGTGTAGAGATAAATAGGGATTTCCGTGTATAAATTTAATTTGGACATTAATAGTTTATGGGTTCCAAGTATGAATGAAGTAAATTTTAACTCTGCCCCTTTAATGATGCTTGACTTAATATAAACTTTATTATAATTATAATTATAATATTATATTAATAATTGATGTTAATTAATTGTTATAATAGTAAAATTTTGATATATAGATTTAAGTATGATTTATATACCTAAAGAAAATATTGTTTTTAAGTGTAAAATGATAATAATATTATAATAATGATATTTGCAAAAAAAAAATATAGCCAGTCAAAGGCCTTCCAACACGTCCCAGAAGTACGATTATAACAAATACACCTAAAAAAAATATTTTTGTTTTTGCTAATTTTTCAAGAAATGAAAAGTAAACAAGGGCGAAAATTTAAAGGGTCCGTCATGTAATTTGGTGAGACTCACTAATCACAATCTCCATTCCTCACTCCCAAGTAACGAGTCACTTGTGGGTTCATTCCGTCACTACCGCGCCTTAAAGTGGTTCCACTTATTACATTGTGATTCACATTTAAGGTAGGACTAAAAAATAAAGTACAACCTAAAGTAGGACTAGACATTAGAAATTAAAAATAGTGAAAATAGGTACATGTGCATTAAAGGTGACCGACGTGTTCTCTTGGTCAAGAGAAGCTATCACCACAGCTATAGGAATGTCCACAATAGACATAATCTTTCATTTTAAAGAAATCGGTTTTCTGTATTTCCAATTGCCGCCCATCATAGAAAGCCATCCTTGATCACCCCAGAATAAACGACAATGAATCTACACACATGAAAATAGCTACACAGTGCAAGTGGGGATATTATGAGGACATTATTTGGACTTGTTAGGTCATGGGTGTGCCTTCCTCGCTTTTTTGGAGGAAGGCTTGACTTGTTTGGGAAAATATTTATGCACCAGAGGAGCGATCATAGCAAACCAAAGCAGATCACTGGAATCTTTTCAAGGAAGAAGTAGTTGTGAAGAATGACCAATTCATCAATAAGCATGAAATACGTCATAGCTAATTCAGCCATAGCGTTATGTTCCATGGTCAATTTTGTGGTGCACAAGAGAATACTTGCTCTGGTAAAGACAATGCATGCATAAACAAGACAGAAGCTCTCCATCTGAAAATTGGGGCCATCGCTTCTATTCTTGTGGAAGGTACAATTGGGGTATGTTTGTCTTTTGTGGGCCGAACTTTCTCTGCCTTAAGGACTAATAAGAATATATTCTTTGTCATGAAGGCTTTTGTTGCAGGTGTGATTCTTGCTACTGGTTTCGTCCATGTTCCTTCCTAATACCTTCGATTTTCTTACGAGTGAATGCTTAAGTTCAAATTCATAGGGCAACTTCCCCTTTCCTGGGTTTAGAGCAATGATGGCCGCAGTGTGTACTCTTATGGTGGATCACAACATGAGAATCATCTTCATGCACACTCATATGCTGCAAATGGCCACGCCCATGGATCAAATACTATAGGTGAAGATTCAGGATTCGTCATCGTGTCATTTCTCACATAGAAATCTAAAATTCGAACTCTCAAGTGCAGCTTGAGATGATGATATTTTAATATGTATGTGGGAATAAATAGTCGATAAGTTGTTTGGTGGGTTCATTGAGCATTTTGACTTTGGTTTTATGTATGTGGGAATAAATAGTCATAAGTTGTTTGGTGGGTTTATTCAGCATTTTAAGTTTGGTCCTATGTATGTGGAAATAAATAGTCATAGTTGTTTGGTGGGTTCATTGAACGTTTTGAGTTTGGGCAGAGTAAGGGTTTTAAAAGAAAGTATTTTCAAATTTCGAGGTCATTGGGTGATCCCAAATACTTGAAGCCCTAAAAAAATTGGTGGTCTGTGCCTAATCCTCCGGTCTGTACATAATTGTCCTCCATATAACAGATAATAAAAAAGGAAGTGCGGTGCCAAATACAAAATGATACACTTAAAAAGATTTTGAAAACGGTGAGTGAATAATAACCTAATAATACACGTGCTAGAGAATCGATAGTTTTCAAAACCATATATAGAAATAAAAGAACTATTGTTGCATGCATTCTGCAGAGAACTAACTACTACGACGTCAATGGCAATGGCGAAAACGATGTTCAGTCCTCATCTCTAGAGTTTCGGCTCCTCTCCTAGCCAGCAATGATCAAATTTGAAGTCAATGTACTATAGTACAATTAGCTAGTTTCAGTGAAGGTGGAAATTGGATGGGGAGATTAATGTATCCATCCCTGGAGATTAATGCAATCGCCACGACACTATTCATATCCAAACAAAGAAAATGCCTTGGAGGGTCGCAGACAAAGGGCAAAAGCACAAAACAAATTTTTCCAGCCATTATTCAAAAGCAAGGGATTTCAGTATCCACTAGTTTTTTACTGTTTTCAGTTTGAAATAAAAAAATAGAGTGTTTGTTCAGTTATTGATTGAAAATGTGATATTTTATTTAACACATTTTTAATGAATTATGAAGTGTAAACTCAATTTATTGTTGTCATTTGAAACTTAATTTTTTTTGAAACATTTCAATTGAAAAAAACTGCATGATTACACACCCTTCTCACTGAAAGTAAAACCCACCCTTCTTCAAATTTGATCACTGTTCACATTCTGCATTTAATCATTTCCCATAAAATGCACACATCATCACTCTTGTTAATATATTGAATCATTTCCCATAAAATGCACACATCATCACTCTGGTTAATATATTGATGAATTAATTTATTACTCATTTTCTTCCATATTATTTCCCAACCCATTTTTATATTTTATATTTCACTAGATCCAAAACTATGAAAAATATGATAAAAAAAATTTCGTCCAAATATCTTTTAGATTCTGATATAAATAAACCTTTCAAACTTCTATCTTTAACTATGGTTGAATTGTTGGAATTCTTCTCAATCTCCGTGGCTTTACAAACCAATCTCAATATCTGTGAGAGATGAGCTTCGTTATATTCATCTCCCGAATTCAAAAGATAAATGGTTTTACAAACCAATCTCAATCTATGTGGAGAGATTATCTTCGTAAGCAATAATCCTCAATTCAATAGATAAATAGTTTTACAAACCAATCTCAATTTTTGTGAAAAATGATTTTAGTGAGTAATAATTCTCATCTCCTCAATTCAATAAATAAATGGTGCTTTGTTGCTTTATATTATTGTCAAATCTTTTAATTAAATTCATAGGCGTCCTCTTATTGGAATTGATGGTTTAATCAACCTTTTAATTACAATTTCCAATCTTATGGCCAACAATGAAAGATGGTGGCATTCTTACTCCTAAATCAATGTATAGGATTTATTGTTCATAACTTCCTTGCATTTATGAATGCATCCTTTAACATGTTTACTTTTTCACATTTACCTAATCATATTAAAAAATTACTATAAAGTTGTATGATTGCAAAGTTAACATTTTTAATTACTATAAAACTGTATGATTAGCAAGTTTGAATTACTATAAAGCTGTATAATTGCCACGTTAACATTTTTAATTACTATAAAACTGTATGATTAGCAAGTTTGGATTACTATAAAGCTGTGTTATTGCCACGTTTAGATAGTTAGGCGGCACAACCTCAAACAGATTACATGTATCATATTGGTGGCTGGCGTTAGTTTTTGAAACATGGCCACGTTTGGCCTACAAATCGATTAGGGTGTGAAACATGGCCACTTTTGGCCTACGAATCGATTTACATTTCATTTCAGCCAAGTTTTCCATATCTATTAGATTTACATTTCACCAAAATTTGCCATATCTACCATACACTTACAGATAGCAGCAATCGTTTCCTATTCTCCATAGAAATCGTATTAGATTTACATTTCACCAAAATTTGCCATATCTACCATACACTTACAGATAGCAGCAATCGTTTCCTATTCTCCATAGAAATCGAGGCCATTTTAATGAAATCTGTCAGATAAAAGCAATCGTTTCATATTCTCCATGGAAATCGTGGCGAGCTTAATGAATTCTGTCATTTCAAGGATGTGGCGGAGACCGTAATGAATTCCAATCGAATAAATAAAGTTGCGAACTTAATGAATTCCACACTGCGTGATGATAGAAAGTATCAGGGAGGCAAAAAGATCTGTGTTGCATACATAGCGAAGGCAAGCATTTCTATCTACAGGAATTTTCTGTGGGCAGATTAGAATTAATTTACAAACATTTTAATTTAATGCAATATGGTGTTGCAGGTGTACAATTTATGAATGGAGTTTAAATGGGAATCCTTTTAAGATTAGCAAGGGAGCATTTAGTTTCAAAATCACACCAGGGAAATACTTAGGCGATTGGATGTCCATTGAATTTTTAAACAATGTGTCAGAATTAACTTAACCTCATCAAGCATTAGGGTTTAGTGTTTTCATCAAATTTGGAATGAATTGAGATTTAACACTAAGATGTTTATTGTCTTAGAATATCTAAGACTTTTCATTTCCTAGAGAAGTATTCATCGATCCATACCATGGAACATAAAGTGAAGTTTCTTCTTCTTTACGAAAATGGCATTTCAGCAAATTGACCTATAGAGATTGGGAAATGGGATTAATCCAATCCAACGGGGGTGGTTTACTACTCCTACAGTGATCCAATAGCCAGTTATCATCGCCAATCACATTGTTGTCCTTCATAGGGGTCCTTGCTATATACAGCTGATACTCGCATATATATCTCCGGCACCCATTTCAAAACAACCAGTGGAATCCATGTTGGTTAGGGGGAATATTTCCAAAACCTTATTGGCGTTTTGTATTCTTTGTCACAACCTAACTTGGATGGGTTCGATGAATCATATTATACTATTGGGGAAATAAAATGGAGATTCTTCTTACTCAACTATACCTTTTCATAATGTTTATCTCTGATAGCCAGGATTCCTTAGAAACCCAGATCGGTTATAGTATATATTTGTCTGTGTTCTCATTAAGAGACAAAAAAAATCCATGGGTTTTGAATTTGTTTTTTCATTCGTAGGTTAAAGATTGTGTGGATTCTCTAAATATTCACAGCTCAACTAATAGTATATTTGTAATAGAGAGATTCTTTCAAGAAGGCGACTACCTTCACCCTCGGTTGGATCCATTGGCTGCCTTCAAAAAGGGTTGACAACATGGGGAATTGGATAGATCACAATCTAAAAAATGAGAGTGTTATTTTGTGGATTCTCTCCCACGCATTTCATGTAATATGAACAATGCGGTGTTTCCATTCCTGAATTTAAGGCTTGTATTCATGTTTATGTACACTTGTCAAATTTATGTTTGCCACAAATGTCTTAATGTAGTTCACAGCAGTGGAACAAGACGGACACCCATCAGTGTTATTTTGAGACTGAGCTCATCTTGGAGGAGTCCTTCGTGAAACCTTTTCCTGAAAGAATTAAAACTGTGGACAATTTCTTCTCTCTCATCTGTGTACTCTCAAAAAGATGAAGCTAACGCACGAGCAATGCAACCATCCGAACCAATATGGAGATTGCAGTCACTGGTGCTTGCCCGATTTATATGATATTTGGAACGAGTTTCTATATGCGAGCTTGTTGGAGGGTTACATCCATTAAAATTTTGGAGGAAATACAAAACTTTTATTTTAAACCCTTTTACAAGTGCTTTATTATGTTTCCCTATTCCTCCCAGGTTTCTATTGCATGTCAACTTAATTCCTTGTATTCAAGTTCTTTATTATGTTTCCCTATTCCTCCCGGGCTTCTATTGCATGTCAACTTAATTCCTTGTATTCAAGTTCTAATAGAAAGTTCTAATAAAAGGAGGATGAGGATATTTGATAATTTTGCATTCAAACCCAAACCCTAATTGTTTAATGTTTATATGAATGTGACATGTTGAGTAACGCAATCCTACAAAATTTGTACTAATTTTTACGGATTGCAAATTCTGGTGTATTATTAAGAGTATCCTTTGGATCTCAACTTTTGATCGGATTTCAACTCTGGGTTTGACTCTTATCTCTACCTCTCGGCTCTGAAACAACCAACGCGCTAACTGCTTGTGTTTATTTTGCGTGATACACAATGCTCGATCATACAAGTGCTTTAGCCATAATTAATGAGGAACTTGGTGCTTTAGTACCATTGATCTATAATATTTTCATTGCACTAGAAACCTGAAAATACAGTAAGTAAATCAATAAATTCGCAGATTTTAATGGTGTACAATATGCTCTACTTTCAAAACCTGCCCTCGTTGGGTTCAACAAGGATGACAGAGGAGCAATAAAACAAGCCAACAACTTGTAGAAATCGACAACAACGTATGGCATTAATTAAATGCTTCTACTCCCTTGTTAAGTGCAAACTACCCTGCTACATCGAAGATTAAAATAACTAGTAGTAAATGAAAATATCAATCAGTTTCATGACAAGTAGAGTGTATCACTCTATGCTTCATGACAACACTTAATCCATGCTTCTTGATAAAGAACATATTAATTCAAAAGAATGATAAATTAATGCGGACAAAATGGTGTGTTCTTATTTCATTATGGATTCTCTACTGTGTTTGATTACCGAAATGCGTTGGTTATTAACCAGAGATGATGCAATACTAAAAATAAAAAATGCATCCATATCAAAAAGAATACGCATGGATTCATCATCGGAAAAAGAACTTTCCGGGTGAAAAAGCTCCACGATTACATCAGTGGAGAAAATAATATTATATAGATTTAGATAACAAAGAAAATACGACATTATTGCATCTTAAAGTTGGCAACAAAGTTTTACCGATTGTCTTGAGTTTTACTGATTGTCTTGTATTAAGTTTTTTTTGTCATTACAATTTCTTTTTGGTTTTCTATAGGTTTTGTGTAAGCGAATCATTGGGAACTATTGGTAACTATTTTGTAAGCCAACTATTGGTAACTATTTTGTAAGCCAATCTTCAAAACAGAAGGCATTGTTAGCTTTAAATCATATTTCATAAATAAACGTGAAGAGTTGTGATATCTAAAAGTAACAATATCAATTGAGTTTCAATAATATCAATATTAGTATATTGAGTTTCAATAATATCAATATTAGTATATTGAGTTTCATTAATATCAATATTAGTACATTAAGTTTTAATAATATCAATATTAGTTATGGTCATGACTATGAATAACATTGATACATTAAAGTATATTGAAATGTATTTATTTAATTAATTAATACATCAACACATTGTTAAAGTATTAATACTCTAAAGTATCCCTATCAATGTATCAATGTCAAAAAGCGATCACTTTGTTACTTTTATCATAGTAACAATAACTCTCTTAAAAGTATCAATGTATCAATGTTATTCATAGTATTGGAACTTCTTTCTTCACGCAGGTAGAGGCAAAATTAGAGATCTTACAGTAACTAATTGTGGTTGTTGCAAAAATTCCATTCTAATTACATTGTGTAAATAATATTAATCTTGTTTTGAGTTTTAAGAACATATTTATTATGATAAGGTAACTTTATAAACCGTTTAACTTTTATACTTTATTGATGACTTTAAATGTAAGATTATATGTTATGAATGTGATGAGAAAAAGTATAATTCTAATATTCCTTTTATGCAATATATCACATCACTTCAACATTCATATTTTTTTCACAAAGGAAACACTTAGATTATTTTTTAAAAGCTTCACCAAAACATCCTTTTCATAAAATGTTAAACACAAACCAACATTGTCATGCGACGAACATGTGTTAAATTGTCGAACATAAACAAATGTCGAAATGTGTCGCACATCACCTTATTATCACAATGTGATGAACATTTCCTTATGTTGTAATGTGATGCACATATCTCGATTGTCGCAATGTGAAAGAATTTTCCAAACATCGAAATGTGTCAATCATAGTAACCTCGCAATATACCAAACATAGTAACATCGCAATGTGATGAGCATAGCCATGTCATCGCAATGTGACAAACTTATACGAACATCACATTTCGACATACATACCCTTGTCATCACAATGTGAAAAACATATACCTATCATAACAAACATAGTAATGTCAAAATGTGACAAACATATACAGATGTCACAATGTGATGAACATAACCGTGTCCTCGCAATGTGACGAACATAAAAGAACATCACATTTCTACAAACATATCCTTCTCATCGCAATGTGATGAACATAGACCTATCATCATAAACATAGTAATGTCGCAATGTGACAAACATATGCATATGTCGCAATGTGATTAACATAGCCCTATCATAGCAATGTGACGAACATAAATGGATTTCACAACTTAACGACCATAGTAACGTCACAATGTGACGAACATATATGGATGTCACAATGTGATGAACATAGCCTTGCCATTGTAATGTATGGAACATACACATATGTCACAATGTGACGAACATAGCCCTGTCATTGCAATGTGATGAGAACAACCCTATCATCACAAACATAGTCATGTCACATTGTGACAAACATATGAAAACATCACAATGTGATGAACATAGCCCTATCATCACAATGTGATGAACATAAATGGATGTCAGAATTTGTCAAACATAGTAATGTTGGAATGTGACAAACATATGTTGTATGTTGCAATGTGATGAACCTAGCTTTGTCGTCGCAATGCGATGAGCATAGCCATATCATTACAATGTGACAAACATTTAATGTAATAATACTTTCTTAATATATTATGAGTTTATTAATGTATTTTTAATATATTACTTTATTAGTGTAGCATATTATATTAATGCATTAATGATTATTGTATTAATTGAATTGATATACACATTAATATTGAGTTAATGAATAAATGCTTTAATGTAAAATTGTAATACATTAATGTTTTGTATTTATGTAATAATGTTATAAATTAGTTTTAATGTATTTTTACTTTATTAACATATTAATATTATAATAATGTATTATTTAATATTGTATTAACATATTTATTAATTTTATTAATACATTACATTATACATTAAAGTATAAATAATTTAATTTATACATTACATTCATTTAATAATGTACTTTACATTATTATTAATCAATTAATACATTACGATTATACATTAATCTTTTAATATTTTAATTTATAAATTACTTTAATTTTATTATTATTTAATATATTTAATATTTTTAATTATTATTTTATACATTAATTTATATATCATTGATGTATTATTTAATTAGTATTAGTACATTAATATATTAACTCACCAATATATTACTCTTTTAATACTTTATTAATATATAAATAATGTTTTATTGTATTAATAATTTAATTCAATACATTAATGTAGTGCTTAAATCTAAGTACCACTACATTAATAACAATAAAATACTAATAATTAATTTACTACATTATAAAGTGTAAAATTAATGTATTAATACTTTCTTAATATACTATTGGTTTAGTAATGTATTTTCAATGTATTACTTTATTAATGTAGCCTATTGTATTAATTCATTAATGATTATTGTATTTATTGAATTAATGTTTTGTTGAATATTATATTAATGAATTCACAATCATTTATCGATGTTACAATCTGATGAAAGTATGTCAACTTTGCAATTTGATGTACAAAACCAACCAACACAATGTGACGTACACAAATACTACATTGTAATAGGAAGCAGAAATCCCTACATTGTAACGTCGCAATGTGATGGAAATAGTAACATTGCAATCTCACAAACATAGTAACATCGTAAAATGATTATCATAAATAGATGTCGCAATGTGACAAACATAGCCTTGTCATTTCATTTTGATGAACATATCCTCATGACACAATATTACACACATATCCTAATGTCACAATGTGACAAACATTTCCAAACATCACAATGTGATGAACATAACCCCTTGTCGCAATGTGATGTACAAAAACCAATATCGCATTATGAAAAACATTTCCATATGTCGCATGTGACGAATATAAACCCTTGTCGCAATGTGATGTATAGAACCCAATGTTGAAATGTGACAAATATTTTCAAATGTTGCAATGTGACGAATATAACCCATTATCACAATGTAATGTGTAGAACTCAATGTCACAATGTGACAAACACAACCCTACATTAATGATTTGTTTTTATGTAATAATGTTATAAATTAGTTTTAACGTATTTTTACTTTATTAACATATTAATACTTTAACAATGTATTATTTAATATTGTATTAACGTATTTATTAATTTTATTAATACATTACATTGTACATTCATGTATAAATAATTCAATTTATACCTTACATTAATTAAATCATGTAATTTACATTATTATTAATCAATGAATACATTAAATTCATACAATAAGCTATACATTAATCACATTATTAATGTATTATTTAATTAATACATTAATATTGTATTACATTAATATATTAACTCATCACTATAAACCCATTGTCGCAATGTGACAAACATAACCTTACATTAATGTTTTCTATTTATGTAATAATGTTATAAATTAGTTTTAAAGTATTTGTACTTTATTAACATATTAATACTTTAAAAATGTATTATTTAATATTCTATTAACATATTTATTAATTTTATTAATACATTACATTATACATTCAAGTATAAATAATTTAATTTATGCATTACATTAATTCAATTTATACCTTACATTATTATTAATCAATTAATATTACAAACCCCGGATGAGGTGACACCTAGCGCAGTGGAGCCACGTGGTATAGAGCTAAGTTGGGCCTTAAATATAGGCCGACGACTCCCATCCCCTCACCATTAAGGATGGGAGCAGGCCCTAGTAGCCAGGCTAATGGGCTGAGTCCTCCCACGCGAGTGAAGAGGACGGACGCACAATGCACTACAAAGGCATCCTTAATGGTCGATCCTGTCGCATCCATCCTCATGAATATCTACGATTTTGGATGGGGAAGAACTCATTTTGAGTTTCAACTGCAGAAGCTGGGCATCTCTGATATCTGGTGCGGTTATTGCAGCCTCATCATCACTCTGATCACTGCTGGGCTCATTTACATGCCGAGGGAAAGAGGTAATCCCCACAGGGGCATTGCCTGGTATGCCTTTGATGCTCACTGGAGGAGACAACAAATATTTGAACAAGCATTATCCATGGCTAGGACGCAGCTCATCCACAAAGCCAGGAAGCCCAAAATGCCTCCCATGGCCTATGTGGAAGATTTTTTCCGAGAGGAACCCATTTAGACTCCTTTGGAACACCTTCTCTTTACAGTTCCAGACAATTGGAACCCGCCAACATGCCTTCCAGGGGAAACCATCATGCAGGCTACAAGGAAACTACATAGTAGCCACAGAGGGGTCGCCCATTTGGAGGAACACCCTACTTGTTATATCATAGAAGAATTTATGGAAGGCATGGAAGCGAAGCTGATAGAAAGTGCAGAAGAATTCTCCCTCAGTGTAGGCGACCACATTGCTCAGCATGGACAAAATTCGTCACGAAATCTCGATGAGGTAATGGGTACACAGGAAAGGAATGAGACAATAGTGGCAAAGGCAACACGACCAAAAGGTGTACTGTCGGAGGAAATCTTGGAGAGGGAGGGTGGAACGACTCCCATGCCACGTCCCATATCCATCATGCAATAATAATGGCATGTCCAGCTGCCATTCTTCCACCCGAATCACCTGGAGCTGATGTTCGAATTGAGGAGTCGGGTCGAGGACCAAATCCATGGTGCCATGCTAATCAACCAACGCATCGACATGTTCTATGACGCCTACTCCAACACACATCCAGGACAGCGGTGCCCGACGTGTGCACAACCCTTCGCGCTGCCAACTAGGGCAAGAGAGCAGGAAGGAGATGCTGACATGGACAACACAACGACCACTGGGTAATTGTTACAGTTAATGACTATGGTTAGAATTTATGTTTTACTTAGATCAAGGGCTTTAGTTTTGTTTAAGTTTCATTATGATGTAACTCAAAGACTAAGGAAGTATTCTCAGACTGAGGGTTTCCATATGTCTTGGTTTCCCTCGGGCAAGACACATGGTAGCCCGTTTTTTGCCAGCAACTGTATAGGAGGCCGATTGTCTCGGTTTTTGTTAATCGGGCACGACAGTTGGCAGCCCGTTTTTTGCCAACAACTGTATAGGAGGTCGATTGTCCCAGATTTCGTTAATTGGGCAGGACAGTTGGCAGTTTAGGTGTATATGTTTTTTTGAAAAGTTAATGCAATAGGCTCTACCCTTTTTTACTTAAAAAAAAAAAACAATTAATATTACATTATTATTAATCAATTAATACACTAATGTAGTGCTTAAATTTAAGTACCAATTGATTAATACATTAATCAATTCAATACATTAATGTAGTGCTTAAATTTAAGTACCAATACATTAATAACAATAAAATACTAATAATTAATTTAATACATTATAAAGTGTAAATTTAATGTATTAATACTTTCTTAATATACTATTATTTTATTGATGTATTTTCAATTTATTACTTTATTAATGTACAATATTGTATTAATTCATTAATGATTATTGTATTTATTGAATTAATATATAAATATATAAATAATGTATTATGACATTATTAATATATAAATATATAAATAATGTATACAAAAATCAATATCGCATTATGATAAACATTTCCATATGTCGCATGTGATGAATATAACTCCTTGTCGCATTTTGATGTATAGAACCCAATTTTGTAATGTGACAAAGATTTTCAAACGTCGCAATGTCACGAATATAACCCCTTATTAGAATGTAATGTGTAGAACCTAGTGTCGCAATGTGAAAAACATAACCCTACATTGAAATGAAA
Organism: Picea engelmannii; assembly: GCA_009831015.1. Taxonomy (NCBI): domain Eukaryota; kingdom Viridiplantae; phylum Streptophyta; class Pinopsida; order Pinales; family Pinaceae; genus Picea; species Picea engelmannii. The sequence continues at coordinate 423,685 of ML795194.1, forward strand.
TGAACATTTCCTCATGTTGCAATATGATGAACATTGCAATGACGATATGTGGCATTCATGCTTATACCTCATAATGTTACAAAACTCTTTCCTTTGTCACAATGCAGAGAACTTTCTAACGTCACAATGTTACGCACATAGACTAGTCATCACTATGTGATGAACCATAGCACCATGGTTTGATATACGTGCATATCCTGACGTCACAATGTCACAAACAATTCCAAACGTCCCAATGTGATAAACATAACCCCTTGTTGTTATGTGATGCATAGAACCTAATGTCTCAATGTGGCAAACATAGCCCAACATTACAATGACAAACATAGTCCAACATTACATTCATACAATAAGTTATACATTGATGTTTTAATACCTTAATTTATAAATTACATTAATTTTTCATTTATTTAATAAATTTAATACTTGTATTTATTATTTTATATAATTTATATAATATTGATGTATTATTTTATTAAGACATTAATGTATTATCCTATCAATGTATTAATACACTATTAATATTTAATTACATTATTATTGTTTAATTATTTATTATTATTTTAATACTTTATTAATATATAAATAATATTGTATTGTATTAATACCTTAATATAATAATGAAATTCAATGCATTAATGTAATGCTTAAATTTAAATGTTAATACATGAATAAAGATAAAATACTAATTATTAATTTAATAGAAAATAAAAATAAAATATGAAATTAATGTATTAATACTTTTTTACTATATTATTAGTTTATTAATGTATTTTTAATATATTATTGTAGAATATTATCTTAATGCATTAATGATTATTGTATTAATTAAATTAATATAGGAATGACTATTATACTAATGAACGATATTTTAATGTAAAAATGTAAAAATGTAATATAGTAATGCTTTGTATTTATATAAAAATATTGTAAAGTAGTTTAAAATGATTATTGTATTAATTAGATTAATATAGGAATGAATATTGTATTAATGAATTGATATTTTAATGTAAAAATGTGATATATTAATATTTTGTATTTATATAAAAATATTGTAAAGTAATTTTAAAGTATTTTTAAGTTATTATTATATTAATAGTTTAATGATATATTATTTAGTAGTGTATTAATTTATTTAATAATTTAATTAAGAAATTTAATATATACATTATATTAATTAAATCATACACTTTACATTATTATTAATCAATTAATATGTGTTATACATTAATGTTTGAGTAAATTAATTTCTAAATTACATTAATTTTTAATTTTATAATACATTTAATACTTGTATTTATTATTTTATACATTAACAATATTTCATTACTGTATTATTTAATTAATACATTAATACTTTAGTATATTATTATATTATTATATTATTCAATCAATATACTAATATATTATTATTTTATTAATTATTTAATACTTTATTAATATACAAATAATGATTTATTGTATTAATATTTTAATATAATAATAAAAAAATCAAATATATTATAAATGTATTTTTACTTTATTAATTTATTATAAGACTTTATTAAAGTATTAATGTATTTATAGTTTAATAATATATTAATTAATACAATATATTATTGAGCTATTTATTAATTAACTTATTACATTAATGTATTGGTACTTTAATTTATACATTACGTTAAGGTATTAATTAATCAATACATTAATACTTTAATATATTAATTTATTTACTTATTAATACATTAATTAATTACTAATGTATTATTTTATAATTTATTTAGTAATAATATATATGTAATCTTTAAATTTAAGTGTTAATACATTAATTGCTATAAATACTAATAATTAATTTAATATAGTATAAAGTGTAAATTTAATGTATTAATACCTTTTTAATATATTAATAGTTTATTAATATAATTTTAATATATTACTTTAATAATATAGCAAATTGTGTTTGTTATCCCCGATATCTAGGGATAACTAGGAGATCATGTCTCGAGACCTATAGGTCCTAGACATGGAGTACCGAGAGCAGGATTGACCTGAGCATGGACCTGGAGGGCACACCTTTCTTCTTCTTCACTAGATTTGTCTTGTCAGCAGCAACAGCTTCCATCACCACCGACTTGGACTTGCATCAGAGAGGACTCTTTCTTCATGAGGTAATTGGTCCAAGGTATCATGGTATGTGTCATATTTGATCGTTATAACCCTCTTATATATGTATTAGGTTCCTTTCATTTCTGATGACTGCTTGGATCTTACACTAATCTACTTGACCATTGTTGGGGGTGATTGACGGGGTGACGTAGGAAGCTTGTATTCATGGGTTTTGGTTAGCCACCAAGGGGGATTTGCAAAGCCATCATCCGCTCCCACCATTTTTTTTATCATTTTACATCTTATACCCCGCACAACCATCCCATTCCCCTAGTCCGACCATTAGGATGACCTTTGAGGGTTACACTTTGTCTTGAGGGAAGAAGGGGCTAAAGGCCCAGGGGGTAAAAGCAGCTGGTAAAAGATAAAAGCCATAGGAAACAAAACCTAGAGATGCTTCGCCCAGGGGATCCCCGAGAAGGCAATAAAAGGCCTCTCGATAAGAAACTAAAGGGACCCTAAGAAAAATAATAAAACAAGACCTAACCAAGAGGA
>ML795194.1:459581-471921 GCA_009831015.1 Picea engelmannii
AATGGTTGTAGGTTAAATATCTTACTTTTATGGTTACATTGTTGCTATTTTGCTTAATCATTGAAACCCTAGGGAGCAAGCACACAAGTAGGTCCTTGTTTCATGTCCCCATGATAGAAAACTTGTTTAGCCATTTGATTAAGAAGAATATAGCCTAGCCATTGCTACACTAATTCTTATTTTTCTAAGTTAGTTTTGTAACATAAATTGAAGAAAGAAGACGTCCTAGGCCTAATTGATTTTACACCTAGGGTTTGACTCTTAGGGTTTGAAAATCCTTGGCCCTACAACACTTTTTCATCCCTAGATTTATGTTATGAAGCTAGCCATTTTTGCCAAAGAGTTTTAAGGAAAGAGGCAGGAGCATGAGGCCTTGCTTAAGCAACACCGGAATGAGCCTCCTCCCCTTAGGGTTTTGACTTTGTGGCCCTGCCATTTCAGCACTAGAAAGCCTAACTCTCTCGTCCTTAAATTTAGATCCTTCCAAGCCTTTAGCCTTACTCCTTGACTCCATTTACCCTAAGGCACTAGTATAATAATGCAACGTTGAGTCTTTTGTGTTAAAACAATCTTTCTAGCTTCGAAAAATTAAAACCCTAACTAACCCTAGCGACTTACTAACCCTAATTCTATGATGACGTCATGCCTATTTTGAACTATTGGCTGGTATAGAAGTTGCGGCTAGGTCATCCATTGATAGACATTGAAGTGTTAAATATTTTCATTGACTTATTTTGCAAAACGTCCACCTCATTGCCTAGCAAACTAACCTAGAAATCAGGCTGACGCCACCTCTAGTAGGCTTGACGCAACAACATTATATGTGAGCATATTTAAAGCGTTGTGATAATCCAAGGATTGATTTTGTACATTGAATGCTATTATCATTTTGTATTTATTGAAGAAGTAATATTATAAGTCATAGCCTTTATTGCAATCATTGACTTCATCAATAATTACTTTTATTAATGCTCATGTATATAAATTGTTGATGGTCATTAATTTATGAAGTACTAACCACTGTTGCACATTTTAGCTTTATTTGTTGCTTTGTCTCGCAAACAGGTGCCTATCTTGTGGTTTTATCTTCTCCTTGACTATCTTCTTGGCAGTAATCTGTGAAGGGAAAAACTACTTTAACCTTTTGAGTCTTAATCCCTTGAACCTTTTCCTTTCAATACCCCAGATTACTAGGGACGTCTCCCTTGGGATTAGCCACCCAAAATAGAAAAATCCCCCCATCGAGGTCATAGTGGGTGGGGAAGCTCTTGTTACGCCAGTTTGACCTTTACTTTTAAGCTACCTTATCCTATACTACAAACTGAGCGATAAAATTTTGGCGTCGTTGCTAGGGAACACTGAGTCAATCTTCCTCAACGAAAAACCTTTGGTAAGCCTTGCCTCATGAATATTTTCTTACAAGCTTACCTGGCGACTCCACTACATTTTTCCCCCTATTCTTTGGTAGTTTCAGGGAAACTATCAGGCGACTCCACTGATGACGAAGCCAAAAATGACTTCACAATGGGACCCAAGAAACTACAGATCTTTAGATATGAGTAAAATTCCAGGATATCCTAGAAAAATGCCTCCTCGTTATGAGTTTTTCCTCCGTCGATTTGCTAGCATCAATGGAGAATGTCCCGAGTCTCACATGAGAAGATTTTGGGATTTCTTTCAATCTTTCCCTATAAGCGATGATGCTGAAGATTTGGTGATGAAACTCTTCTTTGCCTCCCTGCATGGAGAGGCCAAAAGATGGTATGATAACCTTCCAGCTGCCAACATCACTTCTATGGACCTTTTTGAAGAACTTTTCCTTACAAAGTGGACCATGAAAATAGAATATATGCAATCATTGTTGAAAGAGCTTGAAGGCATAAAACAAATAGCGTCTGAGATTGTCAGATCTTACTGTGCTAGGTTCCAGAAGTTGCTTTACCAGATTCCTCGAAGCCATTGTCCTGAAGACAAATACCTCATCTACCTCTATACCAATGGACTTCAGGTACATTTGATCTTCCTTCTAAATAAGAAAAAGCCAAATTTTTTTCCAGAAGCTCATGACATGGCCATTCAAATTGAAAAGAGTCTTTTAATGACCAGGACCGATGCCATGGACACTCTCAGGTTGATAAAACTAGTTTCCCTTGGAAATTTTGTCGAAAATCCACAAGAGAGAAGAGAACAAGTTTCCAACCAGCACGATGAGAATGTAATTGAGGAGCAGGAACCTAAGCAAGATTATGAAGTGTCCACCTGTGCTCCTCCCGCTGATGAAATCATCCAAGAACTTGTTTCTCATGTACAACAAAATGAAGATGAGGTTAGTTTCTTTCCACTTCAGAATACTGTTGATATTGTGTCCCTTGATTCAAAAGATGAAGAGGAAAAGAAAGATTTGAACGAAGTTCATGGTCATTGCTGTGAAATCAAAGAAATAGGCCTTCCGATTGAAGAAGGAGTAATCCTCGAGGATGAGACCATAATGCATGCCAAAAACACCAAATTCCTCAAATTTCCTGCACGAAAAGAAACAGTAAGTTACCCTCCTATCCTAGTTTCTGATAATGCTTTACCTTGTGATGAAGAGGAGGAGGAGGATGAATTTTCAAATGATTCAAACCCTGCATGCTATGACACAGATAATGACATTATTGACAACATTGATGAGTTCATACATGTTGGGAGACGTAGGTGGGATATAGTTGGTTATGATACAGATCATATCTATGACATAAAGGGTCATCTTCAGATGTTTCCCTTGCAATTACCACAACATATTACTTTTGACCAGTGGCAACAACGAGATGAGGTTTTTACCATCCAAAGGACCAAGGATGACACAGTACCTTATGATTTTTAGTCATACCTTGAGGACTTTGATGACTTTTCTTTTGAACATTTGGATTCTTTTCATGAAGATGATTGCCAGCCACCGTTGTGCTCATATTTTAATACAAGTAAAGACGTTGTTTTCTTGAAGGAGGTTTCTTATGACTTTTCACCCCAACCACCTGTCATTACCTTACCATGCTTTTCCATTAAAGGTGTAGTTGGGAAGTACCTATTTCATGTCGCGTTTCCTCCTGGGCAAACCCTAGACTCCAAGGGTTGGTTGGGTAATGCTAACTCCAATCAGTTTTTCAATTTTCCCTTGGTAATTTTCCAGTCGTCCACTAAACCTTTGTCAATTCTTTCCTTGAATCTAGAGCGTGAGGATGTCCTAGGTAGCCAGTTTACAGGCCCTTCGAGTCCATTTTCTGAACCTTGTATTTTTCATGACCCTTTCTTGTATAGGATTGAATACTTTTCTCAGAGATGGACTTGGCAGAATTGTGTCCCTCCCACCCGCCTCCATGAGTTAGACTTTGAGATTCCTGATGATGTGATATATGTTCTAACTCATGACCTTTTTGTGCTTGATTTGTCACTGTTTTGGTTTATGATGAAGCACAAGGGCAGGTATCGAGGAACATTATTGGATTGGCTTCACTGGTTGTTTGACTATACCAACATACAACCAGTAGGTAAGTACAGGTAAGGGTTTCATTTTCTATCTGCATTTATGATTACCATATATATACATGTATTATTTTGCGGGGTGGCAATACCACCCCACCTTGTGTTGCTGATGCTTTCTTGTCAAGTGTGAGTAGGTCTACAGGTTTATGCCAGAGATTGCTGAGGTTCTCATGCGCTCTATAGTTAACACATTTCCCCGAGTTGGAGCCAGATGTTATCCACGATATCTAGGGATAACTAGGAGATCATGTCTCGAGGCCCACAGGTCCTAGACATGGAGTACCGAGAGAAGGATTGACCTGAGCATGGCCCTAGAGAGCCCACCTTTCTTCTTCTTCGCCAGATTTGTCTTGTCAGCAGCAACAACTTCCATCACCACCGACTTGGACTTGCATTAGAGAGGACTCTTGCTTCATGAGGTAATTGGTCCAAGGTATCATGGTATGTGTCATATTTGATCGTTATAACCCTCTTATATATGCATTAGGTTCCTTTCATTTCTGATGACTTCTTGGATCTTACACTAATCCACTTGACCATTGTTGGGGGTGATTGACGGGGTGACTTAGGAAGCTTGTATTCATGGGTTTTGGTTATCCACCAAGGGGGATTTGCAAATCCATCATCCGCTCCCACCATTTTTTTATCATTTTACATCTTATACCCCGCACATCCATCCCATTCCCCTAGTCCGACCATTAGGATGACCTTTGAGGGTTACACTTTGTCTTGTGGGAGGAAGGGGCTAAAGGCCCAGGGGGTAAAAGCAGCTGGTAAAAAGATAAAAACCATAGGAAACAAAACCTAGAGATGCTTCGCCCAGGGGATCCCCAAGAAGGAAATAAAAGGCCTCCCGATAAGAAACTAAAGGGACCCTAAGAAAAATAATAAAACAAGAGCTAACCAAGAGGATGGGAGGTCTCATCACGAGTCGACCCATTATGTTCATAGGTATCCAACAGTATGACACTGCCACTATGTGGTCACCACGCCAGGGCAATGACCTTTGGTTGCATGGCCAAGGGAAAGGGGGTCTCATCACGAGCCAGCCTTATCATTTCTGCGAAGATACCAGTGGGTAACACTGTCATCTCTGGTCACCACGCCAAGGCAGTGTCCTCTGGTCATACCTTGAAGTAAAAAAGAAAGAAAAGCAATAAAATAAAAAATAAAGGCAATAAAGGGCTTGGAAAAAATGCATCCATGGTGGGTACAGCTCGCCTCCTACAAAGGCACCCACAGACAACACCTTCCCTTGGTGTTACTGTGACTGGACATCCCTAGACCACATCACCTCATAAAACATGGCTTGAAAGATCTTCTGAGGGAACTCTCCATTTCTTGTGGGTATTGGCCCAATAGGTTATTCTGTTGGTCTTCTTCAGCTTTGTATAGCAGATCTGTGTAATGTCTTTGAGATCTTAGATGATATGATAGGAATTTCATGCATGTATTTGATAAATTTAATGATGAAATATGATTGACATTGCTATGATCCCGAGGACTGATGAGCCCATGGAGGGCATAGTACTTGATGTGCAGGACCATACCCGGGAGATAGGTGCCAGAGGACCAATACACATGGGTAGATGATTAGCTCAGACCTCCATGGGGCTGAGGATCCCATCAGATGGTTTCTGGGATGGCAAAGGTAGGACAACTTCATGATGAGACATTGCATGAGGAAGAAGAAGGATGTCCTTACCCAGGATGCTTTGGCAGAGCCCGACCTAGGGGGATCACCCACTGCAGATGAGATGATGGCTTTGCTGGATAGGACGCCACCCAGGAAAGGCTGGATGTTTTCTGGAGGATGTGGCAGTGTGCTTGTACCATTTGGCACGTGTGGAAGCTTGCAGGAGCCCTAGAAGGGCCAACGTTTTTCCTTTTGGATGTTGACCTTGCCCAGAAAGGGCCAACGTCTCCCTCAGAGGGGCCTGACGTCTCCCTTTTAGCTCATAATTATGACATTTTAGCATTTAATGTGACAAATAATGTAACTATTGTTAGTCAGCCTTGTCAGTTGTTTTAATGACCTATTTTTGTAATTAAAGGTCATTTGGATGATATAAGTAGAGGACGTTCAGCCTCATTTTGAAGATAACATAACTCACTCTCTTGTGAGAGAATTACTTTTAGTCTTTTGTCTTTGTATTTGGCTCTTGGAGTTGAGGCGCTACACTTGTGGAGGATCATATTTGGCATGTTCATGGTGTTTTTTATCATCGCGAGGTTTACAACTAGGGTTTGATTAGCTCTTCATTGATTTATAAGTATATTTTTCATGCAAAACTTCTTGATTGAATGGTTGTAGGTTAAATATCTTACTTTTATGGTTACATTGTTGCTATTTTGCTTAATCATTGAAACCCTAGGGAGAAAGCACACAAGTAGGTCCTTGCTTCATGTCCCCATGATAGAAAACTTGTTTAGCCATTTGATTAAGAAGAATATAGCCTAGCCATTGCTACACTAATTCTCCTTTTTCTAAGTTAGTTTTGTAACATAAATTGAAGAAATAAGACGTCCTAGGCCTAATTGATTTTACACCTAGGGTTTGACTCTTAGGGTTTGAAAATCCTTGGCCCTACAACACTTTTTCATCCCTAGATTTATGTTCTGAAGCTAGCCGTTTTTGCCAAAGAGTTTTAAGGAAAGAGGGAGGAGCATGAGGCCTTGCTTAAGCAACACCGGAATGAGCCTCCTCCCCTTAGGGTTTTGACTTTGTGGCCCTGCCATTGCAGCACTAGAAAGCCTAACTCTCTCGTCCTTAAATTTAGATCCTTCCAAGCCTTTAGCCTTACTCCTTGACTCCATTTACCCTAAGGCACTAGTATAATAATGCAACGTTGAGTCTTTTGTGCTAAAACAATCTATCTAGCTTCCAAAAATTAAAACCCTAACTAACCCTAGCAACTTACTAACCCTAATTCTATGATGACGTCATGCCTATTTTGAACTATTAGCTGGTATAGAAGTTGTGGCTAGGTCATCCATTGATAGACATTGAAGTGTTAAATATTTTCATTGGCTTATTTTTCAAAACGTCCACCTCATTGCCTAGCAAACTAACCTAGAAATCAGGCTGACGTCACCTATAGTAGGCTTGACGCAGCAACATTATATGTGAGAATATTTAAAGCGTTGTGATAATCCAAGGATTGATTTTGTACTTTAAATGTTGTTATCATTTTGTATTTATTGAAGAAGTAATATTATAAGTCATAGCCTTTATTGCAATCATTGACTTCGTCAATAATTACTTTTATTAATGCTCATATATTTAAATTGTTGATAGTCATTAATTTATGAAGTACTAACCACTGTTGCACATTTTAGCTTTATTTGTTGCTTTGTCTCACAAACAGGTGCCTATCTTGTGGTTTTATCTTCTCCTTGACTATCTTCTTGGCAGTAATCTGTGAAGGGAAAAACTACTTTAACCTTTTGAGTCTTAATCCCTTGACCATTTTCCTTTCAATACCCCAAATTACTAGGGACGTCTCCCTTGGGATTAGCCACCCAAAATAGAAAGAGCCCCCCATCGAGGTGACAGTGGGTGGGCAAGCTCCTGTTATGCCAGTTTGACCTTTACTTTTAAGCTACCTTATCCTATACTACAAATTGAGCGATAACAGTGTTAATGCATTAATGATTATTGTATTAATTGAAATAATGTATACATGACTATTGTAATGTATTGATACTTTAATGTAAACATATAATATGTTAATGTTTTTGTATTTATATAATAATATTCTAAAATAGTTTTAATGTATTTTTATTTTATTATAATATTAATAGCTTAATGATATATTAATTAATAGATTAATATTTAATTATGTAATTATATATTAATGGTTGTTCCTCACACGGGTAAAACATCAACTAGCAACAACCACTTTATAAAAGTGGTTGATATACTTCGTCGATCGGGCACCATTTTCACTCTTTAAAATTAATGGCCCAGATCTGCGTATATCAACCATTTTTATAAAGTGATTATTGCTAGTTATGTTAAGTTGAATATTTTCTTTATATTTGTCAACTTAGTTTTGTTTATGGTTTGGTTTGAAATGTTGAATTTTTGGTTCTATATTTATTTATTCATGGAATTGTTTATATTATATTATTTATCAGAGAATTTCATGAATACTTAGGAGACGATAAAGGTTTATAAGCCCTTAGCACATTTGAGTAAGTGACTGGGAGACTATAAAGTCTAATGAGCCTTTATATATTGGAATATTAGAAACCTCGTATGCATATGCCACAAGGACCGGGAATCTCATAAATACTTGGGAGAGGATAGTTTCTTATGGCCCTTTAACAGATTTGCGCAAGTTATTGGATATACAGGGCATAAATTTAAACAATATTTATATATTTATATTGGTGATATTTAAACAATATTTATATTTATGTTGTATATGTGCTCTATATTTTTTTATTCTTGTTGGAATTGTTTATATTGTTTATCCAAGTCACAAGAACATGAAATTTCATGAATACTTCTGAGAGGACATCTGTTATAAGAAAAAGGTATTTCATAAATACTTGCTTAGGAGAGGATAATTTTTTATGGGTTTTTATAATGTGTTTTTTTCCTTTCTTTTTCTCGTGGTCTTTGATGGTTGAAGCTTAGCGTTTAGCCTTGGAGGTGAACCTATAAATCTTAAGTACTATGATATATTGTTAGAAATCTACAGTCTAGAGTTTGGAGCTTACTATTGTGTTTCAACTGTTGAACTTGGGAAACCTGCAATTTAGTACCCCTTCTCACATATTAAAGGTAACTGTAATGAAATAAATAGCTTGTATCCTTTTAAATTGTAGAATAGAGTTTTATTACTTCAAATTGAGACTTTTTAACACAAAACATTTTGTAGAATGTTAGAAACAGAAACATGCTTGAGTTCTAAAAATTTAGAAATTTAATTAGTAAAAACAAACTTTCTTATTCAATTTAGGAATTTGATTATCTTCATTTTTCAATGTTTCATAGATCCAACTAGTAATACCTTCTAAAATTCCATCCCACACATTTTTCTTGGCCAGGAAGTAGAGCCAAGAAATAGAATTTGAGATTTAATAATTTAGTGATCATTGCAACTCTAGAAAAGAAAGAAACATACAAAGAATGTATTAAATATTTATTTAACTAAGGAGTTATTGAATAAATCACCATAAGCTTTTTTTATAGGTCAAAGTGATAAGTTATTTAACTACCCCTCAATTGACCTATATTTATATTTAGTATTGGGTTGGTAACAATTATATTGACCCTCTAACATTAGGACTCCTAACAACACTTTATTGCATTTTAACACTCTAAAATGGGACTATTTACTAAAATTTTTACGGATGCTATGGACCATGTGCAGAAAAAATTGTATATTTTATGAACTTTGTGTTGGAAAGCATCCACAATTTTGTACTATCAATTTGCAATATTTGGCTTTTGAAATCTCTTGATTTGTTGAGGAATGTTTTAAACAACTTGCATAATGTTGCTAACATATTTTAGGTTGGGAATGATTATTATGGGGAACTATTTTCTCCTAATTCTCTTTAGGTATTAAATGCTCTTTAGGTATTGAATGAGTATGATGGAGAACTATTCAATTAGATTTAAAGACATTCATTGTCTTTAAATCTTTGCATAATTTTTTTTCCTATTTGGTATATGCCAAATATATATATATATATATAAGAAATATAGAGAGATTTGTCTCTAAATACTAGGCGGGTTGATCCCTTCCTTCCACTAACATCCTTGGAAGACATCATAATTCGGCCTTATATTGACATATGTTGAATCTCAATCTCAACCATGATAATGTCCCTATTCATTAATCTAATTAAGAAATTATAGGCAAGGACTAGCTACTTCGCGGCTATTTACCTTGTTTAGATAGTATGCTTTTGTATGAGGATCTATAAAATTATTGAAAAACATAATACATCTAATTGAGAAAAAAACATAATATATCAAAACAATCACATTGTAGTTGCCTATGCTATATTGAAAAACGTAATACATCTAATTTGAAAAAAAAACATAATATATGGAAACAATCACATTGTAGATGCCTAGCCAATCCATTAGATATGTTATGATATCATAAAAAACAAAATATGGCACTTGTTGCTATCACTCCCAATCTCTCTGGATGCTAATAACATTTATCAAAACTTTATAATTTTAGTCCAATTGATCTAATTTCTTTAGAGTTTAGATTCTCCTATTCTCCACCACCTTGACAATAAAGATATTTTAATATACAAGACACACCCACATCATATGGATAAATATTTATATTAATGATCTAAAACATTCTTATCTTTTAGAAATATGATGCATTATAAATTACATATCTCTATTATTGAATTGTAGTTGAAAATTGTTACATTGTAAATTTATATTACATATCTCTATTCTTGAATTTTAGTTCAAAATTGTCTTATGTTATAAATTTATATGTAAGATATATGTTGGGTTAGACAATGAGAAAACATTTTGTTGCATCCACGTCTTCGGATGAAGATTGGGACTATCTTCCCTTATGTGGATTTTTATTTGCTTTAAGTTATGATATTGTGTTATTTGGTTGTTTGTGTTATTTTATGATCATTTTATTTTAGGGGTATGTGCAAGCTAATGATGGTCTCTCATGACATGTTAGTGGCAATGCAAACCTGGAAAAACAACAATTTGTTAACTTGGAGGGATTATTCAAGGTAGTTTTACAATGAATTTGAATATGGTGTAAGAAGATGAAACATAGGAAATTGAATTAGATTTCTGAGTATACAACTTCTATTCATATACATTGTGAATAACTATGTCAATTTTTTTTTTTTTCCAACAGTGGTATCTTATTTTTCCAATAAAATATAAGGTATATGTTTTTTTTCATGTAGGTGTTCAATACATTAACGACGGAATTTCATTCCAAAAAATTGAATACTTGTAGAGAACCTATTTTTCTTGTGTTGTGTATTTTTTGGAAATTTTAATATTAATTTTATATATTTTTTAATTTATCAAAGTCAACATATGCGTGAAATTACAACATCTTTTGTTTGTGTAGGCTAAGAGGGTCTTAACATGATCAATTTATTTATTTATTTTTAGATCGTAGGTATTGGTCTCCTTTAGTGTCACATATAACTCATTTGAGAAATGGTTAAGCCGAGAAAACGTTATAGCAGAAATAAGAGAGATATGTATTCTAGGATTTTGATATATGTGAAGACAAAAATAGATTAAAAATAGTAAACAATATGATTATTCTTTTAAATTATATATTTGAAATGTGCATAGTCGACTCTATATATGTCTATAGTTTCATCAACAACTGAATTGTTTATCTTGTAGAAAAATAACTTCAAAGACAAAGATATAGAGGGGTATTCACAAAAATGGAGTTTTTTTTATCAATTTGCAGACCGAACCACTAGGTTTGTCATCTCGAACCTAAATCCAATCCAACCAAGTCAACATACACCTTTTTGATCCTGCAAAAAAAATTGAATTCAAAAGAACACGTACAAGTTCTTAGGAGCACGCACGTGCTCCTAAAATTCATTCCTCCACTCCTTTCTCTCTCTCTCTATTTGTCTCTCCTACATCTACCCCCCCCTCTCTATCTCCTTCTCGCTCTCCCTCTCTACCCATCTTGTTTGTCTCCCTCTCTCTCCCTCACACTCTTATACATGGTAAGACCTAGACATGGCAAGACTTAGACATCACAAGGCATGGAAAGATGTAGACCTAGACATTACCTTGACATGCCTCAGACTCTCACACCCACTCCCTCCCTATGCCCACCTCTTCCATTCGTTATCTCTTTCTCTCTTGCTCTACCCCTTTGTCCCTCCCTCCCCTCTCTCTTCCAACTCTCTCCCACCATTTTCTCTATCTCCTCTATGTTAGTCTCAATCTCACTCTCTCTTCCCCTCTTTCCTTCTCTATTCCCCCACTTTCTTTCCCTATATATCCCCACCTCCCTCTCTCTCTCTCTCTCTCTCTCTCTCTCTAACCACCCTTCTGTGTATCCCTCTTTTATTCCCTTCCTCTCACTATCCCTCTCTCTACCCTCCCTCTTTGTCTCCATCTCCCTCCCTCTCACACTTTGTCTCTACCCCTCCTCTTTTTCTTGCTTTGTCCCTCTCCCACACTCTAACACACTCACTCTCTACCTCCCCTCTTTTGTGTACCTCTCTCTCCCTTCCACACTCTAACACACTTAGTCTCTCCCTCCACTCTTTGTCTTCCTCTCTCTTGGTCCCACACTCTCACAAACACACTTTATATCCCCCCTCTATGTCTTCATATCTCTCCCTCCCACATTCTAACACAATCACTCTCTACCTCCCCTCTTTGTCTACCTCTCTCTACCTCCCACACTCTCGCACACACACTTTCTATCCCCACTCTATGTCTCCCTCTTTGTCCATCCCACACTCTATGTCTGCCTTTGTCTCCCTCCCACACTCTAACATACTCACTCAGTACCACCCCTCTTTGTCTAAATCTCCCTCCATCCTACACTCTAACACACTCACTTTATACCTCCCCTCTTTGTCTTCCTATAAGTCATTCCTTTGTCCCTCTCTCTCTCTCTCATACATATATTCTCTCTCTATATATCCCTCTCACTCTCCTTCTCTAACCCCCCTTCCAATCTCCCTCTCTCTCCTTCACACTCCTATACATGGTAAGACCAAGACATGGAAATACTTAGACATCACAAGGCATGGAAAGACGTAGAAATAGACCTTACCTTAACATGCCTCGGCTCTCACAACC
>ML795194.1:487283-511380 GCA_009831015.1 Picea engelmannii
AACCCGCACATAGGTAGATCAATGTATTCGGATGTAATAAAGGTCAATATTAATAAGACCTTTCAATAAAATAGAATAAGGCGGATGTAAGAAGACCTAATAGAAGCTTCCACTTCTATAAGGATCTTCCTCTAGATGCTTCTTTTTAGTATAAATAGGGGTCGAGGGTATGAGAACCCTAGCTTGGATATTATTGTAACAGAGCGTTGCTCGATTGGAGGTTGCCCCCTCGAAGAGGCCTGTGAACATTACTATCTGATTCAAGTGCTATTTCTGTTCAAGTGCTAATTCTGTTGCTATTCGTATATCATTTCAGTGTCTTGTGAAGATTATGCTGGATATTTTACTGTTATTCTGTTATTTCTAGCATTTCGTTTCTGTTCTGCATATTTTATATATCTGGTATCTTGCAGACTGTACATTCAACATTGTTTTTTGCATGTTTGGAAAAACGAACAAATCGCCATATTTGGAGCATACGACTTCCGTTTGATCCCATTCAAGTTTATTTAGGTTCGTATCAACGAGGATTACACACACGTCCAGTTTTAAGACATTATAAGAACTTTTATTTTCAGGCCTTTCTGAGCCCTATCAAGCTCCTAAATCCAATTCTGGATCACTTATACTCCAAATACACAAGAGAAGGAAAGTTGTGTGTGTATACAAATGAGAGGAACTTGACCTCTATTTATACACATAACTTGACTCCCGAAAAGATCCAACCCTAAGAGGGGCCATTTTGAATTTTATAATAAGGATAACAATAAAATAATAATTTATTTTGAGCCAATTTATACAATAAGATTACAATAACCTTCTTGAGGTTTGACCAATACAAATACAAAATAATATATTATGTAGTTACATCAAAATATCAACACTCCCTCTTAAATAGGAAGGTTTTCTTTGTTTCCACACAAGCTCATGACCATTGACTATTGAACATATGAATCTATACATCATCGAATATCCATAGTACAACATGACTTTACAACCAATTCATCCAAGGCCTATGGGTATCTCTCAAATAGCTTCAACTTGTCACTATGACATCCACTGCCATGTAATGCATATATACCTCATCGTGTACACCCCTATGCATACTTAGAAATGAAGAGACACAAGCATCATATCTGAACAAAAAAACTTGATAACGGAGTTCTTCCCTGGTGGACTACGTCTTTGGGTCCCGCTCTCGAATGGGTAGGCTATTTTATTAACTCAGTAAAAGAATTTGGAAAATACATGAAAATACCTCATTCTAAAATCAAGCTGCAAAAATAATGCTCAGATTAGAAAACAACCATCACCATTGGATTCGTGGCATCGAATTACCCAAAAATGATTGTCTCCACACTTTGATCCGACTCTGGCACTCCCACACCCAAGAGAAATCTTGTCTCCATATCCATGCCCTCTGTACCTATAATTATGGAAACATCTATCTAGAAATCCATGTCGAATTGTACAGTACGTTCGTGTGCCTTCCCCTGGCTTTGGACAAAAATACATTTTCAAATATTAAATTTGGCAGATGTACCAAGGCACACCCCTTGGTGCATTGGTTAGATCAAAGTTTTAAAGGCTTTGTACTAGCTGGAGGTTTCGGGGTCAAACCCGTCGGACTTCGGTTTTGTAGTGGTTAAAATATATATTTATCCATTATTTAAACCTCTGCTATGTTTAGCGATCCACTAGTAACTCCACTAACGACTGTGTATATTTGGCATGGTCTGCCATATTTGGCGGACCTGCCAATTCTTTTTTTAAAACAAAAATCTTTCACAGGCTAACATTGGGCATTCTTGGGATGTTACGTGTCACCCCATGATTGGGCCACATGGAGCCTAATGATTCACCTACTTGTATGTTGATGTGGCTCATCCTATCACTATTGTACTGACACGTAGTGCTCCATAGGTGGTGCCACATGGTGTATCTTGGGGGTGCCATGTGGCACTTTCCTATTGGTCCATATGGACCCTTGAAAAGTCCACTAGTGGGTGACACATGGAATCCTATGGTGATACCACGTGTCATGTTGACATCATCATCTGTACAATGATGTCACCCTACCATGGCAGCTGTTGACATCATGCTAACGTCAGTAGTACGAATGATGATGTGTCCCCTATTCACTGGTCCTAGTTGACTTCATCTTTGACCATGAATATATTTCACACGATAACTATGTTTGATGAGTCATTTTCATCATTATAAATCTTGCAATGCACTCTTCATGATCATGCCATTTTCACTGAGTTTTGGGAACTTTGAATTTTTTCCCTTTCTCTGTCTACTGAATTCATTATGAGCGTTCTGAGCTGCCTCTGTGAGTTCTGATTTTTTTCTTACCCTTCTCTGGATCCTTTTTGGATCACACCTTCCCACTGAGAGATTTTTGGACCACCAAAATGTTTCATCAATCAACTGGTAAGTGAGGAAAGAGTTCCCTCACTTTGTCCTTCTCGATCCACATTGGTTTGCTTGGATGGGTGCCCTTTAATCCTACTCGGAGATAATCAACATCACCCCTGTGTGAAGTCCTCATCCTCCTGTCCAACATGATATCTTCATGTAGCTCATCCAAGTACTCAGGTGCAAAATCATCAACTGATGGAATTGAAACTTCCTCATCTTGATCCATGATCACGGGAGGCTAAAAAAGTTTCAAGTTCTCAACGTTCACAACTGAGTAAATATACATATAAGGTGAAAGATCCAGATGAAAAGCATTGGTACCTCTTTTCTCTAAGATATTTAAGGGTCCATAATGAATGGGCTTGAGTTTCTTGCCTTCACCCTTCAACCTCTCCTTACTGATGTGAAGCCATACCCGGTCTGCAACCTAGAACTGATGATCAACTATGTGCTTGTTGTTTCAAGCTTTATATTATGCTTGACTCTTCTCCAACCGTTCCCTGACTACCTAGTGTATTTTCTAAATCCTATAGATGAACTTGCAGGCTCTGTCCTTTGTTCGATCTTCATTTAGATCGGTATCTATCCCGTACATCAAGTCCAAAGGAACATCTGGTAGGTACCCAAAACATGTATGAAAAGGTTAACTTTGAGTGGATGAATGTAAATCTCGTTTGTATGCATGATGTACATAGGGTATATGTTCATCCCATACTTTGGGAAGCTTGTTGTAGTAGCCTCGAAGAAATAGTACCATTGTTCGGTTTAACACCTCTATCTGTCCTTCGGTCTGTGGATGGAAAGTAGTGATCCTCTTCAATTTGGTGTCCATCATCTTCCACAAACTAGTCCAAAAGTGTCCAAGGAATCAAGTATCTTGATCCGAGACAATAGATGTGGGTAATCCAAAGTGAACCCAAACATGCTTAAAGAAGAGATTAGTAGTCTGCTCAGCAGTGATCTGCTTTTTACATGGAATCAAGATACACATTTTGTTGAACCTATCCACTACAACATACAAATAGTCACGACCCCCTTTGGTCATGGGTAAAACGCCTACAAAATCCATGGATATACTTTACCATGGATGGGATGGAATAGGAAGTGGTGAGTATAGCCCCAGTTTTCTATTAGTGGGATTACAAGTAGAACACATCACACACCCCTTTACATATTTAGTTACAATTTCTTTCATTTGAGGCCAATAACAAAACCTTTGTAAATGAGCTATAGTTTTTCCTACCCCAAAATTCCCAGACACAAGAGAAGTATGAGTTTCTCATATTACATGGACTCGTTCACTCGTAGGAATACAGAGTTTTCCAAGATGGTAAAGTAAATTTCCCTACAGACAATAGTTCTCTACATGTGCACCAAGGGTTAACCTCATATATACTTATTTAAAATCTTCATCGGTGGCATATTTTTCTATATAGATATCATGAGATAAAGAAGAATTATTCAAAATAATAGAAGTAGCAATAGGAGGTCTAGAAATCATATCAGCTACCTTGTTACTTGTACCCTTTTTATACTTGATTACCAAGTGAAATTGTTGTAGAAAACCCATCCACTTGTAGTGTCGATATTGTTGCAATTTTGTCTATGCTTGAAGATACTGTAAGGGTTGGTGATCTGAATGTATAATGGTTTCCTTAACTAACAAGTAGTTCTTCCAATTATTTACACTCTGGACTAATGCATACAACTCTTTATCATATGTAGGATAGTTAACAATAACTTGGTTAAAAGTTTCAGAGTGGTAACAGATAGGCTTATGATATTGCATTAGTACTGCACCCATGGCATATCCACTGGCATCTGTCTCAATCTTAAAAGGCTATTGAAGATTCGACAGTGCTAATATTGGTGCGGTATTGATCTTCCCTTTCAAAGTGTCGAAATATTTTTGTTTCTTTCCTTCCCACTGAAAAGTGTTCTTCACACTGGTTAAAGCATGCAGAGGAGCTTCTATGAAGGAGAAATTGGGAGTAAATCTCCTCCAATACTGGACTGCACCTAAGAAGCTTCGAATTTCAGTTACACTTTTTGGCTCAGGCCATTTTAAAATTACATAAATTTTGGAAGGGTCAATTTTCAATTGTCCTCCTCCTACAATATGACCTATGTATACAAGTGCAGTCTTTCCAAATTCACATTTTGACAGTTTTACATATAGCTTCTCCCTTTGCAAAGTATCCAATACTTTCTTTACATGCCTCACATGCTCAGCCCATGCCCCACTAAAAACAATAATGTCGTCTAAATATACAATCACAAAGTCATCTATAAAACGTCGAATACATCATTCATCACAGACATGAAAGTTGATAGATCATTACAAAGCCCAAACAGAATAAACAACCACTCAAACAATCCTTGTTTGGTTTTAAAGGCAGTTTTCCATGCATCCTGTTCTGCGACTCTGATTTGATGATATCCACTATGAAAATACAACTTAGTGAAATAGACAACATTCTTCAATTGATCAAGTAAATCATCTATATGAGGAAGAGGGTATCGATTTTTCACCGTGATTTTATTTAAGGCCTGGTAATCAACACACATTCACCATGTTCCATCCTTCTTTGGCACCATTACGATCGAAGAACCATAAGGATATGAACTGGGTCTGATGACCCCTTGATCCAATAAGCCATGTACCTTATTCTTGATGTCTGTCATATCCACAACTGATATCCTATATATGCCCACATTAGGCAAAGGAGAATCCTACTGAAGATGTATCTCATGTTGGATTTCCCTCTTAGGAGGTAATTCATTTGGTTCTTGAAAAATATCATCATATTTAGAAACAATATCAATTAATTCCTTTTTATGAGATGGATCACACCCTTGGAAAGCATCGGATGTCCCAACATCTTTCTCTCTGACAACCATGAGTACATATCTCTTATTAGTGTTTATGAGTTTTTTCATTTGTCCTACACTAACAAGTGTGGTATTTACCATCATGTTCTGAGCTCTAACAATATATTCCACTCCCCCCTTAGTAAGGTGGTATTTTTTCTCATGTCGAAAGAACACTTCTTTTCTATCATAAAGATAAGGACTTCCCAACACTATGCCACATATATAAAGTGGTACAACATCCAAATCAACTTCATCAATCAATTTTGAAGAAATAGAAAATCTTATCCTACATTGTTTGGTGACATTAAGTTTTTATTTTTTGCATACCCAACCAAGAGGATAAGGTTTCATATGTGGTTTCATTTCAAGACCCAGTTTCCTGACAAGTGCTTCAAATATTAATTTTACTTGGGAACCCAGATCAAATAATGTATTTATCTTAGTATTCTTAGATACAACTCTTATGTGAAATATCTCATTCTTCTTTCGTTCATCAACATGAGATTCATCATTGGAACTAGAACTAGCATGAAGAGAATCTTTACCTTGTACTCCAACCGCTATGATATTTCCTTCATCTCCTAAATCGGAACCAAGATCTTGTTGTACTGTATCAACAGTCTTTGTCTTCCCCTTTCCACCGAACTATTTCGATTTCGTTTCCGGATGCAACTTCCAACAACGTTCTTCATTATGACCGCTCCTCTTGCAATGAGTGCAATATGGTTTTCCTCCTTCTCTCGTTACTGTAACGGTCTTCTTGTCCTTCATTTTAAACTTATTAAAAGTCTTATGTGGGAAATTGGGAGGTTTCTTTGTGGGATCTTCTTGAACATTTGTCCCCCTGTTCTCTAGGTGAGTGGCTTGCACACAAACTTCGTCAAGACTAGTGGGGTTAAACAAGAGAAAAGTATGTCGTATAAAACTGTGAAGTGCACCAATATACTTCATTAAAGTCTCATAAGAATATAAAGGAATGTTCAATGCAAGAGCTTTCTTCCTAAATTCTCCTCTGAAACTTTGTACAGTTTGTCCTTTACTTTGCCTTAAGGTTTTCCATTCCATCATTGCTTTATGTAAATACCCTAATGGATAAATTTGCTTCCTGATTGTTGATTTAAACTCCAGCCATGAGGAAAGAATCCTACCACACTTACTTTCATCCCAAATATTTCTCTCCCACCTAACAAGAGTGATGCCTTCCAACCGAAGAGAAGCCAGTTGCACTTTAACTTCCTCTTCATCAATATGTTGGACTTGGAATTAAACTTCAACCTGTCAGATCCAATTATCTATCTTTTCAGGATTAGCATCTCCATTAAACATAGGTAAACAAAATTTTACATCAATCTTTAGTAATGGTTTCTTAAAAGAGGTTGTATGCCTAGAATGATGAGAATGATGAGAATGATAAGAGGAATAAGAACTAGAACTCGAAGGTGAAAATGGAGGCTCAGGAGGACCTACTCCAGCCCCTTGGTTTACCGAAGCATCATCATCTGCATGTGATTCATTTTTCTTCCCTTTATTATTCATCCTCTTCTTATAATCTCCATACATTCGTTCGACCATTTCTGACATGCGATAAAAGACCATGCGGAAGTTTTTCTCCTGTTCATCGCGCTTGTCCTCTTCTTCCATTTTCTTCCTTCTGGATACATGACCAATTTCAGGATTGAAAGTATTTATAGTTCCTTCACCCTGCTTGTGCTTGGACCTAGTAAGCATTCACACTAAAAAATTCAAGTCAAAGTTGATTGCTCTGATACCAACATGATCTGGGATCTTTTCATCGTGACTTATAAAGAATTGTATTAAATGAGCATAAATTAATGTGCACCATTAAAGAAGGGAAAACATAGAAATGAAGAGACATAAGAATCATATATGAACACAAAAACTTGATATATAATTTCATCCCTGGTGGACTACGTCTTCGGGTCCTTCTCTCAAATGGGTAGGCTCTTTTCTTAACTCAACAAAAGAATTTGGCAAATACATGAATATACCTCATTCTGAATTCAAGCTGCAGAAATAATGCTCATATCAGAAAAAAATAAATCACCATTGGATTTGTGGCATCGAATTACCCAAAAATGACTGTCTCCATGCTTTAATCTAACTCTGGCATTCCCAGGCCCAAGATAAATCATGTCTCGGTTTTTGTGCCCTATGTACCTGTAATTATGAAAACATCTATCTCGAAATTAATGCCAGATTGTACAGTACGGTCACATTCCTTCCCCCTGGCTTTGGCCAAAAATTCATTCTTAAATATTAAATTTGGTGGATGTACCAAGGCACACCACTTGGTGCGTTGGTTAGAGCAGAGTTTTAAAGGCTTTGTACTAGCCGGAGGTTCCGAGGTTGAACCCGCTAGACTCCCTTTTTGGTAGTGGTTAACATATATATTTATCCATTGTTTAAACCTACGCTATGTTTAGTGGTCTTCTATTAACTCCACTAACAACTATGTAAATTTGGCGTGGTTCGCTAGAATTGGTGTACCCGCTAATTCTTTTTTTAAAACAAAAATCATTCATGGGCTAACATTGGGCATTCTCGAGATGCCATGTGTCACCCCATGATTGGGCCATGTAGCGCCTACTGATTCACCTACTCATATGTTGATGTGCCTCGCCCTATCACCACCATACTAACACATGGCGCTCCCTGGGTGGTGCCACGTCGCGTCTCTTGGGGGTGCCACGTGGCACTTTCCTATTGGTCCATATGGAACCTTGAAAATTCCATTGGTGGGTGACACGTGGTAGCCTTTGGTGCTATCACATGGCATGCCGATGTCATAATCTGTATAATGATATCACCCTGCCATGTCAGCTACTGACGTCAGCAGTACAGATGATGATGTGTCCCTTGTTGATTGGTCCTAGTTGACCGCATCTTTGACCGAAAATATATTTCAAACCGTAACTCTATTTGAAAAGACGTTTACGCCATTAGAAATATTGCGACACACTCTTCATGATCATGCCATTTTCACATAATTTTGGGAACTTTGAATTTTTTCCCTTTCTCTATCTGTTGAAGCCATTCTGAGCGTTCTGAGTTGCCTCTGTGAGTTTTGATTTATTCTTAGCTTTCTATGGATCCTTTTTGCATAAATGTTTCACATGCTGCCACATATTTGGTCTCAGTCATACTGAGTGCTACACATGACTTCTTCATGTTGCTCCAAGAAACCATACTTGAGCCTAGAATGAAGCAATATGTCGAAGTACTCTTTTGATCAGTAATATTGCTGGCCTGATTTGAATCTGAATATCCATATAACCTAAACTCATGGTCTATCACATACCTGGGACCATAATACAATGTACCCTTAAGGTACCTTATCTCACGTTTTTCTACGACCAAATGAGGATGCCCGTTCTGCTCCATATACTGACTCAAGGTGTTCACAACAAAAAATATATATGGTCTCGTGTTCGTCAAGTACATCAACGAACCCACCATCTTCATGTGCAAAGTAACATCCATATTCTCTGAAGTTGTATCCTACAACAACTTCATATTTGATACCATAGGTGTAGTCATTGCCTTGCAATGCAACATCCTGAACCTCTTCACGATTCCCACCGCATACTTCCCTTGATTCAGAAATATCTCATCCTATCTCTGCCATACCTCAAGACCCAAAAAGTAATGCATCATCCCTAGATATTTCATCTCAAACTCAACAACTGGTTTTCTCTTACACTCTGAGATGAGCTTTTCCACACCTGTTAGAAACAGGTCATCCACATACAACAATAGTATTACCAGACCATCAACAAGAACCTTAAAGTAAGGTTAGGATCTGCACTGTCCTTTTTAACACCTAAGATTGTTATAAAACTATTGATCCTATCATAAGCATGCTCTGGGTGCCTACTTTAATTCATATAAATACTTCTTCAATCTGCACACATGTGTTTCCCTGTCATGTATCTAGAACCCTTATGGATGCTCCACATACATTTCTTCTCTTATTTCACCATTCAAGAAGGTTTTCTTCACATCCATCTGATGCATCTTCCATTTCATTACTAAAGTCAATGAAAGTATAGTCCTGATCGAGTTATATCTCACCATGGGAGAATATTTCTCCTCATAGTCAATGCCCTCCTTTTGAGAGAATCCCCAAGCCACAAATCTATCCTTATACTTTTCAATACTTCCATCAGCTGCATGTTTCATTTTGTAGATCCATTTTGAACTAACTACTGATTTTTCCTTTGGTATGGGGATGATATCCCATACATCATTCCTTACTATCGATTGATATTCCTCCCCCATGGAATCCTTCCATACCCTCTTTTTTGTAGCCCCTTCATAACTGGACGGTTTTGCATCCATGATATCACACAAACATTCCACATAGTTGTAATATGGTTTAAAATTCTTAATTTCCCTGAGATATTTTTCTAGGGAACCATATATTTTTGCATCTCTGATGACACTCTGTGCCCAAGCTGATATTCTCTTGCGAGAAAGTATTTATGATGGCCTCTGCAGTTCTACCATGTCATTATCCTCATGAATGACTTTCTCTGGTTCAAATTCTTCTGCCTTTGGAACTCTAGTAACTTCATTATCCTCCTCATGAACCTCGTTGTCATGTTTTAATTTGTTGAAAGATGCACTCTCATCGAAGCTGACATCTCAGCTAATATCAACTTTCTGGTGACCTGGAATATATATATATATATATTGTATGCCTTCGATGTATCATTGTAACAAAAAAATATGGCATTCTTTCCTAATGGATCAAATTTTGTCCTGTTTTTCTTGGGGACATGCACAAATACAGGGAAGCCAATTATCCTTAGATGGTTGACTTCTGACTTCACTCATGAAAACATATCCTATGGTGTCTTGTGTTATCACTCTATAAGTTTCTTTTGGCTGAGGAAGAAAATCACAAGGGTAACCACAAAAACCACAAACCAACTTGAGGCTGGAAGATATCCCTTCCAACACAGAGAGGGCTCTCTCTCTTCAAATCAATCACTAAAAGGATTGATTTGGAATTTCATCCAAAAAATAGATCTCTAAGGCAATATTGAATTTATAGAGTTGGTGGCAAGGTGGGTAGAAAGTCCATTCGGAAATGGAGTCATAATGGGAGATCAATGATAATTTGATGGGAACTTGGTTAATTGAAATATGACAACCTGAGAGGCATGGTAGAAAACTCCCCTTTACACATTCAAATGTCATTTTAGATGAATTTTACGGAGAAAACGAACAATCCCTTGGGGAATCTATCAAGGATGAATCCCAGGGTGATTGTAGAAGAAAGGATATGAAAATATATATAACAGAGCACCAATTTTAAGTGAATTTTGTCAGATACACCTCACTGAATATTTAAAGAAGAAATACACATACAAAATTAACTAAATTAATAAGAACACATAAACAAGAGAAATAGAAGCATAAAAGGAAATAATCACATGAATCTCTAATATCAACTTACAGGTACTTCTGGTCCAAACAAAATTTCATTAATCTCCAGAAAATGTTTTCAATATTCAGTCAATGAAAACTCGCATACACTCCCCAACCAACCTTAAGCTGATGCAGCTTCATAAAATATATACAAAAATTTATTTCTAACTTTCCAAATTCGAATTCAACTGCTATCCTAAGATTAGCTATAGTGACACATATTTTAGCAACAAAATCTTCAACAAATTGTTATAAAGAAGGACTCAAACTTGACTCATTTTTTACATCATAACCACTTGACAAAAAAGGTGTTTGAATCCCCGATGTTGTGATAATTGACATTGGTGATCATTGAAAATGACTTATCACCTCTGATGACCTGTCCCTGCTGATCTTGATACCTTCTGAACGCATTCTAGACATCCTGTCATAGTTGTGCAACAAGGCTATTGCGCAACAGTAACCTATAACAAAAACACAATGAGGTTGCACAACATAGGTTATTTTTTCACTTTGTTCATATTTTATGACCTATGTTGATGAATGATGATAGATGATGTTGAATATGGCCTCATAATGATGGTTGTGTGCCCTGGCAGTCTTTGTTCCTCCTTCAATATGACAATTTCTTCTTTAAAATATTGAAACCCTGATATGCCAAACTGTAGCAAAGGAGATCTCATAACCTATGAATGATACACTTCTTAGATTGTTGCATTCTCAGTGGCCATCTCCTTATTTTCCCTTTGATTAATCTTTGAATTGAAATCGACAACAAAAATTGCTTCTTGTTGCTCAAAAACTAGACTATCACAGTTGGGCAACATGTCTGTTGTGCAAATGTAAATTTCACATTTACAACTTATGTCCTCAAATTGAAATTCCAAAATATGTATGGGAAAAAACGTAATGTCATCAAAAATACAAAAAGGAAAAAATGAAAGCATCCTAGGGCTTATATCTTTGCTACTTTAGTAAGCAAATCAAGTTTTCCCTTTCCTTTCTTATCTGCCTCTAGTTGTTGCAAACTTTTCTTGAGAGCTATGTTCTCATTCTTGAATCATAAATTCTACTGATACATGTTCTTCAATTTTTTTCACAGTGGAAGGTTCCTTCTTATCATTTCTCTGGAATTATCAATGGCAGTCTCAAAATCATCCATGTGTTGATTAAGTTTGAGTTTTATCTATTTGTTTTCCTCCTTGAGTTGAATTATTACATTTTTTTCCTCTCTCAGTTGTTTAGTGTACTTTCCTTCCCCAGGGGAATTTGATTTCTTATCCTTTGTTATTAGTTGATCCTTAGCTGGAGTTCCTTCTTGAGAGTGAAATTCTCTAGACGATGACTTGGTGAATGGAATCCTAGGTGTTGTGGATGGGAAATCCCCTTACGGACTAGCACTAGGGGTTTAGTAATGCATGCAGAAAACAACCTTCCAAAGTCTCCTACTTTTTACTATTATCCTGACATAGACCCCACATTCATGCATAAAACACAAGGATAAAAGGATTTGGTAACTCTACCTTGAACACCTCACTTCGTGTTGATCCTTTTGCGTTCGGTTTCTCCTTGACTGCAAGTCTCCTCCCAAAGCTAACCTACATTCACAAATAGACAAACAAAGAACTATGAACATGCATCTCATATATAAATTAGTGGGTTAGAGGTTCCAAAAATATAAACCAAATTGAATATTGAACACCTCCTATGGAGGTACGGGAAAATTAATTCTTTCTATTAACCTCACAAAATTCACTTACAATGGTGATATCAACTACTTCTCTTCAAATCTGGTCCTGGTCTCTTCTTCAACTGTACACCAACCACTTCCACATATGCTTCTCCTCTTCGGTTCTCACACAATGGTTGCAAAAGGTTGGGGTAAGGGGAATGGAAAATTGGGTAGAGTTTCTTTACTATTATTTTCCTCCTCCAAATGGGACCCCTACCCCTTATTTTATAGGCTACTATGTATTTGGTTGAGTGGTTGGCTATGGGCGATCAATCGGTTTAGGAAATTTACCCGAAAATCTCTGTTATGTCTGTAACTTTCTATTTTTTGTGCTTTTTTAGGTTTACACGGGTTGTAGTGGATCAACTAGCATATACACACATGCAGTAATGGAGCAGGGCACATATGACTTCAAAAAGGGTGTTTTTAAGAAGAGTTGTTTAGTAGTGGCTTGGAAAAAAATGGAAAAAGAGATGGCCTGATGCCAGGTATGTATGTCTGGTGCAAATTAGGGTTATAATATATGCCCCCTAATGTATGAGGTCACAAGAGCATTTGATGGCTGAAATACATTACCAATATTTACGAACGTACGAAACAAGTGAGCCTAGGGACCAGAGTTCGACAGGTTCCATCTGAAAAATAACAATTGTCTCACCAAGGCGGGCATACCCATGCTTAGTATGAAATAAAATCATGGCTTCCAATCAAATACACTGTAGATCCATGTCATATAACTATATAAAGTGTAGCCATGAGTAATACATAGTGGATCTACATCTCTAAATAAAAAATATATAAGTACATATATTTTTTATACCAAGTAAGTACATACTAACCCCTCTTGCATTTCAATTCTTCCCTTATGCATTTAATTTTGTTTTTTGGAAGGGTAATGATCTTTAAAAAGGTCGGCCCTACGTATATGCGGGTTTTCCTATGACAGCATGTGTGTGCACGTGGGTAGGAGAAATGACGCACGCATGCACATGCGACTGTGCACACTACAGCCCGCATGTACCCTCCATTTTGTGGAAAAAAATCAACAAAAACAAGAGCTAATCCCTCATGAACTTGTGAATTGTAGGATGTATGTTCATTGGAGAGAGAGGGAGCATGCGGACATTGATTTTCTGGTCAGTGAGGACCCTGCTGCTATTGTTGTATTGGCGCAATGTGGTTTGTGAAAGTTCTTCCAGTGTTCTTTCATGCAGGCACAACCTAGGCTACTTAACACCTTGGTTGATTATTGGCATCCTGATGTAGAGGCCTTCATGCTTGAGGGACAATCGTTGACTCCAACGACTGAGGATATCTACTTTCTGACTGGCCTCTCAAGGAGAGGGGAACCAATCAATTTTCACACTTTTCCCTCCAGGCCTCACAACATAGAGAAGTTGATTGGACTCCATTGTTAAGACGACACAGACAAAATGGGCACACAGGTGCCAATAAACAAGATCTCAGACCTATCACTGAAAGTGATAGCTTTTCTCATTGGGCAGATCACTGGATCCATAGATTTACATCGGGATTCCCAAGAACATATTAATTGTGTTGTTCAGTGCTTAAATGCATAAGTTTTCGATTGAAGTACTACTTTATTGGATTGCATGAAGAGGCAGCTGACAGAGTGTCACATGCAGAGGCATAGAAAATTTGGGTTTGGGACTATTCTTTATTCTTTCGTTTTCGAGAGGGTACCTAGTCTTAGCTCAAGGGAGTCTTATCCCAAGGGAGAGAGTATGAGGGAACTTAGCCTCTTCTCCAGCAGTATGCATATGGGGGACATTATTTCCGTGATAGGGGGGAGGGAGGACTATTGAGGCCTTCGACGATAAGTTTTTCGACTGGTGGTCTCGGAAGATTCCGGCGATAGAGGACTATCCTTATGCCAGAATTGACTTTTCCAGGGACCCTGACATGGGTGTACCTCCCGGAGTGGTACGAGGAGAGTTAGGTATGCTTGTAGATTTATTTTTTTTCTTTTTTAAAGTTATTTATTTTTTATGTCTTTTTATATATATCAATTTTTTTTGTGTACCAGAGTATCTGACAACTATGTATCTGTTCTATGTAGATGTGGGGCCAGTGCATCTAGCAGACTTTTCAAGGACTAGGTGATGTCCTTGACTAGAGGCAGGACCAACTGCGGTCAGTGGTCCAATAGCAGCAGGGGGACTTCTAGCCAGAGAGGTTGAGACAGTATTGAGATGGGTAGAGTGAAACCTCATCACACTTAATCAGACATTCCCCATGGCAGAGATCGAGGATTTTCCACCGTCCGTGCTGACTCACGTTGTTGGGGTACCACGGACCTGGGTCCATCTTTTTTAGTGTCTTTCTAACGCTGTTGTTCACTATGACAAGTCCAACAGGTCCCGTACTTAGCTTAGACTAGACTTATTATGTGTCAAGGGCACTGTTTGTATATTTTTTAGGGCATAAGCCCCATGAATATTTACTGGACACATATTGTTTGAGGCACTCGCGCCCACTTATGTACTCTAATACTTTGTGATATATATATGCGTATTTACATCTCTTGTGTTTTATGGATTACATTTTATTTACAAATGTATTTACATGTGTGTGTGTGTGTGTTTCTTAAATGTTTGCAAGATGCCAATCTAATGTATGATTAGCTAGAGTATTTGTAACTTGATTCAATCTCTAGGGAACATGGATATACATAATGTAATCAAAGCTTCGTTCTAAGAGATGTACCCTAAGGAATCGTTGGTGTAGAGTAGGATCGTAAATGGGGTAAACCCTATTTAACTAAGACACAACCAATTGAGCATCTAGATAGACTCGAAGATGAGAGACACCAAGTGACAAAGCATCATGAAGAAACTCAATAACTGTGTTATATTCAACGACATTGTTTGTAGTGTCACCTAAACAAATACCTCCTGAGGATATTAACTGGCACTGATGTGTGAAAAACAACCAAGCTACGGAAGCAAGCCTCTGAGTGTGCTGCCTAGCGTCATCTGCAAACCCAACGAACACCTCCGATTCACTTGACATCTGCCATAGTGAAAAAGATAACATTAAAAATGACACGTCCACAAAACTAAAAGACAACACTAAAAAAGTAATAGTACAAAGACTATACATATGTTACAAAAAGTCACCCAAGGTGACCCACCTATGAGTAATACTTCTTGAGGTAGAGCCCATTTCTAGGCTCCGCCAACACATTTCCCTCAAAGTCCACCAGACGATAAGCGCCCTTTTTTAGAACCTCTTTCACGATGAAAGGTCTGAACCACATAGGTTTGTACTTGCCTGCCTCCAAGGGGTCCTTACCTTGGTCATAGACTAGGACAAGGTCGCCTTTAGAGAAAATCGAGGACAAACAGACTGATCATATTGACACTTGACTTTTTGTTTGTGAGCTTCGTTAGCTAAGGCCACATCACGATGTTGTTCATCGAGCTGCTCGAGATATAATAAAGGCTCTTCAAGCAATGAAGTGTCTGGAAATAAATGTACTGCCAACTTTAGAGATGGAATCTGGCACTTTATGGGTAAGATTTCTTCCAGCCCATAAACGAGTTGAAAAGGTGAGAAATCGGTTGCAGTCTTAAGAGATGTTTGGTAAGCCCATAATGTCGAGTATAACATCAAATGCCAATTTGACATGGCCAAATTGATCGTTCGTTGTTGGATGGTATTAAGAGATTTATTTACAGCTTCTACCTGACCATTCGCTTGTGGGTATTAGGGTGATGAATGGTCTTTCCTTAACACAATATTTGACATTAACTTGGACATCATTTTGTTCTAAAAGTGATTGCCATGGTCAGTGACAATCTCTCTCGGGACGTTGAACCTTGCTATTATCTAGTTGAATAAAAAGAGAGTTGTGGTCTCCCCATCATATTTGAACGTTGGCATAGCTTCGACCCACTTGGTGAACTAGTATACTACTAGGATGATATAAAGGTTCCCCCTTGTTGAAGAGGGGTTGCATGTAGTGTAATCAATCCCCCACTTAGTGAAGGTGTTAGCAACATTTCTTGTATAGGGGGTGTTTTCTCTCCAAGATTCGAGCCTCTGGCATAAATATGAAGAAATGGGGCTTAAAGAACCCATCAAATGCATTTTATTCATTTGCAGGCATGAGCGCCAAATGAAACACACAGAAGACATCCATTTCAGACTTAAGTGTTAGCAGATGAGCAATCTGGGATTCAACGGTGAGGATCGATCAATAGAGCAGATCATCAGTCATTAGGTAAGCCAGAGCCACGGAGTTGCATGAGTTTTAGCACTTGAGAGGGACACATGGTGCACGATTTGGCTCTATCACCTCTTCACGCATCACGACTTTGAATAGCAAGGATTAGCTCCCTCTCATCCATGAGACACGAAGTTCCGAAGGTGTCCAGGACCCGGGCCCACAATCTCACCGAAAGTGATCTCAGTCGTCCATCCTGTAGGGACACGTGGTGTGTGATTAGGCTCCTTTCCTTTTCACCCATCGCGACTTTGAAACATTTTTCTTTGCAACTGGGATCCCCGAGACGTGAAGTGTCGAAGGCATCTAGGACCCAAGCCCACAATCTCACCGAAAGTGATCTCAGCCATCCATACCGCAGGGACACATGGTGCACGATTAGGCTCTTCGCCTCTTCACGCATCGCGACTTTGAAGAGTAAGGACTAGCTCCTTCCCATCCACAAGATGCCGAAGGAATCCAGGACTCGGGCCCACAATATTTCTGAGATGATCTCAGACGTCCATCCCGCAGGGACACATGGTGCGCTTTTAGGATCTTCACCTTTTCGCTCATCACGACTTTGAAGCACTTTTCTTTGCAAATGGGATCCCTGAGACGTGAAGTGTCGAAAGCATCCAGGACCTGGGCCTACAATCTCACCGAAAGAGATCTCAGTCATCCATCCCGTAGGGAAACATGGTGCACGATTAGGCTCTTCACCTTTTCACCCATCATGACTTTGAAGAGTAAGGACTAGTGCCTTCCCATCCACGAGACGCGAAGTGTCAAAGCTCCTGAGCATATCGTCTTGGCCACTCCCTAGGGAAGCGGTTAATGAAAATCGAGGAGGTGGTTGAAACCTCTCCTCACTCATTAAGTGTAAGGTATGGAGGATCTGACAAGTAGTCTACCCGAGATGGTCCTGTGTGTCGATCTTTTCCAAAGAAGCCATGCCAAGTCCTCGACTAGCTAGAGAAGTTTGCACACGCTAACTCGACACTTAATGGATCAGCTACCCCCTTGCAAGAGCCATGCACAGTTAAGGTGGCGTCTGACGAAGGATATCCATCCGATTTTGACTGAAGAGATGCCACGCCTTAGAGGTCTGAGCACGCCTCTATTAGGATATTTTTTCTAAGTATATGTACTCAGTTTTTGTATTTTGAAATCATCGATGGTTGAGCTGTGCTCCCGACTGTAAAGTTTCTGAGGAAGATCTAGTTATGTATTTTGATTTGAGACTATAAAATTAATGAAAGTTAGCTTCTCTTTCCCTTTTATTTTGTTTGTTAGCTGTTTAAAACACTTGGAATTGGAGGATCCAGTCGAGGGTCGCATATTGTAGGATGACATATGGTTGGTCACTGCAATCTTTGTGCCAGTCTTAAGCAGTCTCCCACGTTGTCTTTTTCATCTTACACTGAATCATTCGGAACTAGAGGATCTAGTCGAATGGTTGTAGCTGCAGAGTATGATAGGTTTGATCAGTGTGCAGTTATCACTATGTCGTTTTGGCACATTTTAGTGTCTTTTTTTTCTTTCCTGAGTTGTTGGAAGGCCTGATGCCTAGAGAAGCCTCCTCTCTTTTCTCCCTAGTCTTCCCTCTACTCTCACTTTAAATCAAATTCCTGACTAAAGTTAGTTATGGCCCTCACTTCCCTGTGCATTTCTGGCCTAGTTTTCTAAGTTAAATGATACCGTTCTGAGTTCACTCACATCTGATCACCCCATTTAAACAAAATCGTGACATAAAATGATGGGTGTCGGGCTCTGCTCCTGCTACAATCTAGGAGTGACTTCCAACGCCAACATTTCAGGCACCGTTGTCGGGGACGAAGTTGAAAATTTTCCCTGGGATTGAACGACATTGAGATTCTAAGTCTGAAGGTGCATTAGGCATCAAATCCCTTGAATATTGCTACTATGCACCTGGCGACTCCACTATGGTGACTCCCATGTTTCCACATCTTTGTTTCAGTTGTGGCTACTATTATCCCACCTGAAAGCTAACCCAGAGGAGATTTATCGAGAAGGTTTCGGTAGTTTCTTTCTCAGCCTGAGAAGTTTCTTGGGAGGACATGATGTTAGGATTTGGCATTTGATGGTGAACAAAGACTAGTCACATTCGAAGCTGTGCATATTTCACCTAGCGACTCCATGATTCAAGGATCAATTGGAGACTCCACTGGTTTGGATGGAGAAAATACTAGCTCGAAGGTTTTCTCCTTTTAATTTTTCTGCTATTCTGTGTTTTCCTAATGATGTCCCTTCTCCAGATGAATGGAGCAATTATTTTCCCATATTTAGAGAGAATGAAGAGGACGGCCCTGCTCAGCATCTCTCCGAGTTTCGTGAACTCATCACCTATGGGAGATACATCATGAGGATGTATTATTGAAAATGTTCATGTTCTCGTTAGCAGGGGATGCTTGTAAATGGTATCATTCTTTACCCCCTGCTAGCATTTCTTCACTCACAGAATTTCATGCAGATTTCACCACCTATTGTCAGAATCTTTATCCCTCTGAGTTAATTTTTCATAATTGTTGTGAGGGATACAACAACTATATACAAGATAGAGATGCTCCTTACATGGGCTATGAGGATCATCCTGATGAACTGGATTAGAAATCAATCCTTTATCATCCCCATTCATATGCATCAGAGGAAGGTTATGTGAGTGAAGATACCAAGGAAGAAGAATATGCTTTGGGAAAAGTTATGGCACTGATAAAATCTCTCTCTGCCCAGCTACATAGGTGGGAAACTCAACAATGTACAGAGGATTTTCTAGTCCTTGAGGCAGATGTTCTTGGCGGCTCTTTTGAAGAGGATATTAAATATTTCATAGCCTTAGAGACATTATTTTATGCCCCTGATAAGCCTTCTGTCTTAGATTTAAAGGAAGAAGCCATTGTGGAAGAGGATTGTTCTCTTTTTCTTCACAAAAATTCCCATGATGTATTTACATTTGGGGTTGAAAAGGAGGATCTGGAGATCATTCCTTTTTTGCAAAATGAAGATGTTTCGTGCTCACATAGCTTTAACGACTATTCAGTTGAGGAGAAGCAAAGCCCCACATCTCAGATTGATGACCAAGGTAGCAGCCAGCCTGTGTATGACAACTATGAATCAAGTTCTAAGCTGGACACCCAGGACTTCCAAGAGCAGACTGTAGAGCCTTCTCCTTTTTTCAAAAAAGAAAGACATTGCGAGGAAATCAACCCCCCTGAGCAACATATTGAAAAGAAGATCTTTCACACAGGTCCTATCTATGATGATTATGACTCTGGCCCTTGGGAAAGATAAGAAGAGGAACCAGAAGAACCAAAGGAGCAGCTAAAGATGTAGTTTATAGACTATGTAGAGCCAGTCAACGAGCAACCACTGCCTGAGATCAGTCAGCCTATGTCAGTTGTCCACCCACCTATGCTTACCATGGATATTCAGCCACACATCCACAACTGTGTAGCTGAGGAGGCTGCCTGTCGCCAATTCTCTAGATTTTTCCACTGGTCCTATGAGCCTGTGAAGGAATACATGGAGTTGTATTTAATTCACAATTTGGAGCTGCCCTGTTTCATATCGACTTTATTCTATAAGAAGGAGTTGAAGAGCGTAACCATTCTGTTGTCACAGTTACACCACCTGTTTGTGATCATCGACAATAGGAAGGAGCTTTTGTTCATAAAGTTGCTTGAATGGCTATGGTGGAAGTTTTCTTTCACCTAGCCCCATGTAAAGATGTTTATTAGTTTAGGACTGTACATAAATAAGCTCCTTGGAGCGTCTATGTTTAGTTTGTTTGGTTTTTACTTTTCAGCATATATTTCTCAGTAGGAGGTTTTGAACTTGACTCCATAGCCCAACAACAAGGCATTGAAACTGCAAAATGAGTTCTTAGAGCATTACAGGGATGACTCTATCCCCCATGGATCCTAATGTTAGCAACATTTCTTGTATAGGGGGTTTTTTCTCTCCAATATTCAATCCCATGGCATAAATATGAAGAAATGGGGCTTAAAGAACCCATCAAATGCATTTTATTCATTTGCAGGCTTAAGCGCCAAGCACAGCACACATAAGACATCCATTTCGGACTTAAGTGTTAGTAGATGAGTGATTCGGTATTCAATGGTGAGGAACGATCGATAGAGTAGATCGTCAGTCATCAGGTAAGTTAGAGCCATGGAGTTGCATGAGTTTTAGTTCTTGAGAGGGACACGTGGTGCACGATTTGTCTCTATCACCTCTTCGCACATCGTGACTTTGAAGAGCAAGGATTATCTCCCTCTCATCCATGAGATGTGAAGTGTCGAAGGCGTCTAGGACTCAGGCTCGCAATCTCACCGAAAGTGATCTCATCCATACATCCCACAGGGACACGTGGTGTGCAATTAGGCTCTTCTCCTTTTCTCTCATCACGACTTTGAAACATTTTTCTTTGCAACTGGGATCCCTGAGACGTGAAGTGTCGAAGGCGTCCAAGACTCGGGCCTGCAATCTCATTGAAAGTGATCTCATTCATCCATCACGCAGGGACACATGGTGTGCGATTAGGCTCTTCACCTCTTCACACATCACGACTTTGAAGAGTAAGGACTAGCTCCTTCCCATCCACAAGACGCGAAGTGCCGAAGGCATCCAAGACCCAAGCCCACAATATTGCCAATATGATCTTAGTCATCCATCCTGCAGGGACACATGGTGCATGATTAGGCTCTTCACCTTCTCTCCCATCATAACTTTGAAGAACTTTTCTTTGCAAGTGGGATCCCCGAGACGCGAAGTGTCAGAGGCATCCAGGACCCAGGCCCGCAATCTCACCGAAAGTGATCTCTGCCATCCATCATGCAGGGACACGTGGTGTGTGATTAGGCTCTTTGCCTTTTCACCCATTGTGACTTTGAAGAGTAAGGACTAGCTCCTTCCCATCCATGAGACGCGAAGTGCCGAAGCTCTTGAGTATATCATCTCAGCCACTCCCTGGGGAAGTAGTTAATGAAAATCGAGGAGGTGGTTGAAACCTCTCCTCACTCATTAAGTTTAAGGTATGGAGGATCTGGCAAGAATTCTACCCAAGACGGACTTGTGTGCCTATTTTTTCCAAAGAAGCCATGCTAAGTCCTCGACTAGCCAGAGAAGTCTGCACACGCTAACTCGACACTTAATGGCTCAGCTACCCCCTTGCAAGAGCCATGCATAGTTAAGGTGGCGTCTGACGAAGGATATCCGTACAAGTTTGACTGAAGGGATGCCATGCCTTAGAGGTCCGAGCAAACCTTTGTTAGGTGAATTTTTCTAAGTATATGTACTCAGTTTTTGTATTTTGAAATCATCGATGGTTGAGTTGCGCTCCCGACTGTAAAGTTTCTGAGGAAGCTCTGGTTATGTATTTTGATTTGAGACTATCAAATTAATGAAAGTCATCTTCTCTTTCCCTTTTATTTTGTTTTTTATTTGTTTAAAACACTCAGGATTGCAGGATTCAGTCGAGGGTCGCATATTGCAGGATGACATATGGTTGGTCACTGTAAGCTCTGCGTCAGTCTTAAGTAGTCTCCCACATTGTCTTTTTCATCTTACACTAAATCATTCAGAGCAAGAGGATCTAGTCGAATGGTTGTAGCTGCATAGTATGATAGGTTTGATCAGTGTGCAGTTATCACTGTGTCATTTAGGCACATTTTAGTGTCTTGTTTTTCTTTCCCGAGTTGCTGGAAGGCCTGATGCCCAGAGCAGCCTCCTCTCTTTTCTCCCTAGTCTTCCCTCTACTCTCACTTTAACTCAAATTCCTGACTAAAGTTAGTTATGGCCCTCACTTCCCTGTGCATTTATGGCCTATTTTTCTGAGTTAAATGATACCATTCTGACTTCACTCACATCTGATCACCCCATTTAAACAAAATTGGCACATAAACTGATGGGCGTCGGGCTCTGCTCCTGCTGCAATCCAGGAGTGACTTCCAACGCCAACAAAAGGGACAAATGGTAATAATGAAAAACATGGGAGTGGGGTGTGCCCTCATTGTCTGAGAGAAGATATTACATGGGTGGCACTTCTTGATAGATTCCACACAATATTTGATTAATGTCGGCCAGAAGTAACCATCTCGTATAATTTTTTTGGTTATTTCCAACCCAAACAAATGACCTCCACATGCTCCAGTGTGGCAATTGTTAAGCATGATTTTCTCTTCTTCATAAGTGAGACATCGGTGAAGGATGTAGTTTACACCTCGATGATACAAAGTGTCCTCGAGTATGAGATAGTTCTTGGCCTGATGGCGTATATAGCGACGCTCATCACGAGAAGCAGAGGTGGGGCACTTCAAAGTCTGGATATAGAAAATCACATATCCATACCAGGGGCTGGAAGGCATGATCAAAAACATATCTCCTTTGATAGGTGAATCATCGGGTATAACATCACTTGATTCGAATGGAAGTTCTGATATGGGTTCTGCGAAGACCAATGACTTTTTGGATTTTTCCAAAATGAAATCCAAGTCGAATTCTTGGAGGATAACTATCCATCTACTGATCTTTCTTCGATTGATGTCTCATGTCAACACGTATTTAAATGGATTCACAACTGCAATGATGATAGTCTTCCGAAACAAGATGTAATGATAAAACCGTTGGACAACATGAACTGTTGCCAAAGCCAGTTTTTCAATGTGGGAATAATTGAGTTATGGTCCAACTAGGCCTCGACTCAGGTAATAAATCACGTATTCTGAGAGCAAATCATCCTTCTGAACCAAGACCATACCGATGGTCGACTCTACAGTGACCAAGTACGATAATAAATCTTTATTGTAATTGGGTGGCCGAAGCAGAGGGGTTGATGTGAGGGCATGTTTCAACACTACAAAAGAGCATTGAGCAGCTTCATCCCAATGGAAAGGAACATCCTTCTTCAATAAACTCATGAAACCCTTTGTGATCTCGGCATAGTTTTCTATGAAACTCCATAAAAAGTTTGCTTTTCCTTGCAGACTTTGAAGCTGAGGAATGGTGCGCGACGGGGGGGAAGAAATTTAACTATTGCCTCAACCTTTAGAGGATCGACCATGATCCCTATTATTGATTTTGGAAGATTGGTTGTTATCATTGATGTCAACCCTAGTCATGGGTTTTGGACCATAAGATTGATGAAGTTATTTGGACATGAAGGAAAATGAACATGAAGATACAACACCCATGGATGGATAGTATACATCATGTTGTTTCCATTGGTATGTGGCACGTCACGTGGATCCTCATGGTTGAGGAAAAATGAATTTTTGAAGATGACAAAGTGAATTGTACATGTAGGCCCTGAAGATAATTAAAGAAAAGAATTACAAAATAAGAAAGTGTCAGGTCGGCCCTAATGT
>ML795194.1:521712-587017 GCA_009831015.1 Picea engelmannii
GGAAATGGGGGTCCGGAATTGGACCTCGTTTGTAGATCTGGGAGTGTGACTCATAACCACCCATATCTACGCATCTTTTAAATCAAATGTGATCGCTCATAAAACTTAGGACAAGTGGGTTTTCAACCCACTTTTGTCTTTTTTTCTCCAAAGGGGGGCATTTGTTAGAAAAACACTCCCCTACATGCTTGGGTGATCACATAAACTAGTAAACCTCGTAAGACTAGGAAAACACATCGCGTAATTCTTTAAATAAATCCATGTAGATTTGAATCTCCTCGAGCAAGAAATATGCTCCGATGAAGATGTTCTCCATGACGCCAGGGGTTATGGAGATATCAATAGGTATCTTTTCAGTTATTTATGCCATATTTCCTTCAGCATAAACAACATGCATTGTCAAAGGATTAATAGGACAAGATTTATCTCCAGTTATAATCAGAGTGAATTCACCTGCTTCAATTCATCTTAACTCTGGGAGGAAGTAAGATCTATGATGAAGATCATCCAAGCGTCTGTCTGGACTAGTCATTGCCTCAATAATAACCTCTTCTAAGGGAAATACTAAGTCTAAAGAATCTATATCAGCAAGATATCTTTGAGCCCAAATAGGCTCGAGCACCGGATCTAACTCTTGTGCGAGAGTCAGGTCGGGTTCGATGAAATCTTGCTAAGAGTTGTCAATCATCGAGAATGTGGAGACCCCTATTGAAGGTTCAGGATGAGAGAAGGATAATTGATGAATGGTCACGATCTGGCCTTCGTGTGGAAACAACAAGACCTAGAAAACTATCGTGACCACTGCTTACATAGCATAGGTCCAACTCCTTCCTAACAAGAGATTGTAGTTGACAGACACATCGACCACTTCAACTTCGACGCACAAGGTTTCCCCCCCTAACTGCACGGGGAAAGAGGGGATGATCCCATGTGGATGGAAAGAACGACCATCGAAAGTCATAAGAAGAGTAGGTGATGGATACAAAATGGGTTGGTCGATGGCCTTCCAACATGCCAAAGACATCACGCATGTTGAGGCGCCCTCATCAACCACTATGTGGAAAATGTTCCGAGTGAAAGTTTTCATGGTATAAGCCACTACTATTTGAAATGCTACGTGGTAAGGAAGACTAGGTTTTAAGTCGGTTGTATCAAGCATGATCATTCCTAGATTACAAGTCTCAGCAGATCCTAGGGCAGCTAACAGAGCTTTTCTCTAGGAAAGGCAACTCTGGAAGACTTCCAAAGCAAACATTGCACAAGGGGTTTGTGACAAATTCGACACCACAGAGTAGTTTTGGGTGGCCCTTGCATTCAGATTGTGAGAAGGTTTCTTGAATGCACCTTTTGGAATGCGTGCATTGTTTCTCCCAACGTCTTCTGAATCTGGAGAGGAATAGGTGGGTTTTTGGCTTCTTTTCTCTTCTCAGAGGTGTTTGGCATTCCGTAATCTTGTGCTCTAGTCGATATATAGGCATCACCTTTCATCATATACACATTCACTTATGAAGGATTACTCGAAGGCCAGGGAGGGGTCCTTGACTACCCCCCTTGGTGCTCGACGAGGCTTGGGTTAGGTTTTTCCCATGTGGAAATGGGTTCATTAACACAGTAGGTTGTTGTTGTGCCAATAACTTCTAGGCCTCCGCAAGCTGAGGGCACTGATGTGTCGGGTGGTCCTCCTTGAAAAGGTTACAAGGATACTTTGACTTCTTATTTTCAATGTCTCCCCCACCAGCATTATCGGTGGGTTTCTTATCCCCCTTACCCTTTTTTCATTGTTTCTTCTTTCCTTCAGCCTGTTGGGTGGCCTTCAGGTTTGTCGTTTGCACACTGTGTACATCCGACTTTTGGGTAGGGGGAACAGCTGAATCGGTGGTCTGGTTGGCCGTTGCCTATTGTATCAATAATTCCTAGAATTGATTTGACAATGGATCATCGGGCATCATTTGTGATGAACCAATAATGCCATCGGCATGTGGTCCAGACCTCTGTCTGGTCTTGTCAAGTATTGACCTTGGTGCATCTGACAATATTTCATAAAGTAAACCAAAATAAGAGTAAATCATCTCTATTTGTTGAGCTCCCATTATCACATCTTCCTCAAAAAGCACCCCAGATGTTGCGACGTCTTTAGAAAATAGGGGTACGAAAGACTTAAGGAACCACTCTAGCAAAAATGCTGGTGGGACTGGCACTTTTATCAAACTCTTTTGGCATCTCCATTCTTGAATGTGATCTGAGATATGGTTCGATTTTGTCTGTTCCAAGTTGGCTAGCAATTCAGTGTTGGCATCATATCTCACCAGTAATTGGAAATGGTTTAAGATATCCATTGCCAATTCACCAAAGGAAGAGTATCGTGAGTAGTCGAGCTTGATGTACCACTCACAACACTCCCTATGAGAGTGCGTTGAAACAATCACAACTGGATGGAGTCGTCTCTCAAAGAGTTGGATGAGCACCATAAGTTGAAGGTAGTCACGTGATCACCAAGATCTTCATTAGGCTTGTCCTCGAAATTTGGAATGTCTAAAGGCAACTTGGTCGGCATAGGAGGCCAACACAGATCATGACAAATGGGTTCATTTAATAACCTTGTCAAGTCTGGCAAGTGTAGGGTTTCCCGAAATGTTAGTTTCGGTTGTGGATTGTAACTAGGGAAAAAGGATCTTAGACTTTTGTTGGCATCGGGTTACCAGGAAAAG
This sequence comes from Picea engelmannii, assembly GCA_009831015.1. NCBI lineage: Eukaryota > Viridiplantae > Streptophyta > Pinopsida > Pinales > Pinaceae > Picea > Picea engelmannii. Next base: position 524,421 of record ML795194.1, read on the forward strand.
TTAGGTTGTTGTCTAGGGCTCTAGTAATAAACATGGTCGTGACCAGCGTACAAATTTTGCACTTGTTGAGACATCATCGACTGATTCTTGAAATAGGACTCAAAGGGTTGGTCTTGCATCACATTCCAAGGATTTTGGGAAGGGTTTCCCCCTGCCGATCCAACGGGAATAGGTTTTGTGCCTTGACCGAGGTTCCACTGGGTATGGAAGGGGTTGCCCTCGATCGACATCCCTGACAAGGGAACTAGACCCTACCATGGATTCCAAGTTCCTTGTGAGGAAGGAATTCCTAAGTTTACCCCCTATGCAGGGATAGTAACCTGTATAAGATATGGTTGTCCATAACCAGGTTTTCCCCCTGTCGAGACGAAAGCTGATGAGAAAGCATTGTTACCAAATGTGCTGAATAAAGAGAACGGTGTCGAACCAATCGTCATGTTATAAGAAGGGAGTGCTTGACTACCTTCTCCAAACAAGTTTACATTTGGTTCGGGGAAGTGTTGATGAACACCACCGAGTGAGGAGGATGAAGGGGGTATATGACCCCTACTGTAAGGGAAAGTGATAAAGCAGGTTTAAGTGCCCCCCATAGATCCTTGCAGATGAGCGTTGGAACTCTTTGCCCCTAGACCTAAAGTCTGTAGAGTAGAGGAGGAAAGTATAGTACTCGTCCCGAAGCCAGGCATCCCATATGAGAATGGAGGGCCTATCACACTCTGGGTAAACGGAGTTGTGATCACTGCCATAGACGGAATCAAACTGCTACCTGAGGTAGAAGCAGTCCAGACCATAGCGGCCTGGACCAACGATGGTTGTTTAGGTGGTTTAACAACCCCTGTAGTAATGGTCTTGGAGGGAATATGAGTATTCCCTAAAGAAGTAGCAGTGTTTTCTTCAATTGTTGCTTGAGATACTATCAGGCGCTCATAAGGATAAACATGTATGATGACGGGCATTGATAGATCAATGTTTAGAGGTTTGTATGGACCAAGAGCTTCCACTTCAAGGTCTAATATGGTTGGCTCCCATGGAATCAATTGTTCTTCTCTCGAATATGGGTCGGGCATAGTTTCCTGTAACCTAGTTGTCTCAAAAGACCCTTGCTAGTCTAGTTTTTTCCTTAACAGTGGCGGGGGCGGGGTGGGGTTCGAGGTCAACCGACGGCAGGCCCAAAATCCTTTGCGACCAATGGAACTCATGATCCTCCACTATGTGAAAATATCAAAGACATGCTAGGGCTATCTATAATTGTTTGAAAACCAGCACACACTAGAAAAAGTTCCTATGAGATAAAACAAGCAGTCACTAGTTAGTTGGAAGAACAGTTACAACAACCAACACCATAGAAACTTACCAGTGCAAGTGAAACTTGAATACAGAAGCACCCTCCGGGTATACTCTGCAAAGAGTGGCCCGATGTTTGTCCTAGGTACCATGGTATACCCCCACAGTCACCTATGTAAGTCACTAGAATGATAGGAAACTAGGTTGCCAACGCGCAAACAATCACCAGGCATGTACAGTCAACAGTCGGGTAGACCGCAATGAGCAAGGTATCAAGCCCGAAACCTATCAAGGGTATCAAAAGAAAGTGTTCCAGAAGATGATTGAGGAACTCAAACAGATTCGAGACCAATGAAGCTCCATGGCAAATGCAATCAACGAAATCCCAAGATAATCCCTCTATATTTGTTCCCCACTATGCTTGGTCCGACTTTGGAGGGGTTATCTCCGCTACCTTTCCGCACATGACCTTGTGTTTAGCCCCTGTGTTAGAGGGGGGTCTTGGATAACTTTCACAATACTGGACTTTTAACACTCCCTAGCATAGACTCCTATGTTTGTTTTTGCAGCCTTGAAGAGTTTCCTCTCCAATCCTAAATCAAGGCTCCAGCCTAGACTAGTTGATGGACCCTACAAACATAAAGTCTAGTTGATTTTAATTAATCATTAATTTTAGTGGTTGTCTTAAGTCAAAGGGAATGAAAATGAAACCAGTGATGTTTTTTTTAGAGACAAAAGAGAAAAGCATACAATGAAACTGGAAACAATTTACTTCTTCACAAATTCAACTTTGCACATTCAAACTCTTTAACCAACTTTTCAAACTTTTTTTCTATAAGATATTTTAACAGAAAACTCAAAACAATCTTTCACTTGACTACGAGCTACTTATTGTCCTAATTCAACAGCCAAGAACTTACGAAAGCAATATTTTCTTGATGATTAATGCAAACAACAAACTACTTAACCAAACCAAGAAATAATTTTTTTTTGTTTGTTTAATGCTTAAAAATGAAAAAAGGAAAAATGACGACAAGTAAAGACCAAGAAATGACTTCTGGCCTAAGCGCAGATCGCAATGAGTTACTGACAATAACACACAAGCTAATTGAAGAAGACTCTCAAACTTGTCTAAAAACCCTATTACGGAAAAATAGAGGAAAACTTTTAATGAAAAAGAAAACTATGCTATAATCAAACCTAAGCTACAGATTACTATGACAGAGACTCAGACTAGATCAAGAAAATCCCTGAGATGTGTGACTCTTGACAAGGAAGAGGATGACTGCCTCTTCTATAAAAAAAAAAAAAAAATCTCAACAGGTACACTACTGACAGTTCAACAACCAGCGTATGTACGAGGGTTGTACAAGGTCAGAGCATGTATACTCATGTTTAGGCCCACTACAGGCTGTATGCACCTCAAAAACTCCTCAAAAATTGAAAAAAAAGTAGTCAAGCACTGGTATTCAGAACCGGAATCCCTTGAAGACACAGAAACTTACTTTGACAGAAAAAGATGCAAGGAAAATTTGTTTAAAACAAGTAAATATGAGATTATACCTAGGCTATGAACTGCAACAACAGAGACCAGAACTAGATCTAGAAAACCCATGAGAAGGATCACTTTTGACAGGGAAGAGGATGACTGCCTCTCTAAAACAAATATTCTGAACTCGGGTACGCAGCTAACACTTCATGAGCCAGCATATGTACGCAACATGTTTAAAGGTAGGGCACGTATATACGTGTGTAGGCCTTTTACATTCTGCGTATACCTCTATTACTTCCCAAAAAAGAAGAAAAATAGTCGAGTAATGAAAGCATGGAGTACTGGTATGGAAGACCATAATCCCTACTAGCTCAGACTCTTGCAGAAACTCAGAAAAAAGGTAATAAAACCAATTTAAAACACCCAAAAAGTATCCCCCAAAACCCTAGAGATTTCCCCAGTATGGTAGCCAATTCTGTTGTGGGTGGGAAATCCCCCTATAGACTAGGAATAAGGTTTTAGTAATGAATGTGTAAAATAACCTTTGAAAGTCTCCTACTTTTTACTATTATCCCGGCATAGACCCCACATTCATGCATAAAACACAAGGATAAAAGGATCTGGTAACTCTACCTTGAACCCCTTACTTGGTGTTGATCCTTTTTCATTCGGTTGCTCCTTAAATGCAGGTCTCCTCCCAAACATAACCTACATTCACAAATAGACAAACAAATAACTACGAACATGCATCTCATATATGAATTAGTGGGTTAGAGGTTCCAAAAATATAAACCAAATTGAATATTGAACACCTCATATGGCGGGACGGGAAAAATGATTCTTTCTATTAACCTCACAAAAGTCACTTAAAATGGTGAGATCAGCTACTGCTCCTTGAATCTGGTCCTAGGCTCTTCCTCAACTTTACACCAACTGCTTCCACATATGCTTCTCCTCTTCAGTTCTCACACAATGGTTGCAAAAGGTTGGGGTAAGGGGAATGCCAAATCGGGTAGAGTTTCTTTACTATTAGTTTCCTTGTCCAAATGGGACCCCTACCCCTTTTTTTATAGGATAGAAAAGGATAGGTATTTGGTTGAGTGACCGACTATGGGCAGTTAACCAGTTTAGGCAATTTACCTGAAAATCTATGTTCCATCTCCAACTTTATATTTTTTGTGATTTTGTAGGTATACACGGGCTGTAGTGGGTCAGCTAGCGTATACACATGTGCAGTAATGCATCAGGGTGTGTATGCCTTCAAAAAGGGTGTTTTTAAGAATATATGTTCAGTAGTGGCTTGGAAAAAAATGGAAAAAGAGATGGCCTGATGCCAGGTATGTATGTCTGGTGCAAATTAGGGTTATAACACTAGGCCTAGGAATTTATTCCACCTCTGGGCTCAACCCCACTACCTTCCCTTTACCTTTTTCCTTGGATCATGTTGGAGTTGAAGTTACTAATGTTTCACCTACTATTGAGGTTTCTTTCTTGGAGGCTTGTTCCAAATATTTCTTCTTCATTTCCTTATTTTGATGCTGCAACTGTGCTATGACAAAATGATATTTATTTAACTATTCTTGTAGATGAATGATAAGTATGTTTTTTTCATCAGGGAGAGATATGTTTTTGAAAACCTTTGGAACTTTACCGGGGTCTTGTGATGTGTGCATGGCATTAATCCTTTTTGTTGCAGACCTAGTAACTGGTTTGTTAGGAATTTCAACCACTTATGGGGAAAATTGGATATTTTTCCCCTTCTTTTTAGCTTGATGGCTCACTGCATGTTCCTCAATTTCCTTTTCCCTCTTTTTGACAAAACTCTCAGGGACAAATTTGGTAGTTCTTTTTATGTAGATGAGGGCGAATCTCTCATGCTCTGTGGGCTGCTGAAAGAATCTTCTACTATATTTGAACAAGATGAAAATTTTTCCCAATCTCGATTCCTCTTTTTGAGTTCTTCTAACATGAACAAATTTATCAATGAAAAATGGAAGAGGTTGGGTTCCACCTAGTCTTTCCTTACTTTCACTCTGTCAGCCATCTTCCCTACGCTTCTATAGAGGTAATAGGGTAGATTCAAGGGTTTCCTACCAGTGAAGTGCACTAATAGTCTGATATGGTATTGGTAAACCCTAGTGAACCTTCCCCCACATGTGAAAAACCTTTGAATTATCATCAAAAAACTACTATGATTTTATGATCGAATTTCTCTGGGTATGGTGGCTCCAAAATATGTGTTTCTAAACTCAGGATTAAAAAATTCATGATAGCAGGCCAAATCTAGTTACATACCTTTGAACCATTTCTCTCCACGAGGAGGGATCTCTGTTGCAGCAAATATAGTGTCCTCAAAAACAAAAAAATATCATGTTTCCCATATTAGCTTCAATGCCATTGAAGCTAAATGAAAACTCCTTTTCAACCTACATGGTGTACCCCTGAAGATTTTCAAAAAATACTTGTTCAAAAGAAACCTTAATTGTTGGATTTGCATTAACTAGTTTCAGATCTTGAGGCTCAAACCTAACAATTTCACCACCGTTTGTAGTCATCCTCTTTCCTTTTGGAGTCGCCATGATGCTAGTATATGTCAATTTTCCGGTGGGAATGAGATGAAAGGACTGTGCATAGGGTAAAATTGCAACAGAAACAAATGCGCAATGAACAACAAACTAGGGTTTGATCTAGCAAGGAGTATGATCTGTGTTTAAGGAAAATCTTGAGTCTTTGGATTCATAAGAAAGGTTTTCCTTTCAAATATCAACAAGGATCTTAAACCAGTGGTTATAAGGCGCAAGAGTAAAGGAGGTGGTAATGTGCAACACTGTAAGAAGCATCCCCTGTGGCCCATGTGCAACAAGCTTGGATGGTAGATTTGTGGATTTGTAGAGAGGTAGAATGATATATGAGGGGTTTCTTGCATGAAATATGAAGAATTTGAATGCTAAAGATAAATTAAACTACCACTTATACCCATTGTTGGTTATTCTCTTCCTCTATACTGTCTGCGTTATTGACCCAAGGTTCATGTCATTCGGGTTGAAGTCAACGACATGTTCTTCTTATGAAATTCTTGTTTGGCTTGCTTGAATATCTCCTTCTCCTTCTGCATGTCGAACTTCTTTTTTGGTTCGATATTCTTCTTCACCCATTGATTTTGTTTTGGTTCCTGTCGAACTGCATCAGTGCCTATTTTAGCTCCTCCATGAGTGACTATGTTGATGTTTTTTCCTTCATCCCTTGCTTCGGCTGAGATCCACTAAACATTATGGTTGTTCTGGTTCCTCTTTTCCTAAATATTTACTAGTAATGTCGAACATTCCTATGTATTGTGGTCTGATGCACGACAATACATACAAGTTGTTGGTGGTAGTGGAAATTCCCTTGCATAATGCCCTGGTTGTTGACAATTGTGACATATGATGGGTCTTCTACCTCGTCTATAACCTCCTCTGGATTGTCCTCCTCCTATGTAGCTTGCTCGATTACCTCTCGGCACGTTATACTGTGGCGCCTGATTATACTATGCAGTATTGTACTGAGGTTGTGCTAGGTTGTATTGTTGTTTTTTTTTATTGTACAATTGTTTCACAGTATTTTACTGTTGTTGCACAGTGTTGTATGGAGCTTGGAATGGATTGAACTATGGTGCAGTGGAAATCCAGGTAGTGGACACAATCAAGGAGAAGACCACGCAGGAGTTGACACAAGCAACAGACCTCAAGGAAAAGTTCCAGGTGATCACAAAGGAGATCGAGGAAGCTCAGAAGGATTAGGTGGCTTTGGATGAGCCACATGTCAATGTTGGGGGCCTGTTGGTAGCAGGATGAAGTGGAAATAAGGATGATCATGGGGAAAGAAAGCGTGAAAAAATTGAAGCAAAAACTGGAAGGAAATGCAGCATGCACGGATGCATGAAAGCGTGCACAAGGGAAGTGACATCTGGAAGGAAAAACAACACATGCACATGTTGCATTTCCTTCTAGTTGTCGCTTCAATTTCTGCACACCTACTTTCCCCACAATCATCCTTCTTTCCACTTCGGCATGCTGCCAAAAGGCCCCCAAATGGTTCATGTCCCAGCAACGAAACCATTTTTTGGTTATTCTCTTCATCTATACTGTCTATGTTATTGACCCAGGGTTCATGTCTTTCGAGTTTCCAACAAAGCCTCTAAAACTATTGGCCCTCCTGGTAAACCAAAAGGAAACACAACACACAGAACGTGCCGCGTAGTCTCACCCGAGATAGATTTAATGGGTGGCTATAAGAATCAGGTGTTTACATCCAAGGATTGAGTATGATATATGAGATCAATATTCAAAGCCATTTACTATAACTTTTGATTGTAACCTATTGTTATTCGCTATTGTGCATTACCTTCAACTTATTTCCTTAATAGCGCACCCATTTTTCATAGCAATATAATAACACATTCATTCATTAAGAACGATATTTAACTACTGAAAAGAGGATAAAGATATGCATGAATTCATCACATTACATAGATATTACCATGGTTCACTCCCCTCTAGGGCTACGTCCACAAATATTTGGCTCTTGACTCTTTTATTATGATAGTTCTGCATCTACGGCGCCATGCGCTTAGAATTATTATCGACTGGGTAAGATATATATGAGGCATACTAGATCACACTAGGCCCCTCAGCCTGCAATCTAATCCTCAAGATCTACCTTCTCTTCTTTCCTCTAGATCAACAGATTACAAAAATAGTTCATACCAACATTACATATTGCATTGACTCATACATATCTGTGATAGAAAAATACAAAAATCCCCCCCCTATGATACCTACGTATCTATATTTATACATTTTGGGCTCTTCAGTTGTTTACAATACATTACCAAAACCCTAACCCTACCGACGTTAGGTATTCTTCTCATGTGTGCATGTTGTTCTTCCTTCTAGCTGTCTCTTCCCTTGTGCACGCTTTCTTGCATACGTGCATGTTGTGTTTCCTTCCAGTTGTCACTTCACTTTCTACATGTTTTATTTTCCGATGATCATCCTTCTTTCTAGTTCGCCCTGCTGCCAACACCCATAATGCATTTTTGTAATTTAATACTCGATCGTGCAAAATAAGGAGTTTGTGTAGCAACATGTGCAGTGCTCCAATTGCTTGATGATGTCACGTGCCTCCAACGGATATGAGCTCATGAGATTTCTTAAACCATGACAATATTGACTCTAATTGATTATGATTGACCACATGATCTCTATTCATGACCCTTAGTTGACATGACAACCCATATCCCTTTGACACCCAAAGAAAACATGACTCACGACTCAAACTTTATCATAAGACCTTATCTAAGAATTTTATTAACCACAAAACCCATTGAATCATAACATGACTTTCACCTAAGAGAAAAATGCCATGGTATTTATGAGACAAAATCATGAATTTAACCTACCATACATATTGAACTCAGACTCTAATAACCTATTTATAGGAAACTAACATCTTTTTTTCATGTACTTTGTGGGGACTTTTGTTCTTCACATACACTGCAGTATTTGTTGCTTCTACCCACAGATGCATAGGTAGATCTTGATCATGGATCATAGCCTTGACTACTTCCATGATCATTCGATTCTTCCATTTTGTTGAGGATTCTAGGGAATATAAAGATGCCTCTTAATCCCAACTTCCTTTAAATATTATTTGAATTATTATGAATTGAATTCTCCTCCATTATCTAATCACAAGGTATTTATCTTCTGCTCTGTCAGTTTTTATACCATTGCCTTAAATTCTTTGAATTTTCCAAATAATTCATTCTTTTCCTTCAAAAAATAGATCCAAGTTTTACCTGAGTAATCATCAATGAAAGGCACATAATATACATATCCACTTAGTGAATTTTCTAACATCGGTCCACACACATCTGAGTGCATGATGTCCAATACTCTTTTGGCTCTGCTATCGCTACTGGGAAAGGAGTGCTTCACTTTCTTGCCTTGTGCGCAACCTTTGCACACACTTTCTAGTTTTTCCTGGATATTTGGTAGTCTCGTCACCATCATGTTCATGCTCGGTAGGTACTTGTAATGTAGGTTAGAAAATCTCCTATGCCATAATTCACTGGGATTCATAATGTTGTGAATTAATATTGAATTTGATCATCCTTTCAACTTGTAGCGTCCTCCCTCTTGAACTCTAATCACCACAACATCATCAAAAGTATTCCCTCTAATCCACATAAGAAATTTCCCATCAACAAATGAAACTCTGTAACACTTCTCATCCAATGCTTAAATCAAGAGAAGGTTCTTATTCAATCTAAGAACATAGAGAACTTCCTTCATCTTCATTGGATTTCCTAAGTCTAACTTGTAGGAGGCTTCTCCTACTCCTTTGATCGGATACTGATAGTCATATCCCAATTTCACCTTGTCTGGTGAATCCTTATGAGTAAGGTTAGAAAAGGAGTATTTATATCTTGTCATGTTCTTGGAAGCACCACTTTCCACTAGCCAAATGTCACTTCCATTAGTGACAGTTCTTTTAAGGTATGAGATAAGAACATACTCCTCACAACTTGATTCATCTTCCTTTTCAACCTTCTTGGGTGGCTCATCATCTTCAATTGTATGAAAATCATACCTTTTACCTCCTTTAGTTTCCCCTGGTCTCTAAATGAGGGAAAAATTCCTAGCAATGTGTCCCATTTTCTGACAACAGAAACATCTGATATTTGGGTTATTTCTTAGGCCCTTTTGAAACTTCTTGGACGAGGGGGGTTCTTTCTTTCTCCTTCCTTTACTGGTGTGGGTGGCTAGGGCTTGATCATCATTTTTCATCTTCTCTTCAATTGTTGCCATCCTTGCTTCTTCTTGTCTTCAATCTTCCCATATCCTACTGAACTTGGGTATCTTCCTTATTGAGAATATCTCGTGAATAAATGCATCCCATGATCTTAGGAGGTCATTCAAGGTGGTCATCACCATTTCTTATCCATTCACTGTGTTATCACATGAAGTTCTAAAGGGTCACATGTAGTTGTTATGGTCCATTCATCCTTATAATGTTGAAGTGTTCAGGGAAATATTATATTTTCACCTACTAGAGGCATTTACAGACTCATCATCCATCTACTAAGATTTTTGTGTTTTTGAGGATTCATTTCATAACACAGAAAAACACAGAGATTTCGTATCTCCTGGCACTATGGAATCATCTACACTTATTTCTATGTAGTTGCACTACCAAATGCACTATGGAATCACCTAGATAGACATAGAAAACACACTACGGAATCACCTAGCTAGACACAGAGAAGGCACTACGGAATCTACAGAGCAGATTTATAGGAAGGCACTATGAAATTTACTGTAGTGGCTATTGTTACAAATCTGATCATAAAACCAAAAATGAAAAGTGGGTTTCTCTGAAATTTCTTTTGGAGGAAGATGATATCCTCGTTGAATTGCTGACCAAATTTCAGCTTGATCCAGTTTGTAATTTAAGAAAAATAATTAAAACACCAGTGCACTGCGAAATGTGCTGCAAATTCTCTGTTTTGCATAATTGATTGGATATTCGCCTTGTTGGGAGGTTGCCACCTGTCAAGGAGGGATCGAATTCATTATCATAGATCAGTTAGAGGTCAAGGGACACCTACACCTAAGTTTTATCTCCATTAAATACCTCATGTAGTGAGTTGGAAACAATTCATTAAAGTCTTCCAACAATTTCCTAAAAATTAGCAGTTTGTTGGATTTTTGTCTCCTTGATTATTGCCACCTAGATTCAAGGCCTAGAATCTAATGGAAGAGATGGGATTTGACCTCCTAAGGATATTGGATGATTTTTCTATTTAATAGAGGAGAGAGCTCTTGGATAAAGGTTAGAATGAGCTAGGGGGAAGGGGGCTTTGGACCCAGAGGAATTCAGAGTGGTTATCACTATGTTCTTTTCCTTTCTCTGTATTTGTTTAGACTTGTGATTCGTTATCAATGGAGATCAACTTCCTTTTATTTTATGTATTTCTCTTTGTACTAATATTAATGAGTGACTGATTTACTCTTGTTCTTATTCATACGATGATTGAATGAGGTTTTATTCTTTGCATTGGTTATGTAGAACTTGTTAATAAAGAGATTTTCACTATGAGTTTACTGTCATAAGTGTTGGAAGTATCTAGGATAGTTTCATGCCACAATTTTCCTTTTTCTCATTCCTTTATCAAGCCTATTGTCTTATATGAAGTTTCTAAGGACACTTTTGTTGAAGGATATAGTTGGGAATTTGTACATTTGATGAATTTGATTGTCCTTATGGTCAAATCCATGTGACTTTAAAGATTATATTTCAATATTAAATTTGAATTCTTTGCATGTTACCAATATCACCTGATTACAGTCTAGGGTGAATCTTGGAGTGATAGCATAAATGGAGAAATTTTTGGGGAACGAAGTGTGAAGCTATATTCCCTAGGAGAATGACATAGATCCAACTCTTGATGGTAGACAAGAGAGGCATAGAAAAAACTGACTATATTATCTACCTAGAAACTCCACAATCAGAGACTCCACTGGGGAGGATCTTGTTGATAGAAAGATGAAGGGGAAGAAGTGTAAAACCATGTATCAGTTCATTAGTTTTCTACATGAACTCATGTTCTTCTTTATCATCTCATTTTTTTAGTTTCCCTTCACATATAAAGGGGATCATCTTATGCTTTGTCTATTCAAATGATCATAAATCTTATTTTATGTATACATCCTTGCTAGAAGAAACTTTGCATCCTACTTGTGTTGGTGAGGTTGGTCCTGAACCTTCACTTAAGCCTATTGAGAAGAATGAGGTTTATATCTCCATCCCTCCTAAACATGATCAGCCTTGTGACCATGAGAATGATGAAATCGATTCAAAACCTTCCCGAATCTTATTACCTTAGACTATTACTCATGAGCCTTGTCATCAACTTGTTAAAACTTTATTTCATCCCAGAGAATTCCAGTCTAGATTCAAACAAAGGGTGTTTAAACCTTTCAAATTTCCATCTCACCTTCATCCTTATCCTCCGAACTTTGTTGAGTATCTTCCTTGGTTTACCAGAGAGGATCATGTTTCAGCTGAGAAACATTTGGGAGATTTTGCAAATTCTGTTGATAATTTGGAAATTATACATGAAGATGTTGTTATGAGATTATTTTCTAAATATTTAATGGGAGAGGCCACTTTATGGTTTAGATATCTGGAACATGGTTCAATTGGTTCATGGACCAATTTTTATTATATTTTTTTCAAAATATTGGGATGAGAACAAGTCTCTTGATCAGTACCTCATTGATTTTTATACTTTGAGGAGAGGAGAGGGAGAATTTTTCTTATCTTCAACAGGAGGTTCTACAGCATTTATCATAGCATGCTTATTGAAATTCGGCCTACTGAGGTTTCTTCCATGGTACAGTATACAATGTAACAACATCCCAATCTATTCCTATACCTTAGAGAAAGAAAGTCACCATCCTTGTAACAAATGTTTGTTGATGCAAAGGAAGTGGAGAGTAATCTTCGGGCATGTGCACAATTCTCTTGTCAGATCTTGGACAATGTTTCTGGTGAGGAAGAAACTGAGGAAGTATATGGACAACAAATAGCTTATCCAAGCTCGCAATTTTTTCAACATGCTATCACATCATTTTTAGAACTTGAAATTATTAAATCCAATTTTTCCATTGTTAAAGATGAAAATGTACATGCGTATAACTCATACCAGCAAGATGAATTTACATATGCAGCTGAGCCTTTTCCTAATTATGAGAAAAGGGATGATTTCATTTATGATTAATATCATGAGAAGATTTTGTAGAAGGTGGTGATATTTCTGTTTTAGAGAAAGTTTTTTCCCCTCATCATCTTATTGTTGACTTAGAAAATCAGTTAACATTCTTGGCACATGATAACCTCCTTGATTATATTCTTTTAAACTTTGAGAAAGAAGTTAGGAAGGAGCTACAGGACCATGTGAGTTTGTTCTCTTTTTCATCAATAGATGGCCACCAGGGAGAAAGTCAACAAGCAAATAAAAAGGAACATATTTTTGTATAAGCATGTACTAATTCTCCTAGTATTGACTTTGTATCTAACAATTTTAGAGAATATTTTTCAGAGTACAGTAAAGAGGAGGTTCATAAATCATATGGTCATTCTACAATGTTTTTTTCTTCTGATATATTTGACCAACAATTTCAATAAGACACTAAAAAAAAGTTTATTTCCCAAGGAGATAATCAACAGCCAGAAAAATATTTTACTGCCCATGATTTCTTTCAAGCATGTGATAACTATGGGATGTTTCAAGGAGGTCAAGAGAATTGCAATATTGTCAGCAGAGTAGAGATTATGAAGGAGCACCTTGGTATTAAAATGTAGCCATAATTCTATCACGTGATTCATGATCCTATAGCCATATACATGGAGTCATATGTTTCATATTTTCTGAAAAACTCAAATTGCATTATTTCACCGATACTCATGGGTGAGTATGGTTTTCTGAAGGATTTTATGTCACTGCTGCTATACTTATATTATTATTCATTGATCAGTGACATAGATGAGATCATTTTAGTCATCAAGTTAATTGAATGGTTACTGTGGAAATCTTCTTTTACTTGACCAAGTTGCAATTTTGGTTAGGGTAGGGTAGCATAGGTAATAAGCTTGCTTCCTGAGCCTTACTTTCCTTCAGTTTGTAGCGTGTTTTTCAGTTTTCATGAATAATTGGCAGTATCATAGGTTGGTTGCACAGATAAATCGATAGCCCAACAAGTAAGGCACTAGAGTTGCAACAGTTCTTAGAGCCTCCCAGGGAGGACTCTATCCCCTATGAAGCCAATGTTATCACATGAAGTTGTAAAGGGTCACATGTAGTTGTTATGGGTCATTTATCCTTATAATTTTGAAGTGTTGAGAGACATATTATATTTTCACCTACTTGAGGTATTTACAAACTCATCACCCATCTACTAAAATTTTTGTGTTTTTGAGGATTCATTGCATATCAAATAAAAACATAGAGATTTTGTAGCGTTTGGCGCTACTGAATCGCCTACACAGATTGTTTTGTACTTGTGCTACCAAATGCGCTACAGAATCACCTAGCCAGACATAGAAAAGGTGTTGTGGAATCTATAGAGCAGTTTTATAGGAGGGCACTATGAAATTTCCTATAGCGGCTACTATTACAAATTTGATCATAAAACAAAAAATACAAAGTGGGTTTCTATGCTCCCCCCCAAACATAGGAATAGTGGAATATGTGAGGTCCATTTGCAAGGTTCATCCAAGTCGTTTTATCCAATATCTTGACAAAAAAATGCCAAACGTTGGGGGAACATCAACTACTACAATGTCCATAACTACACTTTTCATGGGCAGCTGAAATAGGGTTACCACCAAATATTTGATGACCCCAAGACATGGCACCCTCCTAGAGTCAAAGGAGTACAAATCATGATAGGCTCTTGTGACTTCCAGTCCGAGTTATTCCATGAAAGTTTTAGGCATGAGATTATAAGAGGCCCCCAAATCCATCAGACAGTTGTGCAACACCTTGCCATGTATGTTCAGGGATGTGTACAAGGGAGGGGATGAATCATCTTTGTCTTCCACCATAGGGCCTAGGATGAATGCAGACTTTTCATATTGCAAGTTAATTGAGTTTGTGGGACAGTATGAGGGTTCAGACTGAAATATCTTGAAGAGGATCCTTTTGAAATCTTCATGTTTGACCAGTTCAGAGAGGGGTATAGGGATTCTGATTTTCTGAATTTCATGCTCAAAATTAAGAGAGGAAGGGGGCTTTGGGATTTCTTTTTCTTTAGGAAAATGAGATTGGAATATTGGAGAGGGGGCTTGGAGTTTCTTACCCTTTATGTTGTCTGCCATATCTTTAGCAGGATTCTCCATTCTGGTAGGCTGCTCAGGAACATCGGGTGTCCCATATTTCTTCTTGGACCGGAGGTTATATCTATTTTGGATGCTGCTAGCCTTGTCTCCCTTTCTTATCTCATTGAGATGATTGTTCATGAGAGACTCCTCATATGCTAATTGGGTCAAATGAGGAAAAGGTGGGGGTCACAAAAACAATGGATTTCGGGGTCAAGCTCTTCTTCTTCCCTCCCCAAGTAATCAACTAGGTTATTTTGGAGAGGGGTTTGAATCCTCTGATCATCTCTATCTCTGTTCCTTTGTTCCCTTGGCATAATCTGAGGAACGGTTTTTTGATGCCTCCTGAGTTTCCTCTGTTTTCCACCATTTGAGGATTTATGTATGTCTACTTCCCTTCAAATTTCATCTTCTCCATCTCTATAGAAAGAGATTTCACCATCTTTGTCAATTCATCCACTTGAGGGTGAGGTGCAGAGGGGTCAGAGGTTGAGAATTATGATCTTCCCTTTCTTCTATTTGTAACAGCCTTATCTCTGAGTCTGTCAACTGCCAACACATCAGATTCTTCGTCTATGGCCACATCGTGCATATGATCTAGGGAAATATCTCTTCTCTCTCTCAATAGGAGGCATATGTCAGGGTCAAATGCATTAGCATAAGAGATTTTGGCAGAGGATTCTCTGGTCTTGATATCAAAAGGGATCTTATTATACATTATTTTGAATCTTTTGAAGAAGTCAGAGATAGACTCTCCATCATTTTTCTTCAAGGAACAAAACTTTTTCATGTAATACATGAAATATATTTTATCTCCCCACTGTCGCAAGAAGGCATTATCTAAAGCTTCAATCCCAGCAATGGAACCGGTGGTCAATCCTCTAAACCACTTCCTAACTTCACCATCAAGGCTCTGGACAAAGTCTCTCATCCAGACATCTTCATTTTCAATATTCAGGTTGTATTCTTAAATGTAGAAGGAAAAAAGATTCTCTTCAGCAGTTATGTCCTCCTCTCCAGTGAATTTTGGCATATACTTCAACAGGGAGAGGAGTCATGGGATGAGGTAATATTAAGGGAGCATACCTGGAAGCCACTATGGAATCCATTATGTTTATAGAGGGATTATCACCTTCCATAGGGATAAGAGATGGAGGATAATGACTTCGACCAGGAGAAACTAGAACTGAGATTACAGGAGGAAAGGGAAACCACAGGGAATTTGGAGAACGAGCTTCAGGGTTTAAAGGGACAAAAGTTTCCTTTTCTTCAATAGCAGTAGTAATAGGAGGAGGGGAGGTAAAACCCAGGGTAGGAAAATATTCTAAGGTGTTGGGTTTGAACTAGGGTACAACCTCAGGGGAAATGGGAGTGACAAGGCTTTCTCCCTCCAATCCAAGACCAAGAGGAGAAAACTTAGCAGGAACAATATCAAACTTCAGACTTCGAGAAACTCCAATAGAAGGTAATAAAACAAAATGAAATGTAGGGGTTTGAGTTCCTCTAGGAAAATGAAAATCATCATAAAGACCTGGTTTAGCAGTAGAAGCACCTCGTCCAAAGGCCTTTCCCTTTCTGATGATATTCTCTAGGTCAGCTTCAGGTGTTGCTAAAGGAAGCTGTGGAGTAGACCTTGTATTTCTTCCTCTAAAAGACATGGTTGAAACAGTGGAATATCCTGTGGGTTCGCATCAATGAAGTCACCACAATGGATTCGCTAGCAGGGATGATTTTAAGTATGGAAATTTATTTTAAAATGTATAAACCTTGATGAATCTTACTAATCCTTCGAATGCCAACTATAAATGATTGGCAATATTTTTGTAAAAATATTCAAATTTCTAAGGATTTTATATAGTTTTTATAAAATTTTGGCGATTTTTAAGGTAAATAATTTTATCCTATAGAATTTGGGCGAATCATTTTTAAAATACCGAATCTTGTTTTTGGAAAAACCATGGAAAATTAGCCCATGAGCAAAATTTAGCCCCTAAAATCATCCCTATGAATCACTAGGTGCAAAGTAGCAATCTCTGAGGGCTATGATGCATGATGGACCTTCAAAATCATAGGCTCAATGTCATTCAATCTCGGGGGAAATCTTCAACTTCATCCCCGGCAGCAGTGCTAGAAATGTTAGCACTAGAAGTCACTCATGGATTGCAACAGGAGTAAGCTTGATACCCATCAATGTTTTATGTCACAATTTGTTTATAGAAAGGTGATCGAATGGAAGTAAACTCATAACAATATCGTTTAACTCAGAATCTTGGAACAACTTAAGCATGAATAGGTGAATTCTTGATCTGAATTTATTCAGTAAGTATAATTTAAAATGAGTAGAGGGAAGACTTGGTGAGAATGGTGAACAAAATTGTTATGGGAATCAAGCCTTCTAGCAGCTCGGAGAAGAAAGAACTTAAACACAAGAACTTCTTGTATTCAAATTACCAGAATACTAAAGAAATCATAACAATGTTACCATAAAGAATTTATCATAACACAACTACAACGAATACTGTGATTCAGTCAATCATGAACTATTTCAGTATTAGATGGAAACAAGATGGAATAGGAAGGTTAAATGCCATTAAACAAGAAGTTTCACATACATCCACATAACCAGGGGAACTAGTGCTTCATTAAAACTTTATAATAGGGAGCTTAGCTCTACCATAGATGGATACAAAAATGGAAAAAATGCCTCCATATACTCCAACTAGATTGGACTGTCTAAAGCTGATCATATCATGCATTCAAGGCTTTATGTTGATGAGCTTCTCTGTTAGGATGCGCATGCAGATGTTGGGAAGATTGCCCATGAAGTTGTATGTCAGACGCAATCTTTATCAGGATGGACTGAAAGTCAGCCTCTGCGCTTGTCCCTTCTTGGTCTTCTATTTATGGAAGGAGATGACGTTCAACCACCGCCAGCCACCTTAATAACTAATTTCTCAGGATTGGGTAATGCTTGGGAAACTCTACTTCTTGGACAATGTGGCGGCCTTTCCTTGGCCACTGTTGCTTCATTGGATGGTTATGAGGTGGTTCGGCCTGCGAACGTGGACGAGGATCTAGAGGGGAAGGCGATGGCGTGAACAATGTGGAGGCGAGACGAGGGGTGCTAAGGTGGAAGCACCAAGTGGCGGAGAACGGGGGCTATGACACTAGACGAGGAATGCCATGGGAATATGGATAGGACACAGGTGGAAGTGGCATGGAGCATGGGGGCACATGTGTCAGGAAATAAGAAGAACGAAGGGAATGGGGGCATGACACATGGGACAGTGGATGACAGGTGTGCGGTGGTGAAGGGTAGAAGGGAAGTGGGAGATGTGACAGGGGGATAGGGGAGGTAGACTGGGGGACACTTGTCATAAGGGGGCAAGGCAGTAAGCGATTGAGGGAGACCCACATGGAGTTTCCCATATCGGACCCCCCCCTCCTTCATTAAAGGCAGAAAGGTAAGGGTGGTCTGGAATTGGACCATAGCCATAGATCTAGGAACTTTAATCCCAATCGTTCAGACTTACAGGGCACCATATCAGAACCCCCCCCCCCATTAAAGGTAGAACAGAAAGGGGGGTCCGTAATTGGACCTCATCCGTATATCTGGGCACGTGAATCATGACCACCTAGATCTACGCATATTTTAAATCAAATGTGATCGCTCATAAAACTTAGGAAAAGTGGGTTTTCAACCCACTTTTGTCATTTTTTTGCCAAAGGGGGGAATTTGTTAGGAAAAAACTCCCCTACATGCTTAGGTGATAACAAAACTAGTAAACCTAGTACATGACTCGATGTGATGAAAAAACTACATTTGTTTGGATTCAAGCGGATTCGGTAGTAGTGACACCATTCAAGGATAAGTTGGAGGTGTGTATGATGATCAGATTGCTTGCGATATCGTGACGCTAAATCATCAAGATAAGCCTCAACTATGTGTTTGAGGTCGTGGAAAGCAAAATACATGGCCCACTGAAACATAGCTTCAACATTTTTTAGACCAAAAGGCATCTTTTGATAAGATAATGTAGCCCAGAGACAAATAAAAGTGGTTTTGTGTTGGTCTTCAGGCTTGATCTTTATCTGATTGTATCGCAAAAAAGCATCCATGAAAGAAAAGGCCTCGTAACCTGCACATTCATTGACTATTTGGTCAATAAATAGCGTGGGGAAATTATCTTTTGGACAAGCCTTTTTCATATCATGGAAGTTTGTACGTACACGAATCATACCTTGTTTTTTATCGAATGGCATGGGATTTGACACTCGTTGAGTCAATTGGACGGGGTAGATGAAACCAACTTTAAGTAGTTTATATACTTCAACATTAATAGTTGTTTCTTTCCTAGGATTCATCGGACAAATATTCTGTCGGACCGGCTTAACATCAGGATAAGTCGTGATTTCATCTTCGACGATTCTTGGATCTATGCCTGGCATTTTCTCATAAGCCCAGGAAAACACATCGCGTAATTCTTTAAATAAATCCGTGTAGATTTGAATCTCCTCGAGGGAGAAATATGCTCCGATGAAGATGTTCTCCATGATGCCAGGGGTTATGGAGATATGAATAAGTATATTTTCAGCTATTGTTTCCATATTTCCTTCAACGTAAAAAATGTGGATTGTCAAAGGATTGATAGGACAAGATTTATCTCGAGTTATAGTCAGACTGAATTCACCTACTTCAATTCGTCTTAACTCTAGGAGGAAGTAAGATCTATGATGAAGATCATCCTAGGGTCTGTCCAGACTAGTCATTGCCTCAATAATCACCTTGTCTGAGGGAAATACTAAGTCTAAAAAATCTATATCAACAAGGGAACTTTGAGCCCAAATAGGCTTCATCACCAGATCTAACTCTTGTGTGAGAGTCAAGTCGGGGTCGACGAAAGCTTGTTGAATAATCAAGTATGCAACTTTTGTCGCGGATAGAGACATGGCCATACCATGGTTCTTTGGCCCTTCCAACGTGGTTGATGGGGAAGGAAGAATCCATGGATCATTAAACTGCATCATGCGAAACAACGAGATTCGAAAAATTTCAGCCCGAGGCTAGTCGGGGAAAGTCGTCATGTAATGGACATTGCCAGTCAAAGGCGTGTAATCGAAAGTACCCATCAAAGGTGGGAACAAACCAACCCCTACATTGACGACAGTGGGTTGAGTTTTTTCAATCATCGAGAACGTAGAGACCCCCGATGAAGGATCAGAACAAGAGAAGGATAACTGATCAATGGTCACAATCTTGCCTTCATGTGGAAATAGCAAGACCCAGAAAACTGTCGCAATCACTGCTTGCAAAGCATAGGTCCAACTCCTTCATAACAAGAGATTGTAGTCGAGAGATGCATCGACCACTTCAACTTCGACGCACACGGCTTTCCCCCCTAACTACACAAGGAAAGAGGGGATGATCCCATGTGGACGGAAAGAACGACCATCGAAAGTCATAATAAGAGTAGGTGACAGAGACAAAACGGGTTGGTCGATGGCCTTCCAACATTCAAAAGACATCACGCATGTCGAGGCACCCTCATCAACCACTGTGCAGAAAATGTTTCGAGTAAAAGTTTTCATGGTAAAAGCCACTACTATCTAAAATGCTACGTGTTAAGTAAGACTAGGTTTTAAGTTGGTCGTATCAAGCATGATCATTCCCGGATTACAAGTCTCAACAGATCCTAGGGCAACTAACAGAGATTTTATCTAGGAAGAGTAACTCTGGAGGACTTCCAAAGAAAACATTGCACAAGGGGTTTGTGACAAATCCTCCACCACAGAGTAGTTTTGGATGGCCCTTGCAGTCGGATTGTGAGAATCTTTCTTGAATGCACCTTTTGGGATGTCTGTCGTTGTTTATCGCAACGTCTTCTGAATATGGAGAGAAAGAGGTGGGTTTTCGACTTCTTTGCTCTTCTCATAGGTGTTTGTAATTCTGTAATCATGTGCTCTAATCAATGTATAGGAATCACCTTTCATCATATACATATTCGTTGATGGGGGGGTCCCTGACTGCCCCCATCGATTCTCAAAGAGGCTTGGGTTAGGTTTTTCCCATGTGGAAATAGGATCATTAACACAACAGGTTGTTGTTGTGCCAATAAATTCTGGGCCTCCACAAGCCAAGGGCACTAATGTGTCAGGTGGTTCTCCTTGCAAAGGTTACAAGGATACTTTGACTTATTCTTTTCATTGACGCCCCCACCAGTATTATCGGTGGGTTTCATATACCCCTTACCCTTCTTTCATTGTTTTTTCTTTCCATCAAGCTATTATGTGGCTTTAGGGTTTGTCATTTTCACACTGTGTACATCTGACTTTTGGGTAGGGGGAATAGTCGAACCAGTGGTTTGGTTGGTCATTGTCTGTTGTATCGACAATTGTTGCAATTGATTTGACAATGGATCATCGGGCATCATTTTTTCTGAACCAATAATTCCATCGGCATGTGGTCCAGACCTTTGTCTGGTCTTGTCAAGTATTGAACTTGGTGCATCTGGAAATATTTCATAAAGTAAACCAAACTGAGAGTAAATCAACTCCAATTGTTGAGCTCTCATTATCGCATCTTCCTCGGAAAACACCCCAGATGTTGCGACGTCTTTAGAAAACTGGGGTACCAAAGACTTAAGGAACCACTCTAGCAGAAATGCTGGTGGGACTGGCAGTTTTATCAAACTCTTCTAGCATCTCCATTCTCGAATGTGATCTAAGATATGGTCCACTTTTTTCTGTTCTAATTTGGCCAACAATTCAGTGTCGGCGTCGTATCTCATAGGTAATTGGAAATGGTTTAAGAAAGCCATTGCCAATTCACTGAGATGAACAAAGTTTGCTCACACAAGAATTATCCAAAATACTTGGAATATAATAAAGTAATCCATACTGTAAACAATAAATGAATAATAAGATAATATATGAGATAATGAGATGATTATAATGAGAATGAGGGCTCACTTATATACCCACACAGAGGTGCCCTTAACCAATAGTCATGTCCTTTGAGACATGTCCTTTCATTATTAATAATTATCATTTACTTATTATGTTATTAATATCTATTTTATATGTACATTTATGTTCATAACATTGCCTTTCCCTTAAAAATGCTTTGTCCTCAAAGCATAATCACTTGAAGGCTTCCCTTTTAACTTTTGTTCTGGCACACGATGTCTTCTCAAATCTTCTGTGCTTGTAGTTGCGACTCTCACCGAAACAAGATGATATAACTTTCAAATTCCCAAACTAATATGTTGCATCTTTTGGGGAGTGATCCATTCCAAATCTACTTTTATTGGAATTGTTTGATGATCAATAGTTCGGATGGGGATTCTCGAAATTCTTTAATAACTTCTTTGAAAATAAAAGTTACTAAAATAACTTTTTTTTTGTAACTTAATATACCTGGAATAAATAATATATTCTCTTTACTTTAACTATAAATGAACCCTTTTTATAATTCCCAATTGAATATATTTATATATGCTCTTTTTTCTTTTCTTTTTTCATTTTTGAATAAATAATATATTCCCTTTACTTTAACTTTGAATGAACCATTTTTATAATTTCCAATTGAATATATTTATATATGCTCTTTTTTCTTTTGTTTATATTTATATATGCTTTTTTTGGGGTTTTTTTTTTTTTTTGAACTTTGAATATTTTTGTAATAAACTCTTATAAAAACCTTTTCATGGGAAAATTAATATCTTATAATTTTTACTTTGAAAACTTATTTAATAAGCCTTTTAACTTTTAACTTGTACTTTAATGAAAAATTACTCAATATTATATTCACAAATTTCAAAAAAATTCTTTATTAAATATTCCTCTTCATCTTGAAATTGACATTTTTATTAATAAAATTCCACTTTTTCCTTAAACTTATGTACTTTTCACTTTAATGAAAAGTGATTTAATAAGAATCTTTTGACTTTATATTCGTTAAGATATTAATGTTTTGGCCTCACTTGTAGTTCTTTTAATATTATTACCTCTCTTTTTTGATATAGGATAGACTTGAAATAAAATATTATTTATTGTGTCTCTTCCACCTTGCACCTTTTATTAAAGGTTTTACTTTTAATAATAAATTTAACTATACTTGATATTTTAAATATTTCATATTTCTTCTTCCACTTTTCACCTTTTATTAAAGGTTTTACTTTTAATAATAAATTTAACTATACTTGATATGTTAAATATTTTATATTTTTTTTTGTTCTTTTAAAAAAAAATACCAATTGATACCCACGTGATCTTATTGATCCCACTTAATATATATATAATTTTTTTAACTGCTGTTATATTTGGCAATTCGTGACTTATGGTTAGTCGTCACTCTTCTGAAACAACAGCTCCAATTGATACAATGCTTTATAATGGCGGCGTTTGTCTTCCCTTAATTTTCGAGTTATTCCACACAACCGGTTGCCTTTAACTATAGGAATCGAATTACGAAGTTTATGGAATCACAGTCTTTGTGAAATGAGACAGTCCGAACAAGATATTATGGTCCAGTGATAGAAGTAAACCGCGATATTGGCGATACCCGCGGTGTTATCTCCAAGTAGATCTCGATTTCCATTTGATGGATTTTATTCATGCCACGAAAAAAAATCACGGCTGTAAGGGAGTGACGAGTTCAAGCGATTTCCCTTTAAATTAAAATTTTATATCAGTAATGTTCTGCAACGTTTTGTGTTAGTGTTGTTGTTCTATTCGAATTTTTGCAGCGGAGAGTAAAATTTCGTGCTAGTCGCTTAGGATTACGCAACGACATTCTATTAATCTCACGCTTTTAGTTGCTGATCTATGCCAATTTTTTTGTTTTTTTTTGTTTTCTTTAACCAACTTTCTTTTTTCTTTTTATTGAATTTCTGGACTGTAAAGGGCCAAGGGTCTGATGTGATTTGATACTATAACATTTTTATAGTAGCAGTCTTTTTCTTTCATTTTTTTTTAATTAACTGAGTTTGTTTTTATTTTTTTTAATTTCCAGCGGAGTAATTTGTAATTGTTTCTTTCATGAGATTCTGAACTTTTTTAATGGCCACAAGCCTGGTTGTGGTCAAGGACCTTGGAATTGGAGAAGCTCCGAAATTTTTTAGTGTGACCAAGGGTCAGATTGTGGTCAAGGACCAGATAATAATTCAGAGAAACTCTGAATATTTGAATGGCCAAAGGCCTGCAATGATGTTACCACAAGCAACAGAGTTTGACCTAAGGTCTATGGGCCAAGGGCCAGGATCAGAAACAAAGCTCTGATAAAGTTGGATCACACAAGAATAATCCAAAATATTTGGAATATAACAAAGTAATCCATGTAGGACTGTAAATAAAATGAATAGATAAGATATAATAAAATAGATATATGATACCTTTTGGATTAAAAAAAAATAAAAATAAAAAAAGACTTTTTTAATTTTTAATAAAACCACTTTATTAATGCTCCTTTAATATTAAAATTTGGTGTCTTCCTTAAATTACTACGTTGTATTCTAACTTTCCCCTTGATATATATTGAAATGATATATTGGAATAAATTCCTTATGTACTTTTATTAAGTCATCTTCATAACCCTCCAATTAAAGAAATGAACCAGCGCATGGTTTAAATATTACGCTATCAAATATAGTGAACCAATCACAATAACAAGTGAAATTTACCGTACGGTACGACTCTGAAATTCGGTGGTTGTACATAGTTTTTATACGGGCAATCAATAGCAGCGGATTGGTGAATTCATTGTATAATCAATTGTTCAATGGACGGAATTCAACAGTTGTATGTCCCTTATATATCTATCTATCTATATTTTTTTATTTTTAATTCAATTTCATAAATTTTTAATTGAAATTATTTGCATCAAATTGACAAGATTCAACTAATTGGAGGTTGTTGGTACAAAGTATTGTCTTGTTTATTGAGGTACAAAATTGGTATCTGCAATTGCACGCCCAGACGGTACAGGCTGGGGTTGTGGTATGGCGGCTAGATTTGTACGGAAAGTACGGCACAAAAATTTTGTACGGTCTTCAATAAAAAACTGCAGCAGATAATATGGCAGATACGATGGCTGTAATTTTGGTGGTTAATTGTTCCAGTCAGCCTGACTGTGCTTCTTTGATGGCTAATTTCTCGTTTTTATTTTTATTTTTTTATATATTTTTTATATCTTTTTATATATTTTTTTATTTTTATTTTTTATATCTTTTATATATATATATATATATATGTTTATTCTTTTTTTTTTTCCGGTTTTCTCTTCTTTTTTTCCTTTAGTAATAGTTTATTTTTCTTTAATATTTTATTCTGCAGCAAAATTTTTATATTTAAATGGCCAAGGGTCAATTTGTGGTCAAAGATTAGATATGTGGCTAAAAGCCTGATTTGATCAAAGATCAAGAACAATCAGAGAAACTCTAAATGAAGTATGGTTGGCCAAAAGTCGATTCAGACAAGGTCTGATAAGGAGACTGGCCAAAGGCCGGGATCAGAAAAACAAAGCTCTGATACCAAATGAGATGAACAAAGTTCGCTCACACAAGAATTATCCAAAATACTTGGAATATAATAAAGTAATCCATACTGTAAACAATAAATGAATAATAAGATAATATATGAGATAATGAGATGATTATAATGAGAATGAGGGCTCACTTATATACCCACACAGAGGTGCCCTTAACCAATAGTCATGTCCTTTGAGACATGTCCTTTCATTATTAAATAATATTTTATTATTAATAATTATCATTTACTTATTATGTTATTAATATCTATTTTATATGTACATTTATGTTCATAACATTCACCAAAGGAAGAGTATCTTGAGCGGTCGAGCGTGATGTACCATTTCGCAGAACTCCCTATGAGAGTGCATTGAAACAATCACAACTAGATGGAGTCGTTTCTCAAAGAGTTGGTGGAGCACCATAAGTGGAAGTTACTCACGTGATCACCAAGATATTCATTAGGCTTGGCTTCAAAATTTGGAATGTCAACAAGCAACTTGGTCGGCATAGCAGGCCAACTCAAATCATGACAAATTGGTCATTTAATAACCTTGTCAAGTCTGAAAAGTGGAGGGTTGCCAGAAACGGTAGTTTGGGTTGTGGATTGTAACTAGTGAAAAAGGACCTTGGACTTTCGTTGGCACCAGGTTGCCAAGAAAAGTTAGGTTGTTGGCCAAGGCTCTGGTAATAAACATGGTCATGACTAGCGTACAAATTATGTGTTTGTTGAGACATCATCAAATGATTCCCAAAATAGGACATAAAGGGATGGGCTTGCGGCACATTCCAAGGATTTTGGGAAGGGTTTCCCCCTACCAATATGATGGGCATAGGTATTGAGCCTTGACCGGGGTTCCACTAGGTATGGGAGGGGTCACCCACGATCAACATCCCTAACAAGGGAACTAGTCCCTGCCACGGATTCCAAGGTCCTTGTGAGGAAGTAATTCCTAAATTTACCTCCTATGCAGGGATCATACCCTGTACAGGATGTGGTTGTCCATAACTGGGTTGCCCTCGATCGAGACAACAGCTGACGAGAAAGCGTTGTGACCAAACGTGCGAAATAAAGATAACGGTGTTGAACCAACCAGCATGTTATAAGAAGGGAGTGCTTGACTACCTTCTCCAAACAAGTTTACATTTGGCCTGGTAGAGTGTTGATGAACACCACCAAGCGAGGGGGACGAAGGGGGTATATGACCCCTGTTGTAAGGGAAAGCGATAAAGGGGGTTGAAGTGCCCACCATAGATCCTTACAGAGGAGCGTTGGAACTCCTTGCCCCTAGACCTAAAGTCTGTAGAGTGGAGGAGGAAAGTACAGTCGAAGCCAGACATCCCATATGAGAATGGAGGGCCTATCGCACTCTGGGAAAACAGAGTTGTGATCACTGCCATAGACAGAATTGGACCGCTGCCCGAGGTAGAAGCAGTCGAGACCATAGTGACACGGACCGACGATGGTTGTTTAGGTGGTGGAATGCCCCCTGTAGTAATGGTCATGGAGGTAATATGAGTATTCCTTGAAGAACTAGCATTGTTTGCTTCCATTGCTTCTTGAGACACTATCAGGCGCTCATAAGGATAAACTTGTATGACGATGGGCGTTGATAGATGAGTGTTCAGAGGTTCGTACAGACCAAGAGCGTCTACTCCAACATCTGATATGGTTGGCTCCTCCGAAATCAATTGTTCTTCTCTTGAAGATGGGTCAGGCATAGTTTCCTGTAACCCAGTTGTCTCAAAAGACCCTTGTTGGTCTAGTTTTTGCCTTAACAGTGGCAGGGGGCCTTCGAGGTCAACCAATGATAGCCCCAAAATCCTTCGTGACCAGTGGAACTCCTGATCCTCCACTGTGTGAGAAGATCAAAGACATGCTAGGGTTATCTATAATCATTTGAAAACCAGAATGCACTAGAAAAAGTTCCTATGAGATAAAACAAGCAGTCACTCATTAGTTGGAAGAACAGTTACAACAACCAACACTAGAGAAACTTACTGGTGCAAGTGAAAATCAAATACGGAAGCACCCTCCAGGTATACTCTACAAAGCGTGGCCCGATGTTTGTCCTAGGTACCGTGGTATACCCCCACAGTCACCTATGTAAGTCACTAGAATGATAGGCAACTAGGTTTCCAACACGTAAACAGTCACCAGGCGGGTACAGTTGACAGTCGGCTGGACTATAATGAGAAGGGTATCAAGCCCGAAACCTATCAAGGGTATCGAAAGAAAGTGTCCCGGAAGAAAATTGGGGAACTCAAAAGGATTCGAGACCCACGAAGCTCTGTGTCAAATGAAATCAACGAAATCCCAAGATAATCCCTCTATATGTGTTCCCCACTATGCTTGGTCCAACTTTGGAGGGGTTATCTCCGCTGTCTTTCCGCACATGACCTCATGTTTATCTCCTTTGTTAGAGGGGGGTCCCGGATAACTTTCATGATACTAGACTTTTAACACTCCCTAGCACAGACTCCTATGTTTGTTTTTGCAGCCTTGAAGAGTTTCCTCTCAAATCCTAAATCAAGGCTCTAGCCTAGACTAGTTGATGGACCTTACAAACATAAAGTCTAGTTGATTTCAATTAATTGTTAATTTTAGTGGTTGTCTTAATTCAAAGGGAATGAAAATGAAACCAGTGATGTTTTTTTTAGAGACGAAAGAGAAAATCATATAGTGAAACTGGAAACAACTTACTTCTTCACAAATTCAACTTTGCACATTCAAACTCTTTAACCAACTTTTCAAAAAAAAATTCTATAAGATCTTTTAACAGAAAAATCAAAACAATCTTTCACTCGACTATGAGCTACTTATTGTCCTAAGTCAACAGCCAAGATCTTATGAAAGCAATATTTTTCCTGATGATTAATTCAAACAACCAACTACTTAACCAAACCAAGAAATAAAAGATTTTTTTTTTGTAATGCTTAAAAAGGAAAAAAGGAAAAATGATGACAAGTAAAGACCAAGAAATGACTTCTGGCCTAAGCGCATATCGCAAAGAGTTACTGACAATAACACACAAGTTGATTGAAGCAGACTCTCAAACTTGTCTAAAAACCCTATTACATAAAAACAGAGGAAGACTTTCAATGAAAAAGAAAGATATGTTGTAATCAAACCTAATCTATAGACTGCTATGACAGAGACCCAGACTAGATCAATAAAATCCTTGAGAGGTGTGACTCTTGACAGGGAAGAGGATGACTGCCTCTTCTAAAAAACAAATTTTTTTTTATCAACAGGTACGCTACTAAAAGTTCAACAACCAGCATATGTATGTGGGTTGTAGAAGGTCAGAGCTCATATACACATGTTCAGGCCCACTACAGGCCACATGCACCTCAGAAACTCCTGAAAAATTGAAAAACAAGCAGTCAAGCACTAGCAGGGAGTACTGGTATTGAGAACTAGAATCCCTTGACTACACAGAAACATACTTTGATAGAAAAAGATGCAAGGAAACTTTGTTAAAACCATGTAAATCTTAGACTGTATATAGGCTACGAACTGCAACAAAAGAGACCGGAACTAGATCTAGAAAACGCATGAGAAGGATCACTTCTAACAAGGAAGAGGATGACTGCCTCTCTAAAAAAAAAATTATGAACTCAAGCACGCAACTAACACTTCATCAGCCAGCATATGTATGTAGGATGTTTAAAGGTGGGGCATGTATATACATGTGTAGGCCTTGTACAATCCACATATACCTCTGTGACTTCCTAGAAAAGAAGAAAAATAGTTGAGTAAAGAAAGCATGGAGTACTTGTATGGAAGACCAGAATCCCTACTAGCTCAGACTCTTGCAGAAACTTAGAAAAAAGGTACTAAAACCAATTTAAAACACCCAAAAAGTAACCCCAAAAACCCTAGAGACTTAGGGTTTAGTAATGCATGCAGAAAATAACCTTCGAAAGTCTCCTAATTTTTACTATTATCCTGACATAGACCCCACATTCATGCATAAAACACAAGGATAAAAGGATCCGGTAACTCTACCTTGAACCCCTCGCTTGGTGTTGATCCATTTGCATTTGGTTGCTCCTTGACTGCAAGTCTCCTCCCAAAGCTAACCTTCATTCACAAACAAACAAACAAATAAATATGAACATGCATCTCATATATGAATTAGTGGGTTAGAGGTTCCAAACATATAAACCAAATTGAATATTGAACACCTCATATGGCGGGACGGGAAAAGTGATTCTTTCTATTCACCTCACAAAATTCACATACATTGGTGAGATCGGCTATTGCTCCTAGAATCTGGTCCTGGGCTCTTCTTCAACTATACACCAACTGCTTCCACATATGATTCTCCTCTTTAGTTCTCACACAATGGTTGCAAAAGGTTGGGGTAAGGGAAATGCCAAATCGCGTAGAGTTTCTTTACTATTATTTTCCTCCTCCAAATGGGACCCCTACCCCTTCTTTTATAGGCTAGAAAAGGCTAGGTATTTGGTTGAGTGACTAGCTATGGGAAGTCAACAGATTTAGGCAATTTACCTGAAAATCTGTATTTTGTCTCCAACTTTCTAATTTTTGTTATTTTGTAGGTATACATGGGTTGTAGTGGGTCAGCTAGCATATACACGCGTGAAGTAATGGAGCAGGGCATGTATGTCTTCAAAAAGGGTGTTTTTAAGAAGAGTTGTTTAGTAGTGTCATGGCAAAAAATGGAAAAAGAGATGGCTTGATTCCACGTATGTATGTCTGGTGCAAATTAGGGTTATAACACTAGGCCTAGGAATTTATTCCACCTCTGGGCTCAACCCCACTATCTTCCCTTTATCTTTTTCCTTGGATCCTGTTGGAGTTAAAGGCACTAATGTTTCATCTACTATTGAGGTCTCTTTCCTGGGGGCTTGTTCCAAATATTTCCTATTCATTTCCTTATTCTCATGCTGCAACTGTGCTATGAAAAAATGATATTTCTTTAACTATTCTTGTAGATCAATGATAAGTATGTTTTTGTCATCGGGAAGAGCTATTTCTGTGAAAACCTTTGGAACTTCACTAGGTTCTTGTGATGTGTGCATGGAATGAATCCTTTTTGTTGCAGACCTAGTAACTACTTTACTGGGAATTTCAAGCACTTATGGGGAAAATTGGATCTTTTTCCCCTTCTTTTTATCTTGATGGCTCACTGCATGTTCCTCAATTTCCTTTTCCCTCTTTTTGATAGAACTCTTAGAGACAAATTTGGTAGTTTTTTTTTCTGTAGATGAGGGTGTATCTCTCATGCTTTGTGAGTTGCTGAAAGAATTTGCTACTATCTTTGATGAAGATGAAAAAGTCTCCCAATCTTGATTCTTCTTTTTGAGTTCTTCTAACACCAACAAATTTATCAATGAAAAATGGAAGAGGTTGGGTTCCACCTAGTCTTTCCTTATTTTCACTCTGTCAGCCATCTTCCCCAGGCTTTTGTAGAGGTAATAGGGTAGATTCAAGGGTTTCCTACCAGTGAAGTGAACTAATAGTCTGATATGATATTGGTAAACCCTAGTGAACCTTACCTCACATGTGAAAAACCTTTGAATTACCCTCAACAAGCTACTATGATTTTATAATAGAATTTCTCTAGATATGGTGGCTCCAAAATATGTGTCTCTAAAATAAGGCTTCAAAAATTCATGATAGCAGGCTAGATCTAGTTACATACCTTTGAACCATTGCTCTCCATGAGGAGGGATCTCTATTGCAACAACTATGGTGTCCTCAAAAAACAAAAAATTCATGTTTCCCATATTATCTTCAATGTGTAATATACCAGATATAAAAAGTATGCAGAATAGAAATAAAATGCTAGAAATGGAAGAATAACAGTAATATAACCAGCATAATCTCCACAATAACACATAAATGATATAAGAACAACAACATAAATAACACTTTGATTCAGAAAGCAATGTTCATAGGCCTCTTCGAGAGGGAAACCTCCAGTCGAGCAACGCTCTGTAACAATAATCTCCAAGCTAGGGTTTTCTAACCCTCGACCCTTATTTATACTAAATATGTCTATCAAGAGAAGAATCTAGAGGAAGATCCTTCTAGAAGCAAAAGCTTCTATTAGGTCTTCTTACATTTGCCTTATTCTATTTTATTGAAAGGCCTTATTAATATTGACCTTTATTACATCGGAATATATTGATCTACCTATGTGCGGGTTAGGACCCTAACACAATGCCATTGAAGCTAAATGAAAACTCCTTTTCCACCTGCATGTTGTACACCTGAAGATTTTCAAAAAATACTTGCTCAAATGAAACCCTAATTGTTGGATCTGCATTAACCAGTTTTAGATCTTGAGGCTCAAACCTAATAATTTCACCACCCTTTGTAGTCCTCCTCTTTCCTTCTGAAGTCGCCAGGATGCTAGTATATGTCAATTTTCCAGTGGGAATGAGATGAAAGGACTGTGCGCGGGGTAAAATTACAATAGAAACAAATGCGCAGTGAACAACAAGCTAGGGTTTGATCTAGAAAGGAGTATGATCTGTGTTTAAGTAAAATCTTGAGTCTGTGGATTCATAAGAAAGG
Organism: Picea engelmannii; assembly: GCA_009831015.1. Taxonomy (NCBI): domain Eukaryota; kingdom Viridiplantae; phylum Streptophyta; class Pinopsida; order Pinales; family Pinaceae; genus Picea; species Picea engelmannii. Next base: position 556,201 of record ML795194.1, read on the forward strand.
TCTTCCTTTCAAAGATCAACAAGGATCTTAAACTAATGGTTAGAGGGAGCAAGAGTAAAGGAGGTGGTGATGCGCAAAACTGTAGGAAGTGTTCCCTGTGGCCCATGTGCAACAATCTTGGATGGTAGATTTGTGGATTTTTAGAGAAGAAGAATGATATATGAGGGGTTTCTTGAATGAAATATGAAGAATTTGAATGTTAAAGATAAATTAAACTGCCACTTATACCCATTGTTGTTTTATTCTCTTCCTCTATACTATCTGTGTTATTGAACCAGGGTTTATGTCATTTGGGTTGAAGTCGACGATATGTCCTCATGAAATTCTTGTTTGTCTTGCTTGAATATCTCCTTCTCCTTCTGCACATTGAACTGCTTTTTTGGTTCGGTGTTCTTCTTCACCCACTGATTTTTTTCTTGTTCCTGTTGAACTGTGTCAGTGCCTCTTTTATCTCCTCCATGAGTGACTATGTTGATGTTCTGTCCTTCATCTGTTTCTTAGGCTGAGATCCACTGAACATTCTGGTTGTTTTGGTTCCTCTTTTCCTGAATATTTACTAGTAATGTCGGACATTACTCTGTATCGTGGTCCGATGCACGACAATACATACAATTTGTTGGTGGTAGTGGAAATTCCCTTGCATAATGCCCTGGTTGTTGACAATTGTGAGATGTGATTGGTCCTCTACCTCGTCTGAAATCTCGTCTGGCTTGTCCTCCTCCTTTGTAGCCTGCTCGATTGCCTCTCAGTGCGTTATACTGTGGCGCTTGATTATACTGCGTGGTATTGTACTAAGGTTTTGCCGGGTTGTATTGTCGTTGTCTGTTATTGTACGGTTATTGCATGGTATTTTACTGTTGTTGCATAGTTTTGTATGGAGTTGGGACTAGATTGAACTATGGTGCAGTGGTAATCCAGGTAGTGGACAAAATCAAGGAGAATACCGTGCAGGTGCTGACAGAAGCAACAGAGATCATGGAAAAGTTCCAGACGATCACAAAGGAGATCGAGCAAGCTCAGAAGGATTAGGTGGCTCGGGACAAGCCACATGTCAATGTTGGGGGCCTATTGGTAGCATGTCAAAATGGAAAGAAGGATGATCGTGGGGAAAGAAAGCATGAAAAAATTGAAGTGACAACTGGAAGGAAACTCAGCATGTGTGCATGCAAGAAAGCATGCACAAGGGAAGCGACAATTGCTAGGAAGAACAACACGCGCACATGTTGTGTTTCCTTCCAACTATCGCTTCACTTTATGCACACTTTCTTTCCCCATGATCATCCTTCTTTCCACTTCAGCATGCTGCCAAAAGGCCCGAAATGGTTCATGTCCCAGCAACAAAACCATTTGTTGGTTATTCTCTTCATCTATATTGTCTACGTTATTGACCCAGGGTTCTTATCATTCGAGTTTCCAACAAATCCTCTAAAACTATTGACCCTCCTGGTGAACCATAAGGAAACACAACACACAGAATGTGTCATGCAGTCTCACCCGAGATATCTTTAATGGGTGGCTATAAGACTTAGGTGTTTACAGCCCAGGATTGAGTATGAGATATGAGATCTATATTCATAGCCATTTACTATAACTTGTGGTTATAACCTACTTTCATTCATTAAGAACAATATTTAACTACTGAAAAGAGGATAAAGATATGCATGCATTCATCACATTACATAGATATTACAGTGGTTCACCCCCCTTTAGGGATACGTCCACAAATATTTGGCTCTTGACACTTTTATTATGATAGTTCTGCATATACGGCGTCGCGCACTTACAATTCTTCTCGGCTGGGTAAGATCTATATGAGGCGAACTAGATTGCACTAGGCCCCTCAACCTGTGATCTAATCCTCAATATATACCTTCTCTCCTTTCCTCTAGCTCAACAGATTACAAAAATATTTCATACCAACATTACATCTCGCATTAACTCATACATATATGCAATAGAAAAATACAAAAATCCCCCCCCCCCATGATACCTAGGTATCTATATTTATACATCTTGGGCTCTTCGGTTGTTTACAATACATTACCAAAAAACTAACCCTACCGACGTTAGGTCTTATTCTCATGTGCACATGTTGTTCTTCCTACCAGCTGTCACTTCCCTTATGCACACTTTCGTAATTGTGTGCATGTTGCATTTCCTTCTACTTGTTGCTTCACTTTTTGAATGGTTTCTTTCCCCACGATCATCCTTCTTCCCTCTTTTCCTTGATTCCAACACCCATCATGCATTTGTGTACTTTAATAATCGATTGTGCAACATAAGGAGGTTGTGAAACAACATGTGCAGCGCTCCAATTGCTTGATGATGTCACGTGCCTCCAATGGATGTGAGCTCATGAGATTTCTTGAACCATGACAATATCGACTCTAACTGATTATGATTGACCACATGATCTCTATTCATGACCCTTAGTTTACATGACAACCCGTATCCCTTTGACACCAAAGAAAACATGACTCATGACTCAAACTTTATCGTAAGACCTTATCTAAAAATATTATTAACCACAAAACCCATTGAATCATAACATGACTTTCACCTAAGAGAAAAATGCCATGGTATTTATGAGACCAAATCATGAATTTAACCTACCATACCTATTGACCTCAGACTCCAATAACCTCTTTATAGGACACTAACATCTTGTTTTCAAGTACTTTGTGGGGATTTTTGTTCTTCACATACACTGCAGTCTTTGTTGCTTCTGCCCACATATGCATAGGTAGATCTTGATCATGGATCATAGCCTTCACTACTTCCATGATCATTCGATTCTTCCATTCCGTTGAGGATTGTAGGGAATATAAAGCTCCCTCTTAATCCCATCTTCCTTTAAATATTCTTTGAATTCATCTGAAGTGAATTCTCCTCCATTATCTGATCGCAAGGTATTTATCTTCCGCTTTGTCAGGTTTTATACCATTGCCTTAAATTCTTTGAATTTTCCAAATACTTCATTCTTTTCCTTCAACAAATAGATCCAAGTTTTACGTGAGTAATCATCAATAAAATACACATAATATACATATCCACTTAATTAATTTTCTAACATTGGTCCACACACATCTGATTGCATGATGTCCAATACTCTTTTGTCTTTGCTATCGTTACTGGGAAAGGAGTGCTTCACGTTCTTGCCTTGTGCGCGACCTTTGCACACACATTCTGGTTTTTCCTGGATATTTGGTAGTCTCTTCACCATCGTGTTCACGCTCGGTAGGTACTTGTAATGTAGGTTAACAAATCTCCTATGCCATAATTCATTGGGATTCATAATGTCGTGAATTAATATTGAATCTGATCATCCTTTCAATTTGTTGAACTCCAATCACCAAAACATCATCAAAAGTATTCCCTCTAATCCACATAATAAATTTTCCATCAACAAATGAAAATATGTAACCCTTCTCATCCAATTCTTAAATCGATAGAAGGTGCTTCTTCAATCCAAGAACATAGATAACTTCCTTCATCTTCATTGGCTTTCCTGAGTCTAACTTGGAGGAGGCTTGTCCTACTCCTTTGATCGGATACTGATAGTCACATCCCAATTTCACCTTGTGTGGTGAATCCTTATGAGAAAGGTTAGAAAATGAGTATTTATATCCTGTCATGCTCTTGGAAGCACCACTTTCCACCAGCCAAATGTCACTTCCATGAGTGACAGTTCTTGTAAGGTATGATATAAGAACATACTCTTCATAACTTAGTTCATATTCCTTTTCAATATTCTTGGGTGGCTCATTATCTTCAGTTGTATGAAAATCATACCTTTTACCTCATTTAGTTTCCCTTGGTATATGAATGAGGGAAAACTTCCTAGCAATGTGCCCCATTTTCTAACAACAGAAACATCCGATATTTGGGTTATTTCCTAGGCCCTTCTAAAAATTCTTGGGCGAGGGGGGTTGTTTCTTTCTCTTTCCTTTACTAGTGTGGGCGTCTAGGGCTTGATCATCATTTGTCGTCATCTATTCTCTTGCTACAATCCTTGCCTCTTCTTGTCTTCAATCACCATTTCTTCTCCATTCACTGTGTTATCACATGAAGTTCTAAAGGGTCACATGTAGTTGTTATGGGCCATTCATCCTTATAATGTTGAAGTTTTTAGGGAAATATTATATTTTCACCTACTAGAGGCATTTATAGACTCATCATCCATCTACTAAGATTTTTGTCTTTTTGAGGATTCATTGCATAACACAAAAAAACACAGATATTTCATAGCGCCTGGTGCTATGGAATCTTCTATACATATTGTTATGTAGTTGCACTACCAAAGGTGCTATGGAATAACCTATATAGACATAGGAAAGGCACTATGGAATCACCTAGCTAGACACAGAAAAGGCGCTACAGAATCTGCAGAGCAGTTTTATAGGAAGGCGCTACGGAATTTCCTGTAGCGGCTACTGTTAAAAATATGATCATAAAACCAAAACTACAAAGTGGGTTTCTCTGAAATTTATTTTGGATGAAGATGATATCCCTGTTCAATTGGTGACCAAATTTCAGCCTGACCCAGTTTGTAATTTGAGAAAAACAATTAAAACACCAGTGCGTTGAGGAATGTGCTGCAAATTCTCTATTTTGCATAGCTGATTGGATATTCCCTTTTTGGGAGGTTGCCACCTGTCAAGGAGGGTTCGAATTCCTTATCATATATCAGTAAGAGGTCAAGGGACACCTGGACCTAAGTTTTATCTCCATTAAATACCTCATGCAATGAGTTGGAAACAATTCATTAAAGACTTCCAACAATTTCCTAAAAATTAGCAGTTTGTTGGATTTTTGTCTCCTTGATTATTGCCACCTAGCTCCAAGCCCTAGAATCTAATGGAAGATATGGGATTCGACCTCCTAAGGATATTTGGATGATTTTTCTATTTAATAGAGGAGGGAGCTCTTGGATAAATATTAGAATGACCTAGGGGGGAGGGGGCTTTGGACCCAGAGGAATTCAGAGTGCTTATCACTGTGTTCTTTTCCTTTCATGGTATTTGTTCAGACTTGTGATTCTGTATCAATGGAGATCAGTTTCCTTTTATTTTCTATCTTTCTCTCTATACTAATATTAATGAGTGACTGATTTACTCTTGCTCTTATTCATATGCTGATTGAATGAGGTTTTATTCTTTCCATTGATTATGTAGAACTTGTTAATACACAAATTTTCACTGTGAGTTTACTGTCATAAGTGTTAGAAGTATCTAGGACAGTTTCAGGCCACAATTTTCCTTTTTCTCATTCTTTTATCAAGCCTATTGCCTGATATGAAGTTGCTAAGGACACTTTTGTTGAAGGATATAGTTGTGAATTTGTACAGTTGATGAATTTGATTGTCCTTATGGTCAAATCCATGTGACTTTAAAGCTTATATTTCAAGATTAAATTTGAATTCTTTGCATGTTACCAAGATCACTTGATTACAGTCTAGGGTGAATCTTGGCATGATAACATAAATGGCATTGTTTCTGGGGAACAAAGTGAAGCTATCTTCCCTGGGAGAATGGCATAGATCCATCTCTTGATGGTAGACAAGAGAGGGACACAAAAAAATGACTGTATTATCTACCTGGTGACTCCACAATCAGAGACTCCACTGGGGAGGATCCTGTTGACAAAAAGATGAAGGGGAAGAAGTGTAAAACCATGTATCAATTCATTAGTTTTCTACATGAACTCATGTTATTCTTTATCATCTGATTTTTTTCTTTTCCCTTCACATATAAACAGGATCATCTTATGCTTTGTCTATTCAAATGATCATAAGCCTTATTTTACATATACATCCTTGCTAGAAGAAAATTTGCAGCCTGCTTGTGTTGGTGAGGTTGGTCCTGAACCTTCACTTCAGCCTATTGAGAAGAATGATTTTTATATCTCCATCCCTCCTAAACATGATCGTCCTTGCGACCATGAGAATGATGAAATCGATTCAAAACCTTCCCAGATCTTATTACCTTCTAATATTACTCATGAGCCTTGTCATCAACTTGTTAAACCTTGCTTTCAGCCCACAGAATTCCAATCTAGATTCAAGCAAAGGATGTTTAAACATTTCAAATTTCCATCTCACCTTCATCCTTATCCTCCCAACTTTTTTGAGTATCTTCCCCAGTTTACTAGAGAGGATCATGTTTCAGCTGAGAGACATTTGGGAGATTTTGCAAATTTTGTTAATAATTTGGAAATTATACATGAAGATGTTGTTATGAGATTATTTTCTAAATGTTTAATGGGAGAGGCTACTTTATGGTTTAGATATCTGGAACGTGGTTCAATTGGTTCATGGACCTATTTTTATTATGTTTTTTTCAAAATATTGGGATGAGAACAAGTCTCTTTATCAATACCTTGCTGATTTTTATACTTTGAGGAGAGGAGAAGGAGAATTTTGCTTATCTTCAATAGGTGGTTCTACAGTGTTTATCATAGCATGCCTATTGAAATTCATCCTACTGAGGTTTCTTCCATGGTACAGTATACAATGGCACAACATCCCAATCTATTCCTATACCTCAGAGAAACAAAGTCACCATCCTTGCAACAAATGTGTGTTCATGCAGAGGAAGTGGAGAGTAATCTTCGGGCATGTGCACAACTCTCTTGTCAAAATTTGGACAATGTTTTGGATGAGGAAGAAACTGAGGAAGTATATGGACAACAGGAAGCTTATCCAAGGTTGCAATTTTTTCAACATGCTTGCACATCATTTTCAGATCTTGAAATTATTAAATCAGATTTTTCCATTGTTAAAGATGCAAATGTACATGCTTATAACTCATACCAGCAAGATGAATTTACATATGCAGTTGAGCATTTTCCTAATTATGAGAAAAGGGATGATTTCGTTTATGATGAATATCATGAGGAAGATTTTGTAGAAGGTGGTGATATTTCTGTTTTAGAGAAAGCTTTTGCCCCTCATCATCTTAGTGTTGACTTAGAAAATCAGTCAACAATTTTGGCTCATGATAACCTCCTTGATTATATTCTTTTAAACTTTGGTCAAGAAGTTAGGAAGGAGCTACAAGACCATGTGAGTTTGTTCTCTTTTTCATCAATAGATAGACAGCAGGGAGAAAGTCAACAAGCAAATAAAAAGGAACATATTTTTGTATAAGCATGTACTAATTCTCCCAGTATTGACTTTGTATCAAACAATTTTAGAGCATATTTTTCAGAGGACAGTAAAGAGGAGATTTAGAAATCATATGGTCATTCTACAGTGTTTTTTTCTTCTGATATATTTCACCAAAAATTTCAAGAAGACACTACAAATAAGTTTCTTTCTCAAGGAGATAATCAACAACCAGAAAAATCCTTTATTGTCCATGATTGCTTTGAAGCATGTGATAACTATGGGATGTTTCAAGGAGGTCAATATAATCGAAATCTTGTCAGCAGAGCATAGATTATGAAGGATCATCCTGGTCTTCTAATGTAGCCATAATTATATCATGTGATTCATGATCCTATAGCCATATACATGGATCCATATGTTTCAGATTTTTTGAAAAATTCAAATTGCATTATTTCATCGATACTCATGGGTGAGTATGGTTTTCTGAAGGAGTTTACGTCGTTGTTTCTATATTTATATTATTACTCATTGATCAGTGACATAGATGATATCATTTTAGTCATCAAGTTACTTGAATGGTTACTATGGAAATCTTATTTTACTTGACCAAGTTGCAATTTTGGTTAGGGTAGGGTAGCATAGGTAATAAGCTTGCTTCCCGAGCCTTACTTTCCCTTAGTTTGTAGTGTGTTTTTTATCTTTCATGAATAAGTGGCGGTATCATTTGTTGGCTGCACAAATGACTCCATATCCCAGCAGCTAATGCACTGGAGTTGCAACAGTTCTTAGAGCCTCACAGGGAGGACTCTATCCCCTGTGGAGCCAATGTTATCACATGAAGTTGTAAAGGGTCACATGTAGTTTTTATGGGTCAGTCATCCTTATAATTTTGAATTGTTGAGGGAAATATTGTTGGATTATTGAGAGGGGGGGGTGAATCAATAATAGCGTAATTATAATCCTTTTTCTTCAAATGTTATATCAATGTAGAATTATTATCCAATAATGAGCAATAAGAAATAAACAATCACACACATACACAGTACACTAGTGTTTTACGTGGAAACCCAAATAGGGAGAAAACCACGGAATCCTTTTTCTTATATGTCTTGAAGAATTACATTCATTGGAAGAACCAACTTCCTTTTTTTTCTAGCTGCAAATGGAAGGAGGCTCCAACCCCCTAGTTTCTCAGGCTACAACCTAAGGGAAGCTCCAAATCCCAAATTCTTTGGATACAACCAGAAGGAGGCTACAACCCTCAATGTTCTCTGGCTACAACCGGAAGGTGGCTACAACCACCTATCCTTGCCCTGTCATGCCACCCTCAAGTAGAAGTAGAATTATGGAACCACTATCACACTATCACTATAAGATATATCGCTATAAACCTATACCAATAAATTTGAACCATGCATCAACCATGCATCAACCTATACCTCAACTTGTAATCAACCTGTAGAATAAACAAGTGCATCAACAAGGAACCAACCTATAATCAACCTGTACCATAAACAAGTGCATCAAACCATGTACCAAGTAAGTACCAATCATGTTGTTGTGCCTCTTTTGTCACCTTAGTGAGAAAAATAGAGGTACTTACAAGCTCAGTTGGGTCTGCTGAGCAGGACAACTGCAAGGAAAAGAGTTAGGGAAAGAAAATAAAAAGCTACAATTAGGAATTAAACTAAGAAATGCAATCACAACTAAATTCATGAGCATAGGGACATAGAAACAAAAAGAACCATAAGACCCATGTCACCAATGTTGAGGTTGATCTATTAGTGAAACAATACACCAAGAAGAAAGGGGACTATGAGTCCCTTCTTCCTCCAAGGGAGGGCTCTTGGACCCCCACTAGCTAGCTCTTCTTACAACAAAGAAAAATGGAAAATGAAGAAAGAACTCTTTACAAATCTACTCAATGGGTGAGATGGATTTCCCAATGCAATGGTGCAAATATGCTCTTGACAAGGATGGAGTCCTCAAGAGAATAGAGGCAGCATAGTATTACTTTGAATTCCTTGAAAAATGAGGTGCATCCATGGCCTTTTTATAGAATTCCTTTGAGCTATTGTTTAACTACTTTGTAGTGTGAAAAGAGGCTAATTAGGGCATTTCTAGGTCTTTGACCAGCCATCCAGTCGAATCCAGTCCAGATTTGAGGGTCAAATCGCCTTGGGAGTTGAACCATAAGTGGGTGGGAGGCCAACCACTCTCATAAATGTGTCATTTAGAAGGTGTGTGGATTTTTGCGATAATAATCGCGCATCGTGTGCATGTGCACAATTTCTGCTTTCTTGTTCCGCGCATGTGCGCATGCACCCAGTGTCTTCATAGCGCCCTTCAATTTTTTACTACTTTGTATAGTTTTTTTACCCTTTTATGAATGCCTTGGTATTAATTCAGGTCCATGGATGACTTCATCACTGTTTGACGATGCTGAGTTCTTGTAACCATGTGCGGACAAAATTTCAGTGATAACAGATGCCCCCTGATGGATGAGGTTAGGAGCATACGTATAGATGAAATCCATCAATGTTTCTTCTACTAAGAATGTTTTTGTAAGAGAGAGCAATAGTGGGATCATCGAGAGCGATCCGTTTGGAGGGAAAAAGGAACCGGTAGGACCCGACCTTCCATGAGGTGTGGAAAATAGAAAACTGTGTACAAACAAGGTGGGCATGCCCCATGCTCATGTTATGTAACTCCAAAAAAGATGACTGAAGTGTTGGTGTAGACAACTGCAGCGCCCTCGGGGGCGGTCGTGATAAAGGAAGAAGACAATTCTGTAGATGAACATACTCTAAATAGTAGGCAGTGATGGCAGTAATAAGTATCACCAATTATGTGGGCAGTGATAGCCCATCCAAGTTCATAGGTCTTTGGCAAATGAAAAAACTAACTGCAATAGTCGCAAAGTAAGACCCACCGTAACATGAGAAAGTGTTGGCGTCGAATGTTATGGGGGTCAATGACAGTAGGGAGCAATGGTGTTTCACCCTGTGTCGTTCAAGATCTCTCATTGAGTGGATAATGAGAATCAAGATACTGTTGCCCTTCTGGAAAATTGTGCTGATGTCGACAAAAAAGGGGGACACAACTCCCAGAAGCAAATGGCTTCGTGAAATCTACTAGGTCGAAGTCAAGATATGGGAAGACTCAAGACTTCCCTTGGTTGGAGTATGTGTGATATGTGGGAAGCGACCACAACCATTCAACGAGGTCGAGTTTCAGGGGGACGACAAGACCGGGGATAAGTTGTGCCAAAGGCGGGACAAGGTGAACAAATTCAGAGGGTAGAGGTAAGTGGCCTATGGGATACTCTGAAGATAGGGACGATGCCGGCAAGGGTGGATGATAAGTAGTGATCCAACCAAAGGTGACATGGGTTGTGGTTGGCCAAAAAGGGAAGTAGGTTGCCCAAAGGTGACAACAAAAAGGTAACGTAACAACTAAAAATAAGGGCGTTTGTACAATAAATAACGAATATTTGGGGGGAAGTGTACAAATACAGAAACGAGTTCCCCAGTGTGATATGGTGGGCTCGGGTAGGGAATAATTTTCTCGGAGAACTGATGAAGGGTGGGGGCCCCATGGGTGGGTTTCTGTATGAGGTAGGTGAAATGAAGGGAGATTTGCAAATGGGTAGACAGATTGTGGATGAAATGGAGGGTTCATGCTACTACGGAGGTGCAGCCCGACCATATAACTATTGAGAGATAATATGAGAGTCTGTTGGGAAAGCTAGCAAAATGAGGAGAAGGAGTATGTGGTTGATTTGCGACATGATGTAAGACTATCGGGACTCCCATCCCTATAGGGTTTTTTGAAAAACAACATGAGTTTCATAAGTGCCAAAAGGTGCTATGAATGGGACAACTCATGTGGGTAAGAATGATACCGAGTGACAGTACCGAAGATGCAAATGGAGGTGTGGGTACTGCAAAGCCAGGAGTGGGGATCCTAGAGGAAAATGTCAGAGGGTGTGACTGGAAATGTAAGTGTGATACAAAGGGAAAGACTACATCCCAGTAATGAGTATATACCTGAAGGGGTTGTGCCGATGTATGATGATCAAGTACCTGCACACATGAAAACCAAATACCCAACGTGAACAATATCTGAAGAGAATCGAAGATATGAGCATGTATTTGATAAGTGTGAATATGCGCATGCGTACCTGATCAGGGTATGAAAAATGGCACCCCAGGGGCTCAGGATGAAAAGAGTCCCAGGGACTGTTGTGATGTAGATGACAGGATGTTGATCCCATGGCTAAAGATGGATCGAGAAATGGACACCGTGGGCTCTCGGAATGGTGAGTGGAAGTTTGGAAAAAAGGCCTATATAAAGTTGTAGGGCCCACATTGCCACCTCATTTGTACTTCCTGCTATAGTGATTGGATGAGAATCATTCAAAGGAGATTGTGAGATTCAGGGAGGATGAGGTATCCAATTGAGGACCCGCGAGCATCAGGTTAGTCGTCTAATCATCCTACATAGAATTCATATTTCATTTTTTGGGTAAGGGTTGTACAGAGGGCCATACAGAGGTGTTTAGGGGGTATGGGCCCCACATGTGTGGGCTATCTGGTGATAGGAATTCACACATGCATGCCTGTCCACTGGACAGACGTGCATGGAAGCACAGTTAATGGAATTACAAGTGCGCACATGTGCGCGCCTGTCGATTAAATAGGCATGCACATGTAGAGTGAACAAGTGCACCTGAGAGCATGCCTGTATAGTGAACAGGTGCGCACTCATGCACGCCTGTGTAGTGAACAGGTGTGCATATGTGCGCACCTGTGAGGTGTACAGGGGCGCATGTGTGAGCACCTGTGGGTGAAAAAAATGCACTGTGGAGGCAAGGTTGACGGGTATAAAACGTGTCTTTTTTATGTTTTTGATTGTCCATGTGGTTGACTGAGGATGGTTTTGTGTTTGTGCAGGTGAGCTATGTGCACGATGCCGATTGGTTGGCGAGAGCGGGATTGGTCCCAGCTGCGAGACGCCGTGGCTATTGAGGAGCCAGGCGTATGTCCGATTTTGGCATCCTGTGGGCTGCTGAAGTTCTTTTAGTGCCCCTTGATACGGGCGCAGGAGTATCTCCTACAATTTCTTATCCAGATGTGGATTTTGAGGACATACGCCATTGTCTGGAGGTGGTGTTATAGGATGTGCCTAACGGCATATGGTCTCGCATCCAGGATGAGGATTTCCTGGAGTAGTGTGTGGGGGTACCACCGCCATGGCGGGCCATTGTTCGACGAGCAGCAGTGGCTGCTGCGATGACGACCGGACGACTGTCACCGGGGTAGGAGGGGCCAGTAGGGGGTGGACCACCACCACCTGGGACAGGTGGTGGTGCGCCGCCACCGCTTGAGGGAGGTGCAGGCGATGGTGCTCTAGAGGCACTGTGAGTGGTTCTCAATGCATTGATGTATATATATTTTTTGTATATAGGCTGGTGAGCCCATTTTTGTACCGAGGTGCGTTAGTGGCCTGCGAATAGTTGTATTTTTGTATGTAAACAGTTGGATGACACTGTGGACCTTTTGATATATACATGAGTATACATTTCTGAGATCGATGTGGTGTTTACATTTGTTTTTTGAATGTTTTGATGATGTCTAATCTATATATGTGATGACAGTTTGTGTGATATGTTTATGTATGTGTAGAGGTAGCTTGATGTGATATATGCCAGTCTAACACAATATTAGCTAGGTTATCCATAATTTGATTCAATTGTCTTGGAATATGTGTAAATGTAATGGAATCAAAATGTCGAGATAAAATTCTAACCTACAGGTATTTGCGAAAGAGGTAAGGATCACGAACGTGGTACACATTGTTGAGCTGGAGTACGACTAGTTGAGAGTCGAGGAAGATGCTAAGGTGACGAATACGATGATGTTGGGCATCGGCCAGGAGGCCAATGACGACGGTGTATTCGGCTTGGTTATTGGTTGTTGAACCTAAACATATGCCACTCGAATGGAGCATTTCATGTGAGGGGTTGTAGAGAGCCCAAGCAGTCGAAGCGAGATTTTGTGTCCAACGGTTGGCGTCGTCGGCATAACCGGTGTGGTAGGCTGGTGTAGGAAGCATATGTAAATAGCACAAAGGATAGTTTAGACGCGAGGGAGGGAAAAAAACGCTATAAAAGAAATAACCTAAAGTAGAATGACTACATTTAAGCGTAAAATTTCTTGAGATACAACCCGTTGACAGGTTCTTTGAGAGAGAGGCCTTCAGGGGAGGCCAGGATGTATGCGCCTTTGGTGAGGCAATGTTGGATAATGTATGGGCCATGCCAGAGTGACTCAAATTTTTCGTGGCCAAAGGTATCATGAGCGATATCATAAGCCAGGACGAGGACACCTTCGCGAAATGAGCGAAGGTTGACATGGTGATCAAAGGTAGCCTTGGATCATTTTTAAATTGCCTCGTTGTTCTGTAAGGAAGATCGATGATCTTCATCCAGAGACTCTAAGTTCAGCAAGCGCTACTCCATTGGAGCAGTGTCGGGTAATAGCTCAATTGTGGTGCTTAAGGTGGGAATTTCACACTCGATGGGAAGAGTGGCCTCAACCCCATGGACTAGATGAAATGGTGTGAAACCAGTAGCTGTTTTCACAGCTGTACGGTAATCCCATAGCGCGAAAAATAACACATGATGCCAATTGGTTTTATGTTTATTAACCGTGCACTATAACATGGTCTTGAGGACTTTGTTAACTACTTCGACCTGTCCATTAAACTAAGGGTAATATGGTGAGGCAAACTCGTGAGAGAATCCTAACCGAGATGAGAGTTCGACGAAGATCTCATTCTCGAAGGGTTTCCCATGATCGCAAACGAGTTGGAGGGGTACTCCAAAGTGGGATATGACGTGGTTAAATAAAAAACGTGTTGTAGTGTCAGCGGTGTTGTTGAAGGTGGGCATAGCTTCAGCCCATTTGGGGAAGTAATCAATGGCGACAACAATGTATTTGTGACCATTGCTAGAGGGGGGATTACAAGTCATGAAGTCGATGCCCCATTTACAAAAAGGTTCGACAGTGATGAGAGGGTGAAGAAGAGTGGGGGGAGCTCAAGCTTTATTGGCGTAGAGTTGACATTGCTCACATCGTTTTACGGCATGAATGCAATCATGAAACAAAGTAGGCCAAAAGTAACCGGCTTGGATAATATTTTGAGTAGTGGATATGCCCGAAATATGGCCCCCACATGCATCGTTGTGTCAATCGTTTAAGACCCTATCGGCCTCGTCAATAGTCAGGCATCGACGAAGAATGGTGTCGACTCCCCACCGATATAGGATGTCTCCGATGAGGAGGTAGTGGGGGGCCTGATGGTGAATAAGATGATGATCATCTTGTGAAAGGTGGTTACAGAACTTTTGAGTTTGGAGATAAATGAGGAGGTCACCGTACCAAGGATCATCTGAAGCGATGTAAAATAGATGTTCGTCGGGAATTTTGGTGTTGACGGGGGCACTGGTGGTGTCAGAGGGGAGGGTCGTGACAAGTTCAGCGAGAATAAGGGCCTTCTTACTCTTAGCTGTTGAGAAATCGAGGTCGTACTCCTGAAGGATAACAATCCATCGAGCCAAGTTGTCATTAACTTGCGGATGACTGAGCAAGTACTACATAGGGTTGGAATCTGCGACGACCTTTGTTGTGTGAAGCAGAATGTAGTGGCGTAGTTCCTGGACTGTGAGGACAACTGGAAGAGCAAGTTTCTCTTCGTGTTTATACTTCAAGGGTGGCCCTAAGAGGTTTTTACTAATGTAATAAATGACATGTTCATGATTGTCAGCACCTAGCTGGATGAGAACGTCGGCTACTGATACAGTTGATGTTGATACGTAGAGGATATAGTCGCGATTGTAGTCAGGTGCACTAATTAAAGGTTCATTTGAAAGTGTTGTTTTAAGATCGTCAAATCACTGTTGGGCATGGTCGTCCCAGTGAAAAGGGATGTCGTGATGTAGTAAGCAAAGGAAACCATGTGCACGTATGGCATAGTCTGGGACAAAGCATCTAATAAAGTTAGCTTTACCCTGTAGGCTCTGAAGTTGTCGTAATTTTCGTGGAGGTGGAATTTCAGTGATAGCTTGGACTTTGAGGGGGTCCATGGTAATGCCGCTTTGGGAAACAATAAAGCTGAGGAGGCGCCCTGCGGTGACACAAAATACGCACTTGCGAGGATTCAAGCGGATGTTGTACTGACGACAGCGTTGAAAGATGATTCGTAAATCATCAAGATGTTGTGTGTGTTTATTGGATCGAGCTGTGAGGTCGTCCAAGTAGACAAGGATGATATGAGCTAGATCGTGAAAGATGTATGTCATAGCCCACTGGAAAGTTACGTCAGCATTCTTTAAGCCAAAAGGCATGACACAATATGAAAAAGTACCCCATGGGGTAGTGAATGCAGTTTTATATTGATCAGCTGGGTGAATTTGAATTTGATTATAACCAGAGAATCCATCCATAAAGGATAGAGCCTCATGGCCTATGCAGTCATCGATAATTTGATTGATGAAAGGTGTTGGAAGGTTGTCTTTGGGACACGCATGATTAAGATCGTGAAAGTCAGTGCAAACACGGATAGTGCCCTATTTTTTGTTAACGAGTACAGGGTTGGAAACCCATGAGGTATAGGTGATGGAGTAAATGAACCTGGCAGCGCGTAATTTCTCAATTTCGGCTTTGATGGCCGCATCTTTGGATGGTCGTAGTGGTCGTTGTTTTTGATGAATTGGTGTAATGTCGGGCCAGATGTCGATGTGATGTTCGACGATGGAGGGATTGAGGCCAGGCATTTCTGTGTATGACCAGGAAAAAATATCCTGATATTCTTGGAATAGGGCTTTATATGCGGTGATTTCCTGAGGAGTGCAAGCAACTCCAATAGTGATTTCCTCGACGATGCCATTTTTAATGGAAATGTCGATTTTAATGGTTGGGGAAATGTTGGCCATGTTTCCTTCTTCAAAAGCATCAGGGGCAGGAATGGGGTTTTTGAACCAGTCAATAGGCCCTGATGGGATAAAATCCTTGGTTTCGACCGCGTAAATGGGGTTTTGGTTAGGAGGCATGGAGGCTTCCTGTGGAGAGAAGAGTGCGCGGTGGTGTAGCGCATCCCATGGGAGGTATGGGTGGTTTAACTCTTCGAGTATTTCCTCGTCGCATTGGAAGTGACGGGAATACAAGGGGTCATGAGGAGTGATATCAGTGATGATGGTTGTGTGGTTGCCCCCTGGTGAAGAAGCAGGGGGAACAATGTGAGGAGATGGTGAGGGTTCACTCGACATAAACCATATATTAAAGTACTGAGGGGTATCCGTGGTAGTTGGGTGTAAAATGTCTGTAGGGGAATGAGTGGGAGAGTTAGGGGGATTGGGGGGTGTATCCTCAGATAAGTCGTTTAAGAACCAGGGAGGTGTTGGAAGGGCCTCAGGTTTAGGATAAATGACATGAAGATCCTCTAGCGATGAGGTAATGTCAATTATCGCCTTTGCGGGCTGTGGGAGCAGGGTCAATTGGCGTTGCCTGTATTCAAGGATCATAAGACACTGGTATGTAAAATGAGCTAATGAATCACAGAGAGAGAAAGGGCATCTCATACGTTCATTGACTAAAGTGGTGACATACCAGATGTCAGTGATATTGGTGGAGGATGATGTAGTAGGACTAGGGTTGCTATGGAAGCTTTGGCGTACTGTGGCTAATGTCTGCCGAAAGCATGGCAGTGCTGGGAAATGGTGGGTATAATGGCCATATCCTAAACATATAGCACAAGAGAATTTGGTCTGCAACCCTTTATTACTAGAAGGGGGGGTGGCAATGGCAGGACTAGCTATAGTGGCGAGTGTTGGGGGAGTGTGATTGAGTGGAATCAAATTCCGTAACTCTGGTAGAGATGGAAAATTTTTGGTTGGGTGTCCCTCTTTCTCACATAGTGCACAAGGTGGTGGGATGCATGTATGAAGGGGAGCTATGGGCTCCTTTTTCTTTCTCCTGCCACCAGCTGTGGCAGGTGGGTTAGTGAGTGGGGGGTGGTGGGAGTAAGTATGGGAATCGACATGGGGATTCCTTCTTTTTTGGGGGGGGAGGGATGGTCAAGGAACCATCTCTGGTGGATGTAAATACCAAACTTGGATTGCTAACACCATATTAGGTAGTGTGAGCATTGCGGCTACCTGAAAAGCTTCAATGCCTGGTGGAGGGTAAAAGAAGGGAATTTGGGTGATGGCTTGTGGAACTGTCTCCCAAACTGGGATATGTCCTTAGGGAGAGGTGGAATCATGGACTGGTGGGGTCGATGAGTGTCCAGGAGGTTCTGGAGGGGGGGGGTTTGCGACGAGTGGGACGTCAGATATGATAGAAGCCTCGACAGGAGGAAGGGTATCCTCTGTGTGAGTTCTGTTAGATTATACGACACATACTTGATTGGAAGGATGAAGGAGTGGTGGTGCTCCATGGTGAGTTCCTAACAAGTATGGATATTTGAAAATCCCAGGACCCATCGATGAGTGGGTATGCATCGTGGCTTCTGTGGATGAGAGGAAGAATGTTATCGATGTTGGCAGATGGATTAGGCTCATAATGTGAGACTTGGTCAATAGTAACGATCTTCCCATTGTGAGGGAACATCATTGTCTGAAATATGGAATATGCTACTGCCTTCATAGCGTACATGTAGTTATGACCGAACAGGATATTATAATCGAGTGGGGCATCGATAACTTTGATGTCGATGAGAATAGTCTTGCCCCCTAGTTCGACTAGGACATTTTGGAAGATCCCTTTAGGAGACGATGGTCATCCATCATAAGATCATAAATTTATGGTAGAGGGTATGAGTTCGGGGGACCTAAGCTTCTGCCATACCGTTTTGGAGATAATGCATGTAGATGCGCCTTCATCGATGATACAACGATGAACTGTGATGTTCCATATTTTTACTGGTATTTGAAAAGATATCAAGGTGGGAAGACGAGGTTCTCCACTGTCAAGATCAAAGGTAATGAGTCGGGTATATGTGGGGTCGACTTCCCCCAAGGCAGAAAGTAATGATTTCCGCTGAGTAGGAAAAGTCTGGAGGACTTCCAAAACTGACATGGCAACCACGAATTATGCTAAGTCGTCTACCAAACTATAGTTATGAGCTGCTCTAGCCTGTGGGTTGTGGACATTCCTACGCAATGGGATGCGAGGGATGCAAAGAGATGGCTCGGTGATGCAGGCGTGCCTGCTAGGCATTTCCGCTCACAGGATCTCTCCTCCTTCCTCGGCCCGAAGAACTGAACGGTTCTTTTATTTCCCTATTGGGAAAATTTCCACCCACAACAACTAAACACTGGGTCTCCCTTTATTCTAAATCAACGTTGGCCTTTTTGTTGTTGGGGTTCCTCCTATCGGGATTTTGACACTTGCAATGTTCAAAAAATTTGTATTACCGATCTCCGATCCTCGATCTGCTCCTATTGTTGCCTTAGCCCCTCCTGGCTAAGATTTTAGTCCACACGACCATTTTTCTATAAGACCGCAGCCTTATATTCCTTCTTATCAGGGTTTCTGCCTTCAAAATCCCGATGCGCTCAAATTCCCATTAGCCCTCCAGGCTAAGCCCTGGTCCACGTGACCGCTTCTATATGACCGCAGTCATAACTCCCGTCGGGGTTTTGGGATTTCTAATGCCAAATTGCACTCACGCTCAGGATTCGCGATCCCTCGAATCCCGACGCGCCCTTTACGCATTAGCCTTCCTGGCTATAGGCTTTGGCCCATATGACCATTGTCCCCATGACC
Organism: Picea engelmannii; assembly: GCA_009831015.1. Lineage (NCBI taxonomy): Eukaryota > Viridiplantae > Streptophyta > Pinopsida > Pinales > Pinaceae > Picea > Picea engelmannii. The sequence goes on from ML795194.1 coordinate 575,140, forward strand.
GCAGTCTTATCCCTCGTCGGGGCTACGGGGTTTCAAATGCTGCAAAACACTTGCCCACGGGATTCCCGATTCCTCAAGTCCCAAATTTCCGGTATGCTGATAGCTGGCCACATGGTGCACCTTCCTCCTCGTCAAGGTTTCTTGGTTCGTGATTTCAAAAGGTGTAAACACCTTGTCACCAGGATCCCCGATATCCCGATGAACCAAACATCGATGGACGTCCTCCTTGTCGGGACTTTTCCCGATAGCTCTGATTTCTTCCACGCATCCTCCCCTGATGGACCATCCTGGTTAACCCTCGGGGTTTCAAGACTTGTGATGTCCCAACTTTCTTGTCCTCAGGAACTCCGATTTCTCGACGTGGAATATCCTGACTCTCTCCGGATTCCTGAAACCTATCTTCTTGAACGGATGGCTCAGATTATGCCAGGGTTTTCACTATGGACTACCCCGACCTCCTATCCACGGGACTTCTAGTTTCCCGAACTCCTGACGCTTCAATCTCCACCACGTGTCCAACAGACGGATGAACCAAATCTTCCCGAGACTTCAGGGTTTCAAATGTCGAAAAACATTTGACCACGGGACTATCGATCCTTTGAATCCCGATGGTAACCCTCGTACAGCTCCTGTTAAATCCGACGGCTGACTGGAAACTGACCAATGATCCCATGATTCATGACCCCTGGAGCTTGAACTCCGAATGCGGTCATAACCTCCTTGCTTCTTTGGTAGATCAAATTGTTGACGGGATTTTACAAATCCTCTCCACAAGATCCCAACCGTCAATTTCCTCCCTTTGGCGATTCCTTGAGAATGTCCAAGTATTCCTCCATGGAACTTGTCCTCCTATGGTGAAAATATGCGACGCCTGTCTTAAACACTCCACAGCACAAATATTATAGTGCTTCTCTTCGACAAGATCGAAATCCTTATCCCTCCTAGGCTTCTACACAACTTCAACTTCAAAGAGGGCCTTTGCATGCACTTCTTGTGGAAATCTTCAGATATTTCAAAATACCTGAGAACTCCTCGACTCTGCGCACACCTGCAGCAGTAGCCCTTCAATACTTCACTCAGATTCACAGTTCTGAGTCTTCACTTGGCCTGCGCACTCCTTGCACGGATCCTATAACCCAATTTCACTTCTAGGTGAACGAGAACAAGAGTTAAACTATCTGAGCCTTCTGTCAACGCACTCCTTGCGGACGACTTCAACTGCACTCCTTGTAGGAATCCTTACTCAGATAGAGAAACAATTGAAACTCATTCCACTTCCTCTCAGACTTCAATCTCAACACATGAAATCATATACACATCATAATAGAAAATTCATAACAGGAAGTAAAGATTCATGAGCATAACATTCAACATACATACACAGAAAACAAACACAACTCCATGAATTTGAATTAAACTCTTCTATTAATCCAAATAACTATACATGGGTGTTTCTGTACAGCTCTTTACTTCTCTTATCTATGCTCTGGATTCTTCTAACTATTCCTAAATTATGTTACAATGCACAATGAGGGTGTCTATATCCGTTTTCCCTCTTGCGCTCTCAAACAGTCTAATCTGGAATTAAATTCTACCTACTTACATTTACTACTATAAATTCCTCCCTCTACTTCAGACAAGAGCGGGGTGCTCAAGGTATGATTACATTATACCAAGGCACCTTCATTAAATGATCTCATTTATATTTGGTGCATCAACTTCAAGGGAAACTTCAAAAATTTGTGCTGGATGCCTTCCAGCTATCTTTTGCATTCCGCGTTGGCTCGCTTGATGTGAGAGATGCTCCTGCATCATACTCCCTTGCTTGAAAACTTTCATGGGCTCCTGTCCATGAGCTCCTGCACAGTCTGTCCATGCTTCAGAATCTCTGCTTCAGTCTCCTAGCTGGCATATTCAACTAGATGGCCCTTCCACTTGACCAAATATTCAAAATATTCTCTCCTTCTGGTCTTCTAACCCACTCGTTTATCCAGTATTTGCTCCATCTGTGGCTTCTCTGCAAATGGCATGTGCTTCTGCCACTGAACCTCTAGTTGTTCATCACTTGTTCCTGCTTCCTCATCTTTGTATGGATACAAATCTGAGACATTGAATATCGGAGAAATTCTGATTCCATCGGGTAATTCAATCTCATAAGCATTCTCTCCCATTTTCTTCAAGACCTTGCATAGTCCGATTTTCTTCATTTTCAATTTATTGTATGTTCCTCTCGGGAACCTTTATCTTCTCAAGTGTGCCAGAATCAAGTCACCAACCTCAAATTGAAGTTGTCTTCGATGCTAATCTGCTCTCCACTTATAATCCTGACTTGAATTTTGCAATCGCTCCTTCACCCGGCTATGAAGTTCTTTCATCGCCTCCATGAATTCTTCTGCACTAGCGCTCCTAGTAGCATTCTGTTCTGAATCTCTCAATTCATAAACTCCTCTTGGCTGTGTGCCATATACAATCTAGAATGGAATCTGGCATGTGCTCCTATTAACAAAGTCATTGTAAGCAAACTCTACCTGCGGCAATATATTGTCCCAACTGCTATGGTGCTCTGTCACCAAGATTCTCAGCAAGTCTCCCAGACTTCTGTTCACCACTTCTGTCTGTCCATCCTTCTGAGGATGATAAGATGAACTAAACAACAATTTAGTCCCCAGCTTCTTCCATAATTTCCTCCAAAAGTGCCCTAAGAACTTTGTATCCATGTCTGAGACAATACTCCTTGGCAAGTTGTGAAGTTGAACGACTTCTTTGAAAAACAGATTCACGATGTGCGTCGCGTCACTAGTTTTCTGACATGGGATAAAATGTGCCATCTTGGAAAATCTATCCACTACCACAAAGATCGAATCAAATCCTCTTTCCATCCTTGGCAATCCCAATATGAAATCCATGCTGATTTCATCCCACGCCCTCTCAGGTATGGGTAATGGTTGATAAAAACCCGCATTCTGCTTCCTTCCCTTTGAATGCTGGTAAATCCTGCATCTATCTACAAACCTCTTGATCTCTACTCGCATCCCTAGACAAAAGTATGACTCGCTCAGCTTCACAAATGTCTTATCATGACTGAAATGTCCGGCCAATCCTCTGTTGTGTTTCTCCTTTAACAGATTCTCCCTCATGGAGCAATTTGGAATACACAACTGATTGCCTTTGAACAACAATCCCTCCTGGATCATATAGTCCGTCCAAGGGCTTCTGTCTCTGAGAAATGGATTCTCAGCTACTCCATACGCCTCCTTAAGATCCTGGTCATATGCATACATGTCTCTGAGATCATCAAAGCCTAATGTTTGGAGTTTGAACTACTGCAACAACAAACATTTCCTGCTCAAAGCATCAACCACTTTGTTAGCAATACCCGAAATATGTTTTATTACAAAAGTGAAATTCTGCATGTATTCAACCCACTTAACCTGCCTCTGATTCAACTTTTTTTGTTGAGTCACAAACTGCAATGCATGGTTATCACTATATAAAACAAATTCCTTTGGAATCAAATAGTGTCTCCATTTTTTCAATGCCTGTATGATGGCATAGAATTCCTTATCATATGTGGAGTATTTTTCTTTTGCCTCATTCAACTTCTCGTTGAAATATGCAATTGGTCTGTCATCTTGACTTAAGACTGCTCCTATTTCAAACCCGCTTGCATCACATTTTACCTGAAATATCTTTTGAAAATCCGGAAACACCAGAATTGGTTGTTCTGTAATCTTCCGTTTCAAAAAATTGAAACTCTTCTCAGCCTCTTCAGTCCAGTGAAAATATTTATTTCTTTTCTTCACTGAATCCATCATCACTGCTCTAATCCCACTGAAATTTCTGATGAACTTCTGGTAGAAACTAGCCAGTCCATAAAAACTTCTCACCTCAAATATGTTCCTTGGTGATGGCCAATTCTTGATTACCTCCACCTTATCTGGATCCATCCTCAACTCATTTGCCGAAATAACAAATCCCAAATAAATGAGTTTTGTCTTCATAATTGAGGATTTCTTCATGTTTATCAACAGCTTCTCCTGCTGTAGTTTCTTCATCACAATGGCCAAATGCTTCATATGTTCAGCCTTCGTCTTACTAAAAATCAGTATATCATCCAGATATACAATGACAAATTTTCCGATGAAATCCTTCAGGACTTCATTCATCAACCTCATAAAGGTACTCGGTGCATTTGTTAAGACAAACGACATAACAAGCCATTCATACAAACCTTCATTTGTCTTTAATGTTGTTTTCCATTCATCACCTTCCCTCATACGAATCTGGTGATACCCACTCTTCAAATCAATATTTGAAAAAAAAATTGCTCCACTTAAGCAATCCATCAAATCATCCATTCTTGGCAATGGGAATCTATACCTGATAGTTATCTTGTTAATCTCCCTTGAATCAGTGCACATCCTCCAACCTCTGTCTTTCTTCGGACTGAGTACTGTCGGAATGGCACACGGACTCAAGCTTTCCCTGACCAAACCTTTGTCCAACAACTCATGGACCTGTCTTTTAACTTCTTCATTCTCTTGTGGCGTTAATCTGTATGTGGCTTTGTTTGGAAAACTGGCTCCTAGTATGAGGTCTATATGATGACTCACGCTCCTTATTGGTGGAAACGAATGAGGTAATTCGTCCACTACAATATCAGCGAACTCTTCCAGCAGTCCCTAAACTTCCTCTGGAAAATTATCCACTCTTGTTCTAGTTAGAACAATTCTCGGTTTTCTGACCACAATGAACTGTGGATCCTCCTTCTTCTTAACCTCAGTAAGAAGTTCCTTCCCACTCATGAGAAGTACTATGTTTCTTGCTTCTGGCTTTACCTCCTTATCCTTTATTGGAAGCAACATATGGGTTCTCCCATTCTTCTCCACGGTGTATGTGTTCATCCTCCAATCATGGATCACATTTCTATCATATTGCCATGGTCTACCCAGCAACAGGTGACAAACATCCATAGGAAAAACATCACATAAAATTTTATCATTATATCTCCCTATCTTAAATTCAACTAAACATTGTTTGGTGACATTTACCTGATGTCCCTTTTGTAGCCATGAAACTTTATATGGACTTGGATGATCAGTCGTCTCCAGCTCCATATTTTCTACCATCTCGGTTGAAACGAGATTATCAGTGCTACCGCTGTCCATAATGACCTTACATACTCTATCCTTGGTCTTGCAAGCAGTCCTAAAAAGACTATTTCTTTGAGCTGAGCTTTCCATTTCTTTCTCTGGTGTCAAAAGGACTTTTCGCATCACCAGTGATCTCCCGCCTTCAGCGTATTCTTCCTCAACATCTCGCCTCTGTGCTTCGGTGATATGAGTCTCTCCAACCTATTTCCTTTTCTATGGACACTCGAATGACTTGTGCCCATTTTTTCCACATGTGAAGCATGTGATTACTCCACCTCTTCCTCTTCCTCTACCTATGGTACGAGGAAACCTATTATTATGAGCATATCCTCCTCTCTTCTCAGTATTTTGTTCTCCTTTTTCAACATATCACCCTCGCTGCGAGCTTCCACCTCTCTATGTCCGAGTCTGAGGTTTCTTCCAATCGTCCCTGGGCTTCTAGGTTCTTTCCTGGGCAACTGCTTTGCCTCTAGGTTGACTTCTGCCTTGTCCTCTTTGATTCTGCTTTCGGCTCAGCTTCTCTTCCACCTTTAAATCCATTTGGTAATCATCCTCCACCGTTCGGATGGTTTCCATGCTCATTTCATCCTGAATCTCATATCTCAGGCCATTCATATACCTGGCCACATTTTCGTCATTGCTTTCGCGATGACCTGCCCTGATATTCAACCTGTAAAATTCCTCAGTATACTCCTTCATTGTCATCAGCTTCTGTCTCAGGTTCTGCATCCTCCTGAATAGAGAAATTTGATAGTCCCTGGGAATAAATTTTTCCTTCATCTTTGCAATCATCATGTCCCGGCTCTTAATTTTTTGCTTGCCTTGGCAATGCCTGTCAGCTTGTATTTCATCCCACCACAAGGATGCATGTCCTTTTAATCTCGTGATGACATGCCTAAATTTATTGTCCTCTTCGACATCTTCATAGTCGAAGTAAGTGTCTATAGCTCTAATCTAGTCTAGAAGCTCTTCTACATCTAGATTTCCCTCATAAACTAGAATGTCCATCTTCACCTTTGCACCCATTCTTGCAACAGCTTTGAGTAAGCACTCATTTGTTGCATCCTCTGCTGGGATTTCTTCTCCTCCATGTCCAACATCATCTTCATTTTCGGACTCACTAATATCTCCTTCTTCAGCTTTGCGCCTTTGCCTTATATCCATGTCCAAAATCATAGTGCGTAAGTCATGCAGTTCTCTTTCCACTCCTGGATTCTACACTTGCCTACCCCTTCCTTTGGACATTTCCCTTTCCTCCTCTGGATCGGGTGATTGTCTATCTCTTCTCCTTGAAGGCATGGTGAATTCTCCTTTTTCTCTACTACAGAAAGCAAAGAATCTTTTCTAAGCTCTGATACCACTTGACGTGTATCAGAGTGCTCTTTTCCTCTTGCCTCTTTTGCCTGAAATATACAGTCAAGAAACTTGCTCTGATACCACTTGACGCAAGTGTGCCCGCTAGGCATGTCCACTCACAGGATCTCTCCTCCTTCCTTGGCCCAAAGAACTGAATGGTTCTTCTATTTCCCTATTGGGAAAATTTCCACCCACAACAACTAAACACTGGGTCTCCCTTTCTTCTAAATCAATGCTGGACTTTTTGTTGTCGGGGTTCCTCCTATCGGGATTTTGACACTTGCAATGTTCAAACAATTTGTATTACCAATCTCCGATCCTCGATCCGCTCCTGTTGTTGCCTTAGCCCCTCCTCGCTAAGCTTTTAGTCCACACAATCATTTTTCTATAAGACTGCAGCCTTATATTCCTTCTTATCGGGGTTTCTGCCTTCAAAATCCCGATGCACTCAAATTCCAATTATCCCTCCAGGCTAAGCCCCGGTCCACGTGATCGCTTCTATATGACCACAGTCATAACTCCCGTCGGGGTTTCAGGATTTCTAATGCCAAATTGCACTCACCATCAGGATTCGCGATCCCTCGAATCCCGACGCGCCCTTTACGCATTAGCCTTCTTGGCTATAGGCTTTGGCCCATATGACCATTGTCCCTGTGACCGCAGTCTTATCCCTTGTCGGGGCCACAAGGTTTCAAATGCTGCAAAACACTTTCCCACGTGATTCCCGATTCCTTGAATCCCGACTTTCTGGTTTGCTGACAGCTAGCCACACGGTGCACCTTCCTCCTCGTTGGGGTTTCACGGTTCGTGATTTCAAAAGGCATAAACACCTTGTCACTAGGATCCTCGATATCCCGATGAACCAAACACCAATGGACATCCTCCTTGTCGAGACTTTTCTCGATAGCTCTGATTGCTTCCACGCGTCCTCCCCTGATGGACAGTCCTGGTTAACCCTTGGGGTTTCGAGACTTGTGATGTCCCAACTTTCTTGTCCTCAGGAACTCCAATTTCCTGATGCAGAATATCCCGACTCTCTCCGGATTCCTGACACCTATCTTCCCAAACGGATGGCTCAGATTATGCCAGGGTTTTCACTATGGACTTCCCCGACCTCCTATCCACGGGACTTCTGGTTTCCCAAACTCTTGACGCTTCGATCTCCGCCAAGTGTCCAACTGACGGACGACCCAGATCTTCCCGGGACTTCAGGGTTTCAAATGTTGAAAAACATTCGACCACGAGACTACCGATCCATCGAATCTCGATGGTAACCCTCATGTAGCTCCTGTCAGATCCGATGGCTGACGGGCAACTGATCAATGATCCCACGATTCAGGACTCCTAGAGCTTGAACTCCGAACGCGGTCGTAACCTCCTTGCTTCTTTGGCAGATCCAACGGTTGACAGGATTTTACAAATCCTCTCCACAAGATCTCGACCGTCGATTTCCTCCCTTTGGCGATTCCTTGAGAATGTCCAAGTATTCCTCCATGGAACTTTTCCTCCTGCAATGAAAATATGCAACGGCTATCTTAAACACTCCACAGCACGAATCTTACAGTGCTTCTCTTCGACAAACTCGAAATCCTTATCTTTCCTGAGCTTCTACACAACTTCAACTTCAAAGAGGGTCTTTGCACGCACTTCTTGCGGAAATCTTCAGATATTTCAAAATACCTGAGAACTCCTCGACTCTACGCACACCTGCAGCAGAAGCCCTTCAATACTTCACTTAGATTCACAATTCTGAGTCTTCACTTGGCCTGTGCACTCCTTGCACGGCTCCTATAACCCAATTTCACTTCTGGGTGAACGAGAACAAGAGTTAAACTATCTGAGCCTTCTGTCAACGCACTCCTTGCGGACGACTTCAACTGCACTCCTTGTAGGAATCCTTACTCAGATAGAGAAACAATTGAAACTGATTCCACTTCCTCTCAGACTTCAATCTCAACACATGAGATCATATACACAACATAATAGAAAATGCATAACAGGAAGTAAATATTCATGAGCATAGCATTCAACATACATACACAGAAAACAAACACAACTCCATGAATTTGAATTAAACTCTTCTATTAATCCAAATAACTATACATGGGTGTTTCTGCACAGCTCTCTACTTCTCTTCTCTATGCTCTGGATTCTTCTAACTATTCCTGAATTATGTTACAATGCACAATGAGGGTGTCTATATCCATTATCCCTCTTGTGCTCTCAAATAGTCTAATCTGGAATTAAATTCTACCTACTTACATTTACTACTATAAATGCCTCCATCTACTTCAGACAAGAGCGGGGCTCTCAAGGTCTGATTACATTATACCAAGTTGCCTTCATTAAATGATCTCATTTATATTTGGCGCATCAACTTCAAGGGAAATTTCAAAAATTTGTGATGGACGCCTTCCAGCTGTCTTTTGCATTCCGCGCTGGCTCGCTTGATGTGAGAGATGCTCTTGCATCACTCGGTGGTAGGGCGAGTAATCACCAACGGGGGTCTCGTCGGTTTAGGGTTTGTCTCTGGAGGGATGGGAGGAGACTCAGTGGGTGCATGATACTGATGATTATGTGTTTGCAGAAGGATTTCTTCCTCTCTAGTGAGGAGAATTGTGCGATCTATTGGAATGTTGGGGTTGAGGTATTGTCCCACCTGAGGTGGAGGATGCGGTGTGTCCTGTTGGGTGTTTATCACACCTTGATGTGGAATAGGATTTTGTAGCATGGTAGGAGGGGGTTGTTGTACATATTTTTGCGGTGCCTACGGAGGGGCAGGCGATGCTGGAGAATGGGGAAGACTACCAGAGTCTTTTAACCAGTTGAAATCAGTGATTTGGGGGCAATGATGAGTGTAATGGCTGAACTCACCACAAAGGGAACAAGGGAAGTTGGTTTTAACATTATTGTTATTTCTCCCTTGGCGTTTATTATTATTTCCCCCCTGGGGTTTTTTATGCTCCTGGTTCTGGTTGCCCCCAGTGGATTGGTGTTGTTGGGGTTGATTCCTGCCTTGACCTGGGTTGTTGTTATTCTTGTTCCATCCTTTCTTTTTGGCATTGTTAGATGGATGGGTTGGATTGGCCATATTCAACTATTCAAAATTTTGGTATTGTTGAACGGCAGAGGGTTGAACAAAATTCACCCCCGCATGAGGATGTGGGGGAGCCATGGGTTGTGGAGGGCCAGGAAGTGGGAAGTACGGGTTCTGTGGTGGTAACAATCCATAAGATACATAGGAAGGCGTAGTGATTTCACTAGTACTATAAGTTGTGGTAGAGGGGGTACCAGAGTTTGTTTGAATAGGTGGATGTATGGGGGGTGCCGGTGGTGGTCCACTGATGGGTGGAGGTATAGAAATAGGGTATGTTTGTTGATAAGGGGGTGGGGGGTAATAAGAAGTGCCCTTGTATGTTGGCGGGTATTGAGGTGTTCCATACATAAGTGGTGGTTGGGGTTGTGGACTGTGGTGAGTGGTGGTACCAATCAGTCTGTCTGCGGAGTGAGACATCCCAGCTTTGTCTTGGCCAAATGGCACAGTTTTTGGAAGATCAGGAAGTACAATGTATAAGTACCCTGACTGTGCATAGATGAGGTCATACTTTTGGGCCTTACTGATGGCTTCCTCTTTAGATTGAGGGAAGGTGGAAGCTACATCCTTACCGAGGAGAGAGACAAGTGATCTAAGAAACTAGTCGAGACACTGTTGCTTGGTGGTTTCTGCTTTGCACAAACTACGTCGCCTACACCACTCATGAATGTGGTCAGCGATTTGTGTGGTTGAGGTTTGTTTGAAATTATAAAGTAGTTCTAGAACATTGTCGTGGTAGATGGGTAATTGGAAGAAGGTCAAGAATGCTTTGGCCAATGACTCAAAAGTGGCGTGGGACCCTAATTTTTCTTCTACATACCATTTGGTCAATGGGCCAGTGAGTGTGCGTTGAAATAATTGTAGTCTGATGGAATCATCCATAATGCTATTGGAGGAGCACCATAGGCGAAAGGTCATGACATGGTTGGCAGGGTCATCGCCTGCCTTTCCTTCAATCTTTGGTATGTTCGAAGGTAGTTTCGTGGGCATTGCAGGCCATGTGGGGTCATGCAATATAGGATCATTGGTGAGTTTGCTAAGATCTGGTATGTTGAGAGAGGAAAAATATGGCATCTGTAGTGGGGGGGGGAGGATTAACTCCGACCATGGTGTGAGTGTGTTGTGAACCTGACCCTTGAGGGGGGCTAGGTGGGTTGGTGCTTCTTCCTTGAGAGGAAGTGGGTCCCCCGCTTCCGTGTAAAGGAGAGAGAGTGAACGGATGGCCTAGGGAAGTGGACCCAAGTAATGTAGAACTAAGCAAAGATGATCCTAAAACAATAGAACTCATAGGAGTGTGTGAAGGAGGTGTCGATGAGTGGGAAAGACCAGACACTCCCCCTAAGATAGGATGGAGGTTTAGCAAGTGTCGTGAATGACGGGGGTTCTGTGGTTCCCCTATGATGTCCGACTAGCTGTGTGAATGTGTGAAAAGAGTGGTGAGAGTAATATAGAAACAAGAGTCTTTGCGGTGAGTGTTACACAATATATATATCCAAATCAAACTATAATCAGATGTGCATCATACATAAAATGTGTTTTGAAAAAGAAACATATATATGTGGGTAAGTGGGTTTTATCCACGTGGGGAATCAAAAAGAAAGAAAATTCGTGTGTCCTAGAAGATGTAACGTCCTTCCTCTCAAATAGAACTGGGCCTTCCAATAGTACTCAACAGTGGGGTCTGAAGTCAATGGAAGAGAAACTAGTGAAGGATGAAATAATTGGTTATAATGAGGGGTAAAGGGGGCATATCCTGAACGAGCTGGAGATATTTCCCAATAGCCACACAAAATCCAATCAAGGTGCAATTGCATCCCACAACTGCCACCTGGGTAAATGTCCTAAAGTTTGTCACTAGGTACCTCGGTCAAAATGCGGCATTTAGATTTTCGGCCTAAGAAATGGGTCACGGTTTGGATCCTGTCCAAGAGGTGGGTGCCTCAAGGGGGGATTCACAGAACAATCGGACCTTGGCCTTCAACCCTTCATGGGTATATCCCTACCTTATGGTATTAGGAACACTTGACTTGGAGGATTTTCAGTTCCCTTTTTGACAACTTCTATGGTTTTGACAATGTGAGAACCAGATAACGGGGAGTTATTTGGATGCCTATCCCCAAAATCCTACCTACACTAAAAAAATTCTTTTGGCACCTCCTGTGGAGGAAAACTTAGTGAGTTTTTAGAAAGATTTTAGATGTAGTTGTTTTGGGAGGTTGGGGGTGCAAACCAACCTCGTTGATTAAAATGGGAGTGGATAGTTTCGTCAAGAAAA
>ML795194.1:590451-636568 GCA_009831015.1 Picea engelmannii
CACTTTGAATTATAATACACTCATCACTTCACTTTATTATTTACCTTTTAAAATCTTTTAAACCACTTTGACTACTTTGACCTTTTGGGGCTTCTAGATGACATATGAGGGTCCTCCAACTTCGTAAGGCCATAACTCTCAAAACGTGAGGAGTTATGTAACGTTCTACATACCGCATGAAATGGAATGAAATGTACTATCCATATAGAACAGTATTATCTGAAAATATATCATAACTCATACCATTATCCATCAAACAAACTTGGGTCCATTACCCAAACCTGGGGTCTCCAACTTCTCATGGCCATAACTCTCTAACCATGAGGAATTATGTGATGTTCCACATACTAATAGAAATGAAATGACAAGCACTATCCATCTAGGATATTTTCCTTGAAAAATTCATTTTCCTTCATCTCATTATTCTACAATTAAGCATGGTTTCTCTTACTACACAAAGCATCTTCCTGTGAGGGCTTTCACCATAAGGGGACCACTTTGGAGTTCATCCATATTTACTTCTTATCAACCATGAAAAAACAATAATGAGTCAGATTTACATCAAACAATATTGGGTCCATTACCCAAACCTTTGTGCTACTAGGATTTCTTCGAGGGTTGACATCAATGACAACCAACCTTAATCAAAAGATATTATATTTTCACCTACTGGAGGTATTTACAAACTCATCACCCATCTACTAAGATTTTTGTGTTTTTGAGGATTCATTGCATAACACAGAAAAACATAGAGATTTCATAGTGCCTGGCGCTACCAAATCGTCTACAAATATTTTTTTGTAGTTGCGCTGCCAAAGGTACTACGGAATCACCTAGCTAGACACAAAAAAGGCGCTATGGAATCTGTAGAGAAGTTTTATAGGAGGGCACTACGAAATTTCCTGTAGCGGCTACTGTTACAAATTTGATCAAAAAACCAAAAATACAAAGTGGGTTTCTCTGAAATTTATTTTGGAGGAAGATGATATCCCTGTTGAATTGCTGACCAAATTTCAGCCTGACCCAATTTGTAATTTTATAAAAACAATTAAAACACCAGTGCATTGCGAAATGTGTTGCAAATTCTTTGGTTTGCATAGTTGATTGGATATTCGACTTGTTGGGGGGTTTCAACCTATCAAGGAGGGTTCAAATTCCTTATAATATGTCAAATAGAGGTCAGGGAACATCTGAACCTAACTTTTAGCTCCATTAAAGACATCATGCAGTGAGTTGGAAACAATTCATTAAAGACTTCCAACAATTTCCTAAAAATTAGCAGTTTGTTGGATTTTTGTCTGCTTGACTATTGCCACCTAGCTCCAAGGCTTAGAATCCAATGGAAGAGATGGGATTCGACCTCCTAAGTATATTATTAATATTTTTATATTTAAAAGAGGAGGGATCTCTTGGAGAAAGGTTATAATGAGCTAGGGGGGAAGGGGGCATTGGACCCAGAGGAATTCAGAGTGGTTATCACTATGTTCTTTTCCTTTCTTTGTAATTGTTCAGACTTGTGATTCCTTATCAATGCAGATCGGTTTCCTTTTCTTTTATGTCTTTCTCTGTGTACTAATATTAATGAGTTATTGATTTACTCTTGTTATTATTAATACGATGATTGCATGAGGTTTTATTCTTTGCATTGGTGATGTAGAACTTGTTAATACATAGATTTTCATTGTAAATTTACTATCATAAGTGCTCAAAGTATCTAGGATAGTTTCAGACCATAGTTTTCCTTTTTCTCATTCTTTTATCAAGCCTATTGTTTGATCTTAAGTTGCTAAGGACACTTTTGTTGAAGGATATAGTTGGGAATTTGTACAATTGATGAATTTGATTATCCTTATGGTCAAATCCCTATCACTTTAAAGCTTATCTTTCAATATTAAATTTGAATTCGTTGGATGTTACCAAGCTCATTGTTGGCCCTTGACCAAGTTTTGGAGATCATTGGTTATGTTTGACCTATTTTTGGACTTCGACAGGCAGGTTGAAGGTGGAGCGCAAGTCAAATCGGAGATCGCGGGATCTCAACCCCTTTTTAGGGAAGTTTTGGGATTAGGGTTTATGTAATGGGTATGGGATGTTGGCCCATAGGTTTACCCATGTTTAGGCCCTTTTCTAATGTATAAATAGAAATCTATGCGATGTAATTAATTATGTATGGCTGTGGTGCTAGGTTCTAAGTATTGTGATAAGTGCAAGTAATTGTAAGAGGCTCTTTTCTTAGTGTATGTTGAGGCTTTAAGCTAAGTGTGGATCGTATGTAGTTATTTTTTCACAGACTATGTAAGGAGGTTTGGTGCTCTGATCTAACTCGGAAGATTTGGCGAGGTACACAAAGATCTCTTGTCCTCTGCGGAGTAAGGTTTTTATGCTTTGTTCCTATAAGAAGATTGACAGAAGATAATAAAGAAGAGAAGAGTTGGTGGATGTAGCCCCACACTGGGGTGAACCATGTATATCTCGTGTTATGGTTGCTTTGTGCATTCTGGTTGTTATATTGTTCATATGATTTAATCTTAGTTAAGTAATGAATGTTTAGATGAATCTGGTATGATAGATTAAGTGCTTAGTGATGTGAATGAATGTTAGATCTGATATCTTCCCATATGCTAAGTGCTTAGATGTGTTAGATCCGGTTGAATACTGCGTCGTTCTGTAATTAGGGTTTGGATCTGCAATGTGAATAAGGGTTAATTACTAATGAATGCTAACTAATAAGTGCTTTGTTAGAGTGGTGTAATCACATATCTGTGTCCCAGCTATCTTGCATACATTTGAATCTCGCAACCACCGCTTCCTCTACCTCGAGTGAGACTTGATCTGCTTCGCAGGTGTTTATGAAAGGGCTAGTAGTTAGGTTTTTTTTGGTGCGTTGTTGAAGCGTTGAACCTTGGGTCTACCCTTGTGCCATCAAATGGTTTTTTTATCGGGACCTAAAACTATGATGGTTGGGAACTGAAGAAAAGAAAGCTCGGTGCATATATCTTCTACTTCAGTGCGCAGTATTCTACTTGACTTGCGAATCTATGTGCTAAGAAAAGAAGTCTGATCTGAAGAAAAGAGGTAAGGTCTTGAAGCTTTGTGCTCTGAGAAAGGTAAGATAAGTAAAAGAAATTGTTTCAAAAGTATGAATCTAAGCATGTTTGATCAATTTTTTCCTAATCTAAAAACTAGGGCACAATTAGAAGAAAGAATATTTGATATGAATAGATCTGATAGAAGCAATGAAAGATATGTTATTCCTATGCATAGAAAGAATGTTTGGACTAACAAATGCATGCAGGATCCTAGAAAGAAATTTTTGCAAGTTAGTTATTGTGATCCCAGTACACAGTACAGGAAAGGTTGAGGATCATTTAAGAGAAAGAGAGGATTAACCCTTTGTTATAGTTGCAGAAGACCGGGACATATTGCTAAGGAATGCCCTGGTAGAAGACCTAGTTGTCTTTGTTGTAAATCTATGGACCATGAAGTTTTGGATTGTCCTAGAATGATTGCTAAAGCTGAAAAGATTAATACGAAACAAGAAAACTATGAGACAAGCCAAGAAACTAAGGATATGATAGAACCCCAGAAAGAATCAGAGACTATATTACTATAGATGAAAGAAACCTTGAATGAACACAGAAATATCAACTTATCAGAGGTCTTAAAAGAGAAAGACTACATAGAAACAAGAATAGGAGACTTCGACATAGACTATGTCCTGGATGAGGAAACATAGGTGAATATCATGAAAGAAAGAACTTGGGAAATTTTGGGAAATCCTGCTATGGTTCCTTCATTAGGAGGAATAGGATTATTTAGAGGAAAGTTGATAACCCTATGTAAAACACTTACCAAGATATCTATGAGTGATCATGGCACTTCGACAAAAGAAGAATTTGAGATCGTTAATTTTGTTGAGAACAATGCCCCATTTTCTATCTTTTTAGGAAAAACCTCAATTGAGAAAGATTAGATGTGAAGGAAACAAGAACAGGAATATCTAGAACAAAAAAAGAAAGAACTAAGAGATTTCATGGCTAGGATAATAGCGCACTTACTAGAAGAACAAGAGAACCAGTCGAAGCTACTAAGGACAAAATATATGGACGTTGAAGTTGAAAAGACACATGAAGATTGGAGACACTTGTCTCTACAAGAGAGTAGAGAACCTACCCCAGAAAGAGAAGAAGTATTACACTTGAATCCTATTAAATTCCCTCCACAGTGAGAATTTATAATGCCAAGAGGAGATAAGAATGATAATGGAAAGAGGAAACCAGTGATTCAGATCATAGGAAAGAAGGCCAAAAAGCTCAGTAAGAAGAAGGAAAAGTTAGAAAAATTGCAAGAAGTTCCAAAGAATACTTCGCAGAAGGAAGGTTTCCAGAACTCAAACTTCATTGGAATATCAGTACATCACAGATTGGCACTTCGCCATGAAAAAGAAATATGACCGTTGGAGGCAATATCACCGTTCAATCGATGCTCCCAAATGGTTAGGAAAGTAGTTATGGCCCGAAAGTTCATCATTGGACCTTTGGGACCACGCCATAAAGGATGGAATTTCATTGAATAAGGCTTTGCAACCCATTGAAAGAAACCATTATGAAAATATCTATTTATATCATTGAGCATTGCACCGAGAACACTTTTACCAATTGTGATTATCCAAGCCCATAGAGAACTAGTTAATTTTACACAGTGATCATTGAGACCTTGCCATCCATTCTGTTACATTGAGTATTGTTCACCGACCTGAGATATCAAATCTCGAGTGTGCATGTCGGACGCAATTAGCGCAACAGAAAAAGTTTTCAAAGAGATTCTAATAGACCTCATGGCTAAGAAGGTGATGTCCTCAAGCATCCAACCCTCATCGACGAGAGGAGTGAAAGCCTCCTCGTCGACTGCTCGTGGATCTGGACCATCCCAAGATGCGAACGAGAAAAGAACCAAGCATCGTGATGACTTGGCGAATGAAAAGATAATTCCATCCATCCTACTCAACTACATCCCACCCCTGGATGATGTGGTGAGTCATGACAATGTCTCGAGGGACTTCGACTACACAGTCATCACTGCATACCTCCCGAAGGGAATACAAGTAGTCAAACCGCAGTTGGAGAGGATTCCAACCTTGAAGATCAGTGACTATAACCTAGGAGACCACAAGAGCTATGGCATGCTCAAACCTCACAAATATTTGACCAATACCAAGGGGAAGAAGTCAAAGATCATCCCCCATTTGTTGACTATGGACATCGTGAGGTCCACTGTCTTGAACATGATCAAGAAACCACATTTTGGAAGGCACCAGGAGGTTAACGCGTGCGTTAAGCTCCTATTGTCCTGCTTCCATGGCGGATATCTATGGTTAGACAAACACATCAATGTCGATCCGACGTTGATCCATAGGATCATCGAATTGAGCATGTAGGGACCAGACCCGCAAGACGTTTCTCCAAGCAAGGTTGTAGATCATGCCCTGGCGCAGAATATCAAAGACACCTACGATGATGTAGAGAAAGGGATGTGAGGCTACAAGGTAGCCTCCATTCAGAATGGAAAAGTGCACCTTGCTTTCCAGTTGATTCTTAGTAAGCTAGTCCGAAAGAAGAGACCCACACAAGTCACAACGTTTGTCATTGACCTTGCAGGAAAATGCATGGAAGTACTACAGGTGAACTGGGCCAATTACTTAATCAATCATTTAGAACTGGATTGTCGTGAAGCTCGGGATCAGGGCTATGAGTTCCATTTTAGATGGTTGTTGATCCTCATCGCATTCACTGCTTGGGAGATGCCGAAATCTCCGACCTTCCCTGACATTGATCTGTTTGAGCCACTAGCTACGAAGTTCACCACGCTCTAGTATTCGAGCGATATGGTGAAACAATGGTAGTCGAACATAGTATTCCATACCTACTACCTGCAGCTGAAGAGGGATATTGAGTGTTTCCCTCATATGACGTCGAACACCCTAGATAGGTTCAGGCCCCTTATGAATTTTCGTGCAGATAGGCATTTTAGTTATATTACTATGCACGCAGATGAAATTAAAGAAGAGCTTCATTCCTACTACAAGCTCACAGAGGAGGACCTAGAAGAAATCACTAAGGAATGGCCCATAGAGTTCCTTCTACCCATCAACCAGGTCGCACTGTCCAACCCCAATCTCATTGGAAGTCCGGTGGTTACTCATGAAGAGTATGATGCACCCAGAAGTAGCAGGAAGAAAAAGAAGGAAGATGTACATGACATGCACAACACATCATAAGAGACTACATCATATTCACCTAGTGGAGGAGGAGATGATGAAGTGCACAAAGAAGATAAATAAGGGGAAGAAGACAAGCAAAAGAAAGGTGTAGTGACACTGCCTAAGAACCCTCTTGAAGAGGAAAATATATCCAAGAAAAGAAAGGTTTCCCCAATGAAACCTACATTGCGGAAAAAAGTCCAAAGAGAGTAATTCGAATCCACAGACTGTACTCACGGTCGATGACTTCGACTTCATTATCGCAGCTATATTAGATGCCTCAGAAGATATTTTTCTGAGAACTGAAGCCAAACAAGAAACCATGTATAGAAGGATTGAAGGAGAGCTGAGAGGAGTACAACAAGCCCTTCACTCCAACTGTGCAATGTCCATTGTGCCCCTACCATTAGAAGAAACAGAGTTGGGAGATGAGCCTGCCCAACTCCATAGAATAGCTGATGCGATCAAAGCTTGCCTTCGTCGAATGCAGGAACAAAAATAATAGGCCATAGTGGCCCTGAATCAAGCACAAGAGGAAATAATAGAGAAACGTTGAGTTGCGCAACAAGAGAAGGATGACCTCCAAATCAAGTTCGAAGAGGATACACTGCAGATCCAACAAGAGAAAGAACACCTACTCACGGAGTAGGTTGGAGTTAAAGAAGTAGTCCTCAAAGCACTTTTCTCTATGACAAGATTAGAGAAAATGGAGGAATACCCGGTGGAGAATCAAGTGGTGAAGCTTACTGAAGCCATTCAATAGCTTCAATAGAGAATAATAGAACTGGAGCTACAAACATTGACAAGCACTTTGCAAGAAGTGTGAGACCAGAGAGAAGAAACTTCCTGGAGCTCATTCGAAAGGATCAAAGCATTAGTCATGGAATGTAAAAAACTAAGAAGTTGTAGTGCGTAGACTTATGAGCGCCTTACCGAGGACCCTGAACTGAAAAAACTGGAGTCGCAACTCCAGGAAGCAAAGCAGTAAGAAATAATAGTACAAGCATAGTTAAATACCTTTTCAGCGGTTGAGCGAATGAAAATATCCCAAGAACAACACATGACTCAGCAATAGGTCCATGCCATACAAATCAAAGTCATGGAAGTGACTTAGAAGCTCCATCCAATCTAGGACGCAGCTTGCCTACCTTTTGAGGAGACTGAAGGCTGAGGAGAAGAGCTGGAACGAGTAGTCACTTCGGTAGAACATCACTTAGAGGGACTTGTGAATGAGGAATTTATTCAATATTTCTCTGAGGAGGAGGCCTTGGCATAGCAACATGTTGAAGTAGCTCGAGCCAAGCTTGAGGCTTTTGAGGCAGAGTTACCCATACTAGAGTGACTCGGGATGAGTCACAGATGAGTGTTGGGGGCATGTTGGCCCTTGACCAAGTTTTGGAGATCCTTGGTCATGTTTAAACTCTTTTGGGACTTTGCCAAGCTAGTCGAAGGTGGAGCGCAAGTCAAAGCAAAGATCGGGGGTTCTCGGCCCCTTTTTAGGGAAGTTTTGGGATTAGGGTTTATGTAACAGGTATGGGATATCATCCCATGGGTTTACCCATGTTTAGTCCCTTTTGTAATGTATAAATAGAAATCTAGGAGATGTAAGTAAGTATGTATGGGTGTCATTCTAGGTGCTAAGTATTGTGCTAAGTGCAAGTAATTGTAAGAGGATCTGTGCTTAGTGTATGTTGATGTTGTAAGCTAAGTGTGGATTGTCTGTAGTGCTTTGTGCACAGACTATGTAAGGAGGCTTGGTTCTATGATCTATCTCGGGATTTGGCAAAGTGTGCACAGATATCCTATTCTCTATGGAGTAAGTTTTTGATGCTTTGTGCTTGTAAGAAGCTTGACAGAAGATAATAAAGAAGAGAAGAATTGGTGGACGTAGCCCCGCACTGGAGTGAACCATGTATATCCTTTGTTATGGTTTCTTTATGCATTCTGGTGGTTATATTGTTCATATGATTTAAGCTTAGTGCAGTAATAAATGTTTAGATGAATCTGGTATGATAGATTAAGTGCTTAGTTATGTGAATGAATGTTAGATCTGATCTCTTCCCATATGCTAAGTGCTTAGATGTGTTATATCTGGTTGAATAATGCATTGTTCTATAATTAGGGTTTGGATCTACGATGTGAATAAGGGTTAATTACTGATGAATGCTAACTACTAAGTGCTTTGTTAGAGGGGTGTAATCATAGATCCATGTCCCGCCTAGCTTGCATACATTTGATTCATTCAACCACCCCTGCCTCTACCTCATGTGAGACTTCATCTGCTTCACAAGTGTTTCTGAAAGGGCTAGTAGTTAGGGTTTTCTTAGTGTGTTATTGAAGCATTGAACCCTTGGTCTACCCCTGTGCCAACACTCACCTGATTACAATCTAGGGTGACTCTTGGAGTGATAACACACTGTATCACCAATTGCTTCTATATACTCCTTGATCGGGTTCACTCTTGAGAAGTAAGAGTGGATGGTTTCTGAATTCTACATCCTCGTGTTATTTCACTGAGTTCTCAAGGTCATTCTTTGGTTGATTTTCTTGCCTTCAAACAATCGGGTTAAGGAATCCATCATTTCTTTTGGAGTCGATAATGAAGATATGTGATGAATAAGATGGTCCTTAATGGATTCTGAAATAGTTATCTTTTCTTTGACCATATCCTTCTTGAGCTTTGCTTTATCCTCATCTCCCTCTGGTTCTTAAACCTCTTGTTTAGTGAACTTCCCTAGATCGTGTTCTTCTAGGAGGAGGTATACTATGTACCTCCAGGCTCTAAAGTTGTCAGCTCCCTCCAACTTCTCATCAATCTTGGTTTTGGTAGTCATCCTACCCCTAAATAAAAAATTCTAGATTTTGAAGATCTGATCTAGGTAAAATATGCACTCCACTAAGGTGCACTTACTGGTGGTCTGGTCTTGTCTGACAACCACTCCTATCAAGAAAAATGACTCATTCTATCTTCTAAATGATTTGGATTATTTTTGGCAGGAAATGAGAGAGGAGATATAATAAAAAAATGTACAGAGATATATCATATATCCAATAATATAGCAGAGAAATATCAGAGATATAACCATAAACATAGAGATATAGTAATACACAATTTCTATTAATGAGCAAAACGTACAAAAATGTAGAAATACAGAGTGAAAGACTCACTAGAATGGTGGTAGCTTATATCTAAGAAGAGATGTGAAAACTACTCGCATTCAAAAGAAGATGAATGTTACAATGAGGATCCAAAGGAATTTTTAAAATAAATAAAATCCGAAACCCTAACCCTGGAAGATAAAAACCCACCAGTTTTTTGGACCCCATTTTGGGTAGTTCTGTGTATCAACTTCCTGGGGGCATAACTTTGGCATACGATATTTGTTTGGGATGCACGATATCTTGTTGGAAAGGTATCAATGGGGAGATTCGTTTTGGGGGTTCAATTAGATCCTTTGGCTATCATTGAGGCACTTGATCATGAAAACACATGTTTTTAGGCCCTCAAAATGGCCCTAAAAGTTTAGGAACCAAAAAATGCTAAAAATAGTAAGTTGCTAGAAAACTGTTGAGCTAGTCAGAATAGGTGGGTGGCCACCGATATCCACTTGGATCAATCCTCCCTCCTTAGGAAGCAATGGTATCCATTTTGTTGAGTTCCTTGGGGAGAGGGGGGAAGCATTTGTTGAATCTGGACCTTAGTGAGCTACTTGCCTTGCTAGAGAAGTTGTGTTTCTTGGTTTGTGGGAGTTTGTCGAGAACCTAATGAGATGATTGTGTGAAGAAGGAATCTTTGCACTTTTCTTCAATATTGTTGACCTGATTCTGTTGGATAGAAGGTGCTTGGATTGAGGTTGCAATGGTTGTAGTGTCCTTCTATTCACCTTTTGAACAGATTGTGAAGAAGCTAAATTTTGTAGTATGAGATACTACCTTCTAGTACTGTTTAGGTGGTACAGTAGTCCTAACTACCTCTGGTATCCTATAGAGATGACCCTCCGGAGTAAAAATGACACTACGGGGTCAAGAATCATAAATATCATGGTGCTTCCACATATATGGTTGGACCAAAAGAACATCATAGACATATAACGAGGAAACATCACATAATACCTCACCCTTGAAGGGTTGGATGTCGTATGAAAATTGACACTATTGGCTAACATGGGGATCTCATTCCTAGAAAAGTAACCCAATGTTGTATGGTTGTGGGTGTGGTGTTTTCGATAATACCAACTATTTGACGACCTCTGTTGAGATGACTTTCTTATGGCTTCCTCTATTAACAATAAAATGCAACGGGGTCCCATTCACCCACATCTATGAATGAAAAAATCGCTCCCCCTCTTCAATATATGTTGGTTCTTCTGGTTGAATTGTTGTTGTCACGACAATAATAGTGGGGTCTGCGTCAATGATCTGTCTTCTCCCATTATTTTATGAATCAAATTTCATCTCATTTTATTTGATTTTGTCCACCGATAACTGTTTTGAGCGACATTCATCGATGTTGTGCTAGGTGATTTTGTGGAAATCTCACCATTTTCCAATGTCCTTCTTCATCTTTTCATTACCCTTATTCTACTATGGCTTGGACTGGTTTTCTAGAGGTTGGTTGTTAGGGTCGTCTTTACCATACTTTGGTTTTTGTAGATTTGTAGACCCGAACTCCCACTTATTCTAGTGCTTAAATTTATGCTCGATTTTAACAACATATCGATAAGCAGGACCCAGTGATGAGATGTCCAGAAAATCCATTTCAATTTGGATGTATCTATGTAGAGCCCCATGGTATTTTAGAACCAAATTTCGCTCGGAGTATTTGATACCCAGCTTGGTGCACAAGGTATAGAAGGTATTGGTGAACTCTAGCACTACTTGGCCCCTCTCTTGATGCAATGTGGTCCATCTCATGTATTGGTCGTCATAGTTTCCAACATGGTAATATTTTTCCTTGACCGCATCCAAAAAAAAATACCAAGTGGGATCAACCCCATATATTCTAGAATCCTCTATGGAACTTTTCTCCTAGCAAGTTTCCCACCAATGTTTGACATGGAGGAGAGCCTTAAGGAGTGCAAAGGTGATCTTTTCCCTATCGGAGAAATAGCCTTCTAGCATATTTAACCATTTTTATAAGGCATCCACATCTGTCTTTTCTTCAAATACAGGAATATAAAAATTAACTTGTACCTTGAAAGGAAAGGTGCCTCCAAAGTGGTTGTTTGATGAATACGTGATTGTTGTTATCGACAGGTGTTGAAGGATGTGGGAAACATTCTCCATCATTTTGTCCCTCTGTCACGTGATATCTTGCTAAAGAAACAGATTAATAGAATCTTTTGCTCCGTCGTTTTATTTTCTTCCACCATGGATGGTTTATTGGGCATGCGAGAGTGATTTTCCTCGAGAGAGACAAGCTCAAGACCCAACTTGCTATACTCGTACCTCATCGGGGACATGCACAGAAAAATGATCAAGAGAAGCACGAAATGAGAGCAGAGGTATAATAAAAAAATGTACAGAGATATATCATATATTTAGTAATATATGAGAGATATATCAGATATATAACCATAAACACAAATATACAATAATACACAATTTCTATTAATGAGTGAATTGTACAAAACTGTAGAAATACAGAGTGAAAGACTCACTAGAATGGTGGCAGCTTATCTCTAAGAAAAGATGTGATGGCTACTCAATTTCACAAGAATATGAATGTTACAATGAGGATCAAAATGCCTTTTTAACATAAATAAAATCCAAAACCATAACCCCGGAGGATGAAAAGCCAACAGTTTTGTGGACCCCGTTTTGGGTAGTTTGGTGTATCAACTTTTCAAGGGCATAACTTTGGCATACGATCTCCGTTTGGGGAGAATGATAGCTCGTTGGAAATGTATAGACAAGGATATTCATTTTGGGGGATCAATTAGATCCTTTGGCTACCAATTAGGATCTCAATCATGAAAAAACGTTTTTTTAGGCCCTCAAAATGGCCCCGAAAGATTAGGAACCAAAAAACTGCTAAAAATAGTTATTTTCCATAAAATTGTTCTGAGCCAGTCATAATAGGTGGGTGGACACCGATATCCACCTGTATCACTAGATCTACAAATTTTCTTCTATTCATTCCTTCTCGGATACCATGTTAGAATTTTAAAATTTAGAGTTATCTTCTTGAACATTCATTAACAATTTCATGTAGTAGGATCACTGAAAGATAAACAATCACAGAACACAAGATATATCATGGGAAACCCTTGTGGGGGAGAAAAACCAACAACCGATTATTCAATATAGATTCCTTCAACCAGTATAATGTCACATTATATCTCTCCACCAATATACTAAGACCAAGATACCAAAGACCAAGAAACCAGGACCTCTTGCGCTAGACCTTCCTTTCTATGCTCCAAATACACAAGAGATGGTGAGTTGTGTGTGTATACAAATGAGAGGAAATCGGCCTCTATTTATACACATAACTTGACTCCTGAAAAGATGCAACCCTAAGAGGGGATGTTTTGACTTTACAATAAGGATAAAAATAAAAAAAATAATTTCTTTTGAGTTGATTTATACAATAAGATTACAATAACCTTTTTGAGGTTTGACCAATACAAATACAAAACAATATATTTTGTAGTTACATCAAAATATCAATAGTATGAATATGTGACTTCATGAAGGACATTTTCTAAAATACAAGACATTATGTTCAACATGTCCATGTGGCTTGATGGAAAGATAAGAATTTTAGAATATGCAGAGAAACATTTCCCGTTGGTACTGTGTTATCAGTAGTTTATTTTGTAGACAACTAGAACATCCAAACACAAAGTGAGATTCAAAGCCAATATTATCACTCAGAGCAGGTCAGCATAATGGTCCATATCAAATCCAGTCATGGGCTAGATAATAATGAAGAAAACATATTTATATTGAAGAAGTGTCACTTCTACATAAGTGATGATCGATGTCATTACTTAACCTATGTAAAACATTTCTTTCAGTTTTTTCACAATCACCTTAAGAAGAAGAACATATATATATGGATCAACATTGAATTTGGTCAGATGGTTGCACAGGCCAGTTCAAAAATGTTCATGTATTTCAATGGTTGTGTATGTTGCACAAAAAAATCAAGGTACCACACATTTTGAACTATTTTGAGTCTGGGAACGGGAAAGGGGAGCATTATGGAGTAGGTGAATGCATAAAAATATCATTACATAGGCAAGAAATGAAGTTCACAACTAATTCCCTCATTCGATATGTGAAATCCATTGTTTAATGGTGTTGTTCAGTAATGGGAGAGGGAACAGGAACTCGTGAAGACCAATCACATAGGAAAGGACATGTACGTAGATATTTTTTGGAGGTGGTCGATGTATATGGATCATAGTGTTATGAATGAAAAACAATCCATGGAACTCGTGGATTCCATTCAGTTAGAACATCATACAATGGAATAGTTGAAATATGGATGAGAAACCTCTCTTTCTTCTGTGGTCCATGTAGTAGTAATGAATGTGATGATTGTGAATTAACAGAATGGGTTGATACATGGGATCGTGTATCACTTCCCATTGGTCAACGTATAAATATGTAATTATCCATGTTGGAGGAGGGCCAATAAAGTATTTTAGTTGATTATGATCATGTATCAGATCTCGTACTGTTAGGTTCATTGAAACCTTCTATTAAATTTTGAATAAATAGCATCTATGTTTTATGATTTTGTCATTTAGTGGACTCACATGTTTGTAAATTCTAACCTTGTACAATGTCTATTGTAAACAGATATTCAGAAAATAACAGAAAATATACAATGGCAAATACAAACATTACATGGAGATTTTTCCCCTGGAAACCCAAACCGAGAAAACCAACATATATTATATTCATTCATTGTGTTACATTGTTTACAATACAATATACATATAGGAGCCAACAGCATCCAAAACCCTAACCCAATGACCTGGATTAGTCCAAAACCCTAATTACTTAATTGGAAATAGAAAACCATCGGCAAAAACCATGTGTCAAAAAAACCACCTAAATACATGACATGTTTCCCGAGGTACGTGTCACATTTCCCGAGGCAGAAAAAAAATTTCTCGGGGCGCTGCCCCCAGAACCCCACACAGGGGGCTTTGGCACTCCCTCTTTTTAGGGCACATATATGTAGTGGTTTCCCCAAGAGATAATGAATAGGGAAATGATCATTGGCTAGCACGTTGCTTATAGGGAAATAAGACCCTCATGCGATCAGTAACAGAATCTAAAGGCATTGAATTTCTGATTGCATCGATGGTTATTAAAGGAAAATATTTGACACAGGATGAAAGAACATGAAATAAAGGTGGTTATGTATTTCAATATTATAAACCAATTCAATTCATATACCACTTTACGAACTTGGTTGTTGGTACAAACCTCCAACTACAAACAATTCCAAGTAAGAACTCATCAAAGGTACGCTACTTCTTGCCTTACTCTAAGCACGAGAAGATTATGGAGATCGTTAGTATTAGAAGTGATCCTCATGGTATACTTGAATGACCATAGGCATGTAAAAGGAATAATTGAACAAATATTCCAGATTTATGATTTATTGAAATTTTGGCTTCATTTTATGGTTGTTATGGTATTCTTGACTTTCTTCATTGAAAGGTTATTCCTTTCCATGCCCTTCCATGCCATGCCATTCCATGCCTTTCCTTTCCATTATATGTCATGTCTTTCCTTTTCATTAATTTCCTTCCCATGCCAAGACTTTATTTTCTTTCACTTTCCATTCCATTCCTTTCCTTCACTTGCCTTTCCATACCATGTCATGCCATGCCTTTCCTTTCCTTTCCATGCCTTTCCTTTCCTTTCCTTGCCTTGTGATGCCATGCCTTTCCTTGCCTCCACATTCCATCCTATTTCATGCCATGCCTTTATTTTCCATTCCATGTCATGCCATTACATGCCTTGCCTTCCCTTGTCATGACATGCCTTTCCTTGACATTCCTTGCCTTGTATTTCCATGCCATGCCTTAGCTTGCCTTCACATGGCATGCCAAGCCATGCCATGGCTTGCCTTGCCATGCCATGCCTTTCCATGCTATTCCATGCCTCTCCATTCCTTTATTTTCCTTTCCATGGCATGCCTTTCCTTACCTTCACATGTCTTTCCATGTCATTCCTTGCCTTTCCTTAACATACCATGCCTTGCCATGTCTTTCCTTTCCTTTCCATGTCATTCCTTGCCTTTCCTATCCATGCCATGCCTTTCCTTGTCATGCCATGCCTTACATTTCCTTTACATGCCATACCTTTCCTTTCCTTTCCTTCACTTTTCTTACCTTTCCTTACCTTTACTTCACTTTCCTTTCCTTACCATGCCATTCCTTGCCTTTCCATGCCATACCATGCCATGAAATGACATGCCTTTCCTTTTCTTTCCATGCCATGCCTTGCCTTACCATTCCTTTCCATGCCATGTCATGCTTCGTAGTTCCTCTCCATGCCTTGCATTGACTTTCCATGCCATGCTTTGTATTGCCTCATTCCTTTCCTTTCCTTCACATGCCATGCCATGCCATGTATTACCTTGCCTTGCCTTTCCTTGTGTTGCCTTACATTTCCATGCCTTACCTTCACTTGTCTTATATTTCCTTACCTTTCCTTCACCTTCCTTTCTTTTCCATAACATGACTTTCCTTTCCATGCCATGCCATGCCATGCCTTACCTTACCTTTCTATGTCATGCCATGCCTTACCTTACCTTACCTTTCCATGCCATGCCTTTCCTTTCCATTCCTTTCCATGCCTTGTCATGCCTTTCCATGCCATGTCTTTCCTTTTCATGACATGCCTTTCCTTTCCTTCACATTAAATACCATTTCATGCCTTTCCTTGCCTTAAATTTCCTTTCCTTTCCTTTCCTTTCCATGTCTTTCCTTCACTTCCCTTACCTTCCCTTACCTTTCCTTTCCTTTCCTTTCCATGCCTCACCTTTCCTTGTCTTTCCTTTCCATTCCATACCTTGTCTTGTTGTGCCTTGCATTACCTTTATATGCCTTACCTTCACTTGTCTTCACCTTCTTTCACTTTCCTTGCCATGCCTTGCCTTTCCTTACCTTTCCATGCCTTTCCTTCACTTTCCTTTCCATGCCTTACCTTCACTTTCCTTACCTTTCTTTTCCTTTCCTTGCCTTTCCTTAAATTTCCATGCCTTTCCTTCACTTTCCTTACCTTTCCTTAACTTTTGATGCAAGAGCATCACCAGCAACAAGCGAGCGTGGGACAAAACGCCTACGCATTTTATCACATGATGAATTATTTGAAATGTTTTGAAGTTTGATATGCCAAACTTAAATGTAATAGTTAAGAAAGAACATACTTGTAAATTGTAATCATACCTTGCACGTCTCTCTCTCATCTGAAGGACTAAGAGGCATTTATGCTAGTAAATGTAAGTAGGTAGCTTTAAATTCTTAGATTAGACAGTTTTAGGAGCCGGAGGGAAAACGGATATAGACACCCTCACTTGTATCATTTTAATATTAGCATGATCAAGAGAGCATAGAGAGGAAGAAGTCGAAAGCTTTGTAGAAAGACCCATGTACATAAGTTCTGGATTAATACAAAGATCTTTAGATCAAACTCATGGTGTTCAATTGCTTTCTGTGTTTGTACATGTTGATTAATATATGCTTGTTACTCTCTGTTATGCATTTGATTTGATGCGTGAATGTATGATTTCATATTCAATGTCTGAAATCTGAAAAGAGAGAGAGTAAGGAATGAGTTTCAATTGTTTCTTTGTCTGAGAAAGAGTTTTCCTGCAAGGAGTGCAGTGAAATTGTCCACAAGGTGTGCATTGACAGAAGTCAGAGTTCTTCTCTACAAGCTCAGGAGGGATAACATTGTTCTCATTCTCGTAGAAGTGCAAGTTAAGAATAGGAGTCGTGCAAGGTGTGCGCAGGCCGAGTAGATTCTCAGAGTTTGCAACCTGAGGGAAGAATTGAAGGACTGTTGCTGCAAAAAGAGTGCACAGAACCTGAGAATTCAAATACTTGGAGTGTATTTGAAGAAGTGCCACAAGGAGTGCACGCAGGAATTTTCCCCAAAGAACTTGAGGATTTTTCAATCAAGCTCAGGAGGGATAGGATCTTCGAAGATGTCGAAGAAAAGTTCAGGAGGTTTAGTACCTTGAAGCATTCAAAAGAGGAGGCATTGTAAAGTTACTTGTAGGAAGATAAGTTCCAGCGAAGGAATATCGTGTTCTCTTCACAAGAATCGTCAAGGAGGCACTGGACGGTCGGAATTCTCCATGGAGAATTCGTGAAGTCCCGAGAGCTGTCAAATCGTGCAAAGGAGCGAGGGAGTTACGATTTAAAACCTTTGCATCAATATTCACGAGGTTGTGAGTGGTGAAGTCGTGAGAGAATCATAACCGTCCATCGGAGGAGGAAAGGTGGCATAGATCAAGGGATATCACGAACTCGGAGGTTCGTAAGGTGAGAGCCCAAAGATTGGATGCTCCAAGTCGCGAGTGGTGAAATCGCGAGGAGCTAGGACAACCATAGGATCTGAGCTAATAGGGGTCGTTGGATCACTCATGAAATCTCATTTCAGGGTTTCATGGGTTGAAGAGCCAAAAGCTTAGCATCAGGATTCGTGAAGTCGCGAAGTCCGAAACTCCAAAAAGTGGGAAGTTTCATTGTGGGACCCGTGTTGATGACGTGTCAGAAATTCGACATTTCAGCATATCGGCAGATAAGAAGTCTAGACTTTTGTCCCGAAAGTCCCGAAGTCGCGAGTTGTGATAAGGACTAGTGAGGAGTTCAGGATCTCGACACCTTGGGTGTCAGGATACAAAGGAGGTAGCGCTTCAGGAAGCGAAGTCACGAAGTGCCAAAGCTAGGCACGATGGACAAGTGGTAGAACCGCAAGGTGGGCCCATGTGTCAGATAGGCGGACACATGTTACCTTGTGAAAGGAGTTGACACCCGTTGACCTTTGGCGTCTCGGGGATTTGTGAGATAAGGGAACGAGAGTTCAACCCTTCGACTTGCGAAGTCGCGAGTAGCGAGAACACGAGGAGAAAAGTCAACATTGCTTCTCAGAGTTTCGTGAAGGGAAGGTGCCAAGATTGGACACTCGAACTCACAAAGGTGTGAGTAGTGAGAGGTGCTAGCGCTTAGCCTAGCTGGTGGTCACACAAGGAAGGCGCTGATAGGGTAAGAGCTATACCCATATCGGCATTTCAGGTATCGTGACATTGAAAAGGGAGAGTCGAGAGCCTCAACTCACGAACTCGTGAGTGGCGAGTTGTGACAAGCACCTTTTGGGTTAGGCCTTGGTCATAGTGTTGTGGTCGCACAGAGAAGCGGAGCTTGTGTCTAGTGTTGTTCGTACAGGGAAGCTACCAAAAAGGACTTGTGGATCGATAATTTGTGATTCTAGCAGGGAATCTAAATAGCCGATTCGGCTCGAGGGAGTTAAAGAATGATCCTGTGAGTGGATCTCAACCCGAGGGCCGATAGGTCTGCGTCATTTGGTATCATAGCTTGACTTTGTTTGTATACTTCATATAGGGAAAGAGAGAAAATAATCTCATCCATGCCACCAAGAAGAAGAGATAGACAAACACCCGATCCGCTAGAGGAAAGCGAAATGCCAAGAGGAATGGGTAAGCAAGTGCCAGATCCAACCATGGAAAGAGAGATGCGTGACATACATGCCAGACTCAAGGACATGGAGACAACACAGAGACACACAGCTAGTGTTGTGGATCTCAGTGATTCCCAAAGTGAAAATGAAGTTGGACATGAAAGAGAAGAAGTTACAACAGAAGTTGCAGCAAATGAACTCCTGATTAGGGTTGTTGCAAGAATGGGTGCTAAGGAAAAAATGGACATTCCAGTATATGAGGGAAACCTGGATGCTGAAGAGATTCTAGATTGGATTAGAGCTCTAGACACATATTTTGACTATGAAGATGTCGAGGAAGACAAAAAGGTCAAACATGTTGTCACAAGATTGAAAGGACATGCAGCATTGTGGTGGGATGAGCTACAAGATGACAGACACTAAAAAGGCAAGCAGAAAATCAAGAGTTGGGATAGGATGATCGCAAAGATGAAGGCAAAATTCATTCCCAGGGATTACCAAATTACTCTGTTTCAGAGAATGAAAAATTTGAGACAAAAGCTGATGACAGTGAAGGAGTACACTGAAGAATTCTACAGGCTGAACATCAGAGAAGGTCATCAGGAAAGCAATGATGAAAAGGTTACCAGATATATGAATGGTCTAAGATATGACATTCAGGATGAGATGAGCATGATGACCATCCGAATGGTGGAATATTCTTATCAAATGGCTCTAAAAGATGAAGAGAATATGAGCCGAAAACAAGGTCAAAGAGGTCGAGGTAGAAGACAAGCCAGAGGAAAATCAGTTGCCCAGGATAGAAATCAGAAACCCAAGGAAGAGTGGAAGAAACCTCAGACTCAAACTGAGAGAGGTGGAAGATCACAGAGAGAGAATCATACCGAACAAAGAGGTGAGTATGGTGATGGAAACATTTTTCCTCGTACCAGAGGTAGAGGAAGAGGAAGAGGTAGAGTGGTGAAATGCTTCACATGTGGAAAGGTTGGACATAAATCTTTTGAGTGTCCAGACATAAAGAGAGAAGGTGGTGAGACTCACATTGCCGAAGCACAGAGGTGGAATGTTGAGGCAGAAGATGTTGAAGGAAGAATATCGTTGATGGTGCGAAAATTTCTCTTAACACCAGAGAAGGAGGTGGAGAATTTGGTCCAAAGGACAATAGTAGCACAGATATGGTAGATAATGGTAGCACAGATAATCTCATTTCTATAAATATGGTAGAAAAGATGGAGTTGGAGACTATTGAACATCCAATTCCATATAGAGTTTCATGCTTACAGAAAGGACATCAGGTAAATGTCACTAAACAATGTTTAGTTGAGCTTAAAATAGGTGGATATAGAGATGAAATACTCTCTGATGTTATTCCCATGGATGTTTTTCATTTATTGTTGGGTAGTCCATGGAAATATGATAGAAATGTGATTCATGATGGGAGGAAGAACACATACACCCTAGAGAAGAATGGGAGAACTCACATGTTGCTTCCAATCAAAGATAAGGATGTGAAACCTGAATTAAGCAACATTGTACCTCTCATGAGTGGGAAGGAACTTCTTACAGAGGTTAAGAAGAAGGAGGAACCGCAATTCATTGTGGTCAGGAAGCCTAAAATTGTTTTAACCAGTACAAGGGTAGATGATTTACCAGAAGAGGTTCAAAAACTGTTGGAAGAGTTTGTTGACATAGTAGTTGAGGAACTACCTCATTCGTTGCCATTGATCAGAAGTGTGAGTCATCATATTGATCTCATACCTGGAGCTAGTTTACCAAACAAAGAAGCGTACAGATTGATGTCGCAGAAGAATGAAGAAGTCAAAAGATAGGTCCAGGATTTAATGGACAAAGGGTTGCTTAGAGAAAGCTTGAGTCCATGTGTTGTTCCAACAGTGCTGATTCTAAAGAAAGACGGAGGCTGGAGGATGTGTACTGACTCGAGGGAAATCAACAAGATAACCATCAGGTATAGATTTCCATTTCCAAGGATGGATGATTTGATGGATTTCTTGAGTGGGGCCAATTTTTTTTCAAATATTGATTTGAAAAGTGGATATCACCAAATTTGTATGAGAGAAGGAGACAAATGGAAGATAGCATTCAAGACCAATGAAGGGTTATATGAATGGATTTTCATGCCATTTGGTTTAACAAACGTGCCAAGTACTTTCATGAGGTTGATGAATGAAGTCTTGAAGGATTTCATCAAAAAATTTATCATTGTGTATCTTGATGACATACTGATTTTCAGTAAAACAAAGGCAGAGCATCTGAAACATTTGGCTACAGTAATGAAAAGGCTACAGCAAGAGAAGTTGTTGATAAAGATGAAGAAATCTTCATTCATGAAGACAAAACTCATTTATTTGGGATTTGTTTTTTCTGCAGACAAGTTGAAGATGGATCCAGATAAGGTGGAGGTAATTAAGAATTGGCCATCACCGAAGAGTATCTTTGAAGTTCGAATTTTTTAGGGATTGGATAGTTTCTACCGGAAGTTCATCATGAATTTCAGTGGAATTAGTGCACCGATGATGGACACAGTGAAGAAGAGACACAAGTCTTTTCACTGGACAAAAGAGGCTGAGAAAAGTTTTAATTTGTTGAAGAAGAAAATCACGGAACAACCAATTATGGTGTTGCGGGATTTTAAAAAGACATTTCAAGTAAAATGTGATGCAAGTGGATTTGCAATAGGGGTAGTCTTGAGCCAAGAAGACAGGTTGATAGCATACTTCAGCGAGAAGCTAAATGAATTTAAAGTGAAATACTCCACGTATGACAAGGAGTTCTATGCTATTATTCAGGCATTGAAGAAATGGAGACACTATTTGATTCCTAAGGAGTTTGTCTTATATAGTGACAATCATGCTTTGCAATTTGTGACTCAACAGGAGAATTTGAATCAAAGACATGTTGAATGGGTTGAATACATGCAGAAATTTACTTTTGTAATCAAGCATATTTCTGGAACTGCTAACAAAGTTGTTGATGCTTTGAGCAGGAAATGTTTGTTGTTGCAGGAGTTCAGAGTCAAAACACTGGGTTTTGATGATCTCAAGGACATGTATAGAGATGATCCATATTTTAAGGAGGCATATGAAGCAACTGAGAATCCAATTCTCAGGGACAGGAGCCAATGAACATAGTACATGATCCAGGATGGATTGTTATTTAGGGGCAATCAATTATGTATTCCAAAATGCTCCATGAGGGAGAATCTGTTGAAGGAGAAGCACAGTGGAGGATTGGTCGAGCATTTCAGTCATGACAAGAAATTCTCAAAGCTAAATGAGTCATATTATTGGCCAGGAATGAGAGCATACATCAAACGATTCATGGACAGATGTAGAATTTGTCAGCATTCAAAAGAAAAGAGGCAGAATGCAGGCTTATATCAACCGTTACCCATACCAGAGAGGCCATGGGATGCAGTAAGCATGGAGTTCATATTGGGGCTGCCGAGAACACAAAGAGGGTTTGACACGATCTTTGTGGTGGTGGATAAATTTTCTAAGATGGCACACTTCATACCATGTCAGAAAACCAGTGACGTAACTCACATTGCGAACTTGTTTTTCAAAGAAATCATTCGACTTCACGGCTTACCAAGGAGCATAGTTTCGGATCGAGACATCAAGTTCATGGGACACTTATGGAGAACCTTATGGAAAAAGCTGGGAACAAACTTGTCATTCAGTTTAGCTTATCATCCTCAGACGGATGGACAGACAGAAGTTGTGAACAGAAGTTTGGGAGACTTGCTAAGGAGCTTGGTGACAAAACATCATAGTCAGTGGGATAATATTCTACCACAGAAGGAATTTGCTTATAATGATTCCATCAATAGAAGAACGAGGTAGAGTCTGTTCCAAATTGTTTATGGGACACAACCAAGAGGAGTATATGAACTGAGGGATTCAGAATATGATGAGATAAGAAGTGCTAGTGCAGAGGATTTCGCAGAAGCGATGAAGGAACTTCACAGCCAGGTGAAGGAGCGATTGCAAAACTCGAGCCAAGAGTATAAGTGCAGAGCAGATCAACACAGGAGACAAATTCAATTTGAGGTTGGTGATTTGATTCTGGCACATCTGAGAAAGGAAAGGTTTCTGAAGGGGACATATAACAAATTGAAGATGAAGAAGATCGGACCATGTAAGGTCTTGAAGAAATTTGGGGCAAATGCTTATGAGATTGAATTACCCGATGGGATCAGAATTTCTCTGATATTCAATGTCTTAGATTTGTACCCATACAAAGCTGAGGAAGCAGGAACAAGTGATGAACAACTAGAGATTCAATGGACTAAACAGATTCCAGTTGCAGAGAAGCCACAGATGGAAAGCATACTGGACAAAAGAGTTAGTAAGAGGACTAGAAGAAGGGAATATTTTGAATACTTGGTCAAATGGAAGGGACATCCAGTTGAAGATGCTAGCTAGGAGAATGAAGTAGAGATTCAAAACCATGGACAAACCATGCAAAATCTCATGGAAAGGAGCCCATGAAAATTTTCAAGAGAGGGAGTATGATGCAGAAGCATCGCCAGCAACAAGCGAGCGTGGGACAAAACGTCAACGCATTTTGGCACATGATGAATTATTTGAAATGTTTTGAAGTTTTATACGCCAAAATTAAATGTAATAGTTAAGAAAGAGCATACTTTTAGATTGTAATCATACCTTGAGCATCATGCTCTTGTCTAAAGGACTAAGAGGCATTTATGCTAGTAAATGTAAGTAGGTAGCTTTAAATTCTTAGATTAGACAGTTTTAGGAGTCGAAGAGAAAACGGATATAGACACCCTCACTTGTATCATTGTAATATTAGCATGATCAAGAGAGCATAGAGAGGAAGAAGCGGAAATCTGTGTAGAAAGACCCGTGTACAGAAGTTCTGGATTAATACAAAGATCTTTAGTTCAGACTCATGGTGTTCAATTGCTTTATGTGTTTGTACATGTTGATTAATATATGCTTGTTACTCTCTGTTATGCATTTTCTTTGATGCGTGAATGTATGATTTCATATTCAATTTCTAAAATATGAAGAGAGGGAGAGTAAGGAATGAGTTTCAATTGTTTCTTTGTCTAAGAAAGAGTTTTCTTACAAGGAGTGTAGTGAAATTGTCCCCAAGGTGTGCATTGACAGAAGTCGAAGTTCGTCTCTGCAAGCTCGGGAGGGATAACATTGTTCTCATTCTTGCAAAAGTGCAAGTTAACAACAGGAGTCGTGCAAGGTGTGTGTAGGCCAAGTATATTCTCATAGTTTGCAACCTGAGGGAATAATTGAAGGATTGTTGCTGCAAAAAGAGTGCACAGAGCCTAAGAATTCAAATACTTGGAGTGTATTTGAAGAAGTGCCGCAAGGAGTGTGCACAGGAATTTTCCCCAAAGAACTTGAGGATTTTTCAATCAAGCTTAGGAGGGATAGGATCTTTGAAGTTGTCGAAGAAAATTTCAAAAGGTTTAGTACCTTGAAGCATTCAAAAGGGGAGGCATTGCAAAGTTACTTGTAGGCAGATAAGTTCCAGCGAAGGAATACCATGTTCTCTTCGCAAGAGTCGTCAAGGAGGCATTGGATGGTCAGAATTCTCCGTAGAGAATTGTGAAGTCCCGAGAGCCATCGGATCATGCAGAGGAGTAGGGGAGTTACAGTTTAAAACCTTTGCATCAAGATTCACGAGGTTGTGAGTGGAAAAGTCACGAGAGAATCACAGTCGTCCATCGAAGGAGGACAGGTGGCAGAGATCAAGGGATCTCGTGAACTCGGAGGTTCGCAAGGTGAGATCCCAAATATTGGGTGCTCCAAGTCATGAGTGGTGAAATCGCGAGGAGCTAGGACAGCTATAGGATCTGAGCCAACAGGGGCCATTGGATCACTCACGAAATCTCATTTCAGGGTTTTGTGGGTTCAAGAGCCAAAATCTTAGCATCAGGATTCGCGAAGTCGCGAAGTCCGAAACTCCAAAAGGCGATAAGTTCTGTTATGGGACCCTCATTGACGATGTGTAGGAAATTCGTCATTTCATCATATCAACGGATAGGAAGTCGAGACTTTTGTCCCAAAAGTCCCAAAGTCACGAGTTGCGATAAGGAGTAGCAAGGAGTTCAAGATCTAGACACCTGGGGTGTCGAGATACAAAGGAGGTAGCACTTCGGGAAGCGAAGTCATGAAGTGTCGAAGTTGGGCACGAGGGACACGTGGTAGAACTACAAGGTGGGTCCGTGCATCAGATAGGCAGACACATGTTACCTAGTGAAAGGAGTCAACACCCATTGACCTCTCGTGTCTCGGGGATTCGTGAGATAAGGGAATGAGATTTCAACCCTTCGACTCGCAAATTCACGAGTAGCGAGAACATGAGCAGAAAAGTCAACATCGCTTCTCGGGGTTTCATGAAGGAAAGGTGCCAATATTGGACACTCGAACTCATGAAGGTGCGAGTAGTGAGAGGTCCTAGCACTTACCTTAGCCGATGGTTGCGCAAGGAAGGTGCTGATAGGGGAAGAGCTATACCCGTATCAGCATTTTGGGTATCGCGAGATTGAAAAGGGAGAGTCGGGAGCCTCAACTCACAAACTCACGAGTGGCGAGTTGTGACAAGCACCTTTTGGGTTAGGCCTTAGTCACAGTGTTGTGGTCGTACAAATAAGTGGAGCTTGCGTCTAGTGCTATTTGCATAGGGAAGCTACCAAAAAGGACCTGTGGATCGATAATTTGTGATTCCAGTAGGGAATCCAAAGAGCCGATTCATCTCGAGGGAGATAAAGAACAATCCTATGAGCAGATCTCAGTCCAAGGGCCGATAGGTCTGTGTCACCTTCCCTTGCCTTAACTTTCATTACCTTTCCATGACTTACCTTAACTTTCCTTATATTTCCTTACCTTACCTTCTCTTACCATTCCTTGACATGCCTCACCTTACCTTGCCTTACCTTGCCTTTCCTTTCCATTCCATGCCTTGTCTCATCGTGCCTTGCATTTTCTTTCCTTACCTTTCCTTTCCATTCCATGCCTTGTCTCATCGTGCCTTGCATTTTCTTTACTTACCTTTCCATCCCTTTCCTTCACTTTCCTTCACTTGCCTTACCTTCACATTCCCTTCCATGCCATGCCATGACTTTCCTTTCCTTGCCTTTCCTTTCCTTACCTTTCCATTCTTTTCCTTCACTTGCCTTATCTTTTCATGCCTTACCTTTCCTTGTCTTTCCTTTTCTTGAATTTCCTTACCTTTTCATGCCTTTCATTTCCTTTCCTTAGCTTGCCTTCACTTTCCTTCACTTAACTTCACATGCCATGCATTGAATTTAATTTCCATGCCTTTCCTTACCCTTCCATGAATTTCCTTCACTTGTCTTACCTTTCCATGCCTTACCTTTCCTTTCCTTTCCTTTCCTTGACTTGCCTTTCCTTGCATTCACATGCCTTTCCTTGCCATGCCTTGTCTTCACTTTCCTTACCTTTCCCCGCCTTCACTTTCCTTACCTTTTCATGCCTTGCCTTCACTTTCCTTACCTTGCCTTACCTTTCCTTCACTTTCCCTTCCTTTCCATGCCTTACCTTTCCTTTCCTTTCCTTTCCTTGCATTTCCATGCCATGCGTTATATTCTCATGCCTTGCATTGTCTTTCCTTACCTTGTCATCCCTTGCCTTTACTTTCCTTAACTTTCCTTTCCATGCCATGCGTTATATTCTCATCCCTTGCATTGCCTTTCCTTACCTTGTTATCCCTTGCCTTCACTTGCCTTAACTTTCCTTTCCTTGACTTTACTTACCTTGCCATTCCTTGCCTTCACTTGCCTTGCCTTGTCTTGCCTTGCCTTGCCTTGCATTCACTTGCCTTGCCCTGTCATTCCTTTCCTTCACTTTCCTTACCTCTACTTACCTTTCCTTCACTTGCCTTGCCTTTCCATGCCTTGCCTTGCCTTCACTTTCCATGCCATACCATGCCATGTATTTAATTTCCATGCCATGACATACCTTCCCTTGCCTTTCCATGCCATGTGTTGCCATGTCATGCCATGCCTTTTCATGCCATGTCATTCCATGCCTTGTCTTGCCATGTCTTTCCATGTCATGCCATGCCATGACTTGCCTTGTCATGCCTTTCCATGACATGCGTTGACTTTCCATGCCATGCCATGTCTTTCCTTGCCATGCCATGGCTTGTCTTGCCATGACTTTAAATGCCATGCAATGCCTTTCCTTGACTTGTCTTACATTTCCATGATGTTACACACCAAAATTTCACACTTAAGTGTCACACTTATTTATGCCTAAGTGTCACAAGTGTCGTAAAGTGTTGTATGCACCTTACTAAGTGTTGCATACACTTTACTAAGTGTCACACACCTTGACACCATGCAATAACATTTGTCACAATACCTAGTCAATGTGGTGGAGAAATATATCATATGAAGGTCAAAATACTATGAGCACATGAATTATTCATTATTATTCATAAAAAGGAAATTAATTTAGTGTGAGAATCCATGTCACATTTAGTTTCCTAATCTCAAGGGGAAGTTGAGAATCTCATGGATGGTTGAGAGATTTTCTCAAACCAAAATCCTACTTTGATGTAGCTTGAGATATTTTTCCTCCTTAAAATCGTTGAGAGATATTTTCTCCCTAAAATCTTTGAGAGATATTTTCTCCCTAAAAATCTTGCAGATCCCAGTTTAGTGGATCTAGTGAGTGATCGTATCCATGGTAGTTAAGCCTCCAATTCCTATAAAATGAGGGATTTCCACGGTGAAGAAGAGGAGGACTAGAGGTATCAAACCTTTGATTCTAGAGGAATCTTTTGGATATCAAACTTATGATCATGGGATTCATACAAGGGTTGGACGAGGAGAGATTAGAGGCATTGCAGTTGACATCATTTGTGGTCTGTAAGTTTTCTTGGTTCTCATCTAATATACTTGGCCTATTTCCTTCATGTATTCATATATGCTTGTCTATTGATTGGTTCAATCCATGTAGATATATTTATTTTGTCTAATCCATTAGAGAAGGAGATAGTCGTTTGCTTCTTGTTGTCCATTACAGGTATTGATTTGCGTCGAGAGTCGGATTGAGATCACGGATTGGAGCAACTTGGAAAAATGTCATAAAATAGGTGAATCACACTTACCCTCCTCTCTTTTTTGATGGACAAAATGAATTTATAGGAATGGTATTGTCCAATTGTAATTTTTTGTCTTTATATAGGGGTCTGTAATCCAAGGGAAAGTTCACCTATCCACAGGGGAATATTTCCATAACAGAAATTGGTGAATTCACTAGGGAAGGAAATTGACTTGTATTTCCTTGGATCATTTGAACCTTTTCCTTGTTTGATATTGTTTGGGTGATTGTTTCTGAGCCTTTCCCCTTCTCTATGTTTCATAAAGAAGTAGTCATAGTTACCAAGATAGTCTCTGCTAAGTTTTTGTTTCGTTATGCATATTTTCAAGCATCTACAGAATAACCGCTCCCCTAGAGCGGATACCAAGGTGATAGTTATCTAATCAACACTCCTCAGTGGTCTCTTAGAGAGTGTTGTATCACTCTGTATCTTTGTTTGGGGAGTGTTGATCTCTTTTTTTGAGCATATCAAAGAGAATCTTCCGTATTTTATTCAGCCATTTGTTGGAGGTATTTTTCCCAAAGTCTATATTGTTTCTTCTGACTTTGTTTAGGTTGTGGATATGGATTTTTATCACTCTTTTCATTGTCTTGTTTGAGCTTGCAACCTTTTCCAAATTGCGAGATTGATTTTCCTTGTTTCTTCTTGGTTTGGTTTGATTCTTACAAAGTTTCTGGTTATCTGAATGATTGAAAAGGTCTGTAAAGGTTTTTTGGTCTTAAGTTACTTTTCAAATATTTCCTTTTTGAATGATTTGAGACTTTATGATTACCACAATCTAGCTTTGATTTCTCTTTCTTGTTGCTCATTTTGTCAAGAAAGTTGAGTGATTTATCTTTATCTCTATCAATTTTTGGATTCTTCTCTGAACTTTCTTATATTCCTTTAATGCTTGTCAATTTTCAAGTCCTTGATTGAGTGAGTTATCATACTTGTTTCTTTCAGTTCATGTTAGCTTGTGAGTACGTGCTTTGTTTGAAATTATTTTTTCTTTGTTTCTTTTGTATATGCATTCGACTCTTTCATTTTGATTGAACGTAATAGAGAATTAAAGGATTTGCATATGCTTTCTTTTAGAATAAAACAAACAAGATAGTTGCATTCTTGCTTTTGGGTAGTGTAGTAGATTGCATTTAGAAAATTGCATATGGGAACTGGGTGTTTTAGTTAAATAAATTTGAACCTCTTCTCCATCCCGTATGTAACATTTATTGGATAAAAATATTTGCATCTCATTATTTTGCATTTTTTTGGACTCAAGTCTAAAAAATCATAAGTTTCACTTTTTCACCCTTGAGTAATCAACAACCCTACAAAGAAGCACTTATAAAATTAATCAGACACTTTTATATTTTCTGGTAGTAAACCTACATTAGCTTAAAGTGTAGGGCTTTGGAATAGGTTGTGAGGATAAATTTCCAAAGACATCAGACAAACATAGAATCTTGTGCTAGGGAACGGTAAATCCAATTGTTCATATAAGCATAGTGGGGATACAACTCTCACATAAGGGTCAAACACGAGGTCACGTGTGGGAGAGTAGCGGATATTTCCCCTCCAAATCTTAACCCACGTAGCGGAAATATCATATATTTGGGGTTCTTCCTGAGAACGACTAGTTTCATTTGGTCTCGAAGCTTTGTGAATCTTGAATCCGTTCGAGGTTCTCAGTATTATTCTTGTCTGCTTGTCTTCAGTTCTCTTGAAGAATGTAGGACTTGTTATCCTTCCCATACGTTCCTTCCCAACTGTCGATTGTACCCACCCAGAGGCTGATTGTGAGTTGGTAACCTTAGCGGCCTATATCTGTAGGTTTGATACACTCAGGGCTATGGAGTCAAAATTATGAAAGTGAATGAAAATAGTGACCAGTCGATAGAACTCTCTAGAGGATAAGGCTAAATGAGGCAATGAATCTAAGTTATATTTGAATTTAAGTAGAGTGTAGGAAGAAAGGGAAAAAAGATAACTGCATCAGAGAATTACTAAAATGAATTATGAATTTGTCAAGAAGAAATGCACACAATTTAAATTGCTAAGACAAGAGCATCATAAGACAAAATTTGGGCCTTTAATTCTCCAATTTAAATAGAAGCAAATGAAAATGGAATAAAAGATCAGAGGAAATACATACAATAAAGGAATACAAAGCTCATATGACCACCATTAGAATATTTTCATAGAGACTTCAAAAGATTCTACATATATATTCAATTCAGCTTCAGAAAATTACAATAGAGTTTGAAATAACCAAAAATGTGCCCTTGCACTTCTGCCAACATTAATTCATTCAAATGCCCCAGAATTTATACAATTTGATTACAATGGCTGAAACTGAAACGTTTCATCTTCTACAACTGATTATAATAATTTCAACTGACATCTCGGTATATGAACCGATTTACAATGATTACACAAAAAGACGTTTCAAAACTAGGAAAAGATTTCTATGACTTCTCAGCTTCCTTTATGACATTTGGCTTGTCACGATCTTCTATCAATCTTGTTGGTTTGGAGACACCTAGAGGTTAGTTACTGGTTCTAGGAAAACTACATTTAGTCTTTCCCAGCTATACGATTTCCTTCCACTGTGAGTCAGAAGGAATATCGTAATCCATCATCTCATTAATCAAAATCTCCAGGTCAATGAACGTGGCATAGGACATAGTTGACAGGCCAATCTTCACTATTTTAAATTGATTCAAAATCTCAAAGTCTGGGGGTCGTGGTAGCCACATTGTCTTTCTCATTTATAAAATTCAGATAAACCCTGAACTTAGCAGCCTCTGTAGCAATAGCATCCCATATCACATGTTTATCTCTTTGTAACAATGTTTTTCCCTTTAACCTCATTTTCATTTTGTTTACTCTCTCTTGCAAAGCTTGA
The DNA here is from genome assembly GCA_009831015.1 of Picea engelmannii. NCBI lineage: Eukaryota > Viridiplantae > Streptophyta > Pinopsida > Pinales > Pinaceae > Picea > Picea engelmannii. Next base: position 621,411 of record ML795194.1, read on the forward strand.
TTCTCCCTTTGGAGTTGAGCCATCTTCTCATCTTTTATTTTCATCTCTTGTTGCAAATTTTCTAATACCTCCTTAAGGCTTTTGATTTTCCATGTATGTAAACTTACTTGGGACATAGCTTGAACCAACCCATCAGTGCTTGATCCAGCCTTTGTGTTAGTAGGTACAATGATAGCCATATATGATGTTTCTACCTGTGCTTGTGACCAATTCTCTTTCTCTTTTTCTATCTACAACACTTTAGCTTTGTAATTTAGTGCCTCTTGTCTCAATGTCTCCTTTTCCTTCTCTAGAGTAGCTATCTCTATTGTCTGTGGATGTTTTGTAGAATACATCTTCAACTTCTTCTTTAGGCTTTGGATCATCTTATCTTTCTCATCTAAAAAAGCCTTTACCCCTTGAGGGCCTTTGGATTCCAATCTTTTGACCTGTGTCTGCTAGGCTTTGCTGGATTATTTTTCCTCTTTCAATTGCCCATATAATTTGATTGCATGTGTTTTCAATCTTAAAAATTTCATACTCAAACTTAGGTATTCTGAATATAGGATATCACTAGCATTCCTATGAAACTTTTCTTTGTCTGGGGCACCAATATTCTCATAATGCATCTTGATTTCAGACACTTTATCATCATCTGCTATTGCTATATTAAACGTCTTTCTTTCCACATCCCTGACTGAGAACATGAAATCCTTATGCTGGGAGATTTTCTCTACTTCGGGAAACAAGTCTCTTATTTCACTATTGGATATACTTCCCTTCACAACATATTGGTTCATTAAGTCCTCTTTGGATTGATAGACTACCCATGGTGTCTTGCTAAATATATGTTTCTTACTGTTGAAAACCCTTGAGTTGATTTCACTTTGTGGCTTGCTTCATGTACTAGCCTCTTCGTTCTTGGTTGCACCTTCAACCATCTCCATGGTCATTTTATCTTTAGGTTCTTCTTATTTTAGGTCCACCACTTAAGAGGATGGTGTAATTTTCATTTTCTTGAGAATATTTTGTTGACTACTGGAACCCAGTGCCTCTGAACTTCTCCTTTTATTATAAACACTCATTTATGGAGCTTTGACAACCAGGCTAGGGGAAGGTTAATGTGTTGGGTTCTGCTGAGGGGTTGACTCTATTTGTTTTGTCTAATCATGTTGCAAAGTGGCCTCCATATCTGCACAGGTTTCCAAATTAGCCAACTTATCAAATCCTTCAACATGCTCATGCTCATAGGGGCCCTGTCTTCTCATCAATATTCTCTTTGATATGATTTGATGTGGATCATATTTCCTCCCTTGTAAATTTGTAAACCTGAATTCACCGTGTTTTTATTGGATCTGAGGTAAACATGACCTATTCTTTACCACAAAGGGTCCTACGATGAAAGAAAATTTTAAGTTAGATTCCTTGTGCGCTTTCAGAAAATGCTTTGTCTCTGAAATGATCCTTTGTCTGATGAAATCTAAGGAAAATATTATGGGAGTCAAAAATAATGGTAAAAGGTAAGTTCCTTCTTGATATCCATATACCTAAATCACAATAGATTGTATGAACATCATCCAATATCTTACCCTACTCTCTGGATTTGTTTGTAAAAATATTTTCATTTCTTCTAGAACCCTTGGCAGGTCTGTGTCAAAGATAAGACTGTGCACCTTGGACATGATATTATTGATGAAAATAAGCATGGTGATCCTTTTACATTCAGTCGAGATGAATGCATTTTCAGCGAATTCGGTCTTGTTTGATTCCAAGAACATTCTCAACAAGTGCGTGTAGTATCTGAAGTGTCTCATTGAATTGAAATTTACTAGTTGTTGATGCATATTATCAGCGATGAACCTGTCAAAACTAATGCAAATCGACTGACTAGACTATAACATGAAACACAACATGATTTCTACTACAAACTTGTCATTATCCAACCCTAAAATTTGACTAATCAGGGAAAAATCCCAATGGACCTCAATAATCATAATGTTTACATTGATAGGTAACGACAGACTTTCGGAATGGTTTTTCAGGTTTGACAATAGTTTACAGAAACAAGGTTTTTACTTCTGAGGATCATTCTCTATAGACAGTGATCATTTTCTCTTCCTTGAAGGGATCTGACACTGTGGAGGAAGACTCTGGTATACTGAGGGTGTGTCGAAGTGATGGACTATCTATTTTGCATAAAACCTCTGACCCTACCTTATTCAAAATGACCTTTTTTTCCTGCGAATACTTCTCCTCACACCATATTACGAACTAAGGGAAAGGGAAAACTACTTCTACGCTGTAAGGGGTAATGGAGGCTTGGGCCAATTCGAGGAAAGGTATCTGATTTCCAACGTTCTCTAACAAATTTTATTTGGACACGGAAATGGGTGAGACTGGTATGTTTGTGTCAAAAACATTGGATTCCCTATCAATTAGGGCTTCTTCTCTACAGGTGAGGTATTTCTTAGTTACAGATAAAATGATAGGTTTAGCGGCCATGATGAATAATACCTGTTAAGCTGCGAAGAAAGCACAAATCTGATCCAATTTTGAGCTTGAGTTTTGAATGGATGGTTTGTGCCAATTTTCAAACATTCGAGTGCTTTGAAGTATTATAGAATAATGACTCGGGGCCCTCCTTTTATATGCATTATTTGATATCGGGAATTCGAGAAAACGATTTTGAGTAGACCACTTTTCGCCCCGATGTGCCTCTGAGGGTGCCACGCATCCAAGAAATGAAACTATGGTATTTTCCCTAGCCCGCCTTCGAAAAATTATCCTCCGTGCTACTTCACTACTCGATATGTGCCTTGGCTGTCGATTTGGGCTGCTCAAATATCTATTGTCCGTCGTGCCTCAACGACTTTCGATATCGGGGGTTGGAAAGACTGGTTTTAGGTAGACCTCTTTTCAACCCGATGTACCTCTAGATGCACCACACGTCCAAGAAATGAAACCGTGGTATTTTCCCCAGCCCACCCTCACATAATTAAACCTCATGCTATTTTTCTACCCGATATGGGTTTTGGTCGTTGATCTGGGCCGCTTCAAAATCTATGATCTGTCAGGTCCTACCTTTTGCGCCTCTGCTACATTTTTCCATATGCGTCCATATGTGACCTTATCCTCTAAACTATCACTCTTCCACACCGATGTAACTCTCCGCTAAGTTTCCGAGACTTGGATTCCATCTGAAAATTGTTATAGTGATAACCTAAGCTCCAACTGGGGATTCTATCCTCCTTGAGAGGTAGCAAACAATTGTAGACTAAATGCCTACCCATTGGGCTACGATTTATTTATGCAATCTAAATCTTCTGGTCTTTATTCAAAAACTCAAAATCAACCCATCATAGCTCAAGGCCTTCACCTCGGGCTTCAACTATGCTGCTTTTATTCCAACTTCTTCATGCGCAAAGAAAAACACAAAGTGATTATGTACAATGAATGGTGGGGTGATGATTTTTCAAACAATATAATGTTTGAGGAACCTGCCATTCACAGGCCCTCCTCCAATGATCTCTCCATTACTCTCTTGTAACAAGTAGGCATTGCTCCCACGATATGCTGCAATTTTGAATGGGCCCAGCCATAGGTCATCAAATTTCCCATGTTTTCCCTTATATTCATTTCTGGCATCCCATTTTAGTACCAAATCTCCTGGTTCAAAGTTATCCACCTTGGTATGTCTGTCAAAAGCCTCTTTGATCTTGTCTTGGTGCAGCTGGGCATTATGGAAATCCTTTTCTCTAGTCTTTTGTACACTGATGAGTTCATCCTTCCTTCTTTGTGTGGCATCTGTCTCCACATCTTTCTCCTGCAACAATCTCATTACTGGAAACCTCAATGTAGTAGGAAAAATTTCTTCAGTGCCATAGACGATCTGGAACGGGGATATCGCAATGGATCTCTTTGGGGATATTCTGTCATCCCATAGTGCATGGATGAGCTTTTTGTGCCATGCCTTTTTATTTTCTTGCAACAATTTTTTGTTGATTATGACTAAGCTTTTATTCGAAGACTCATCCAATCCATTTCCTTGCGGGTAGTATGATGTGGAATGATCAAGGGTGATGTTGTAATCACTGCAAAATTTCTCCAATTTCTTAGACTTGAAATTTGTTGCATTGACTGTTATAATCTTGATCGGGCATTTGAATCTGGACAAAATATTGTCTTCTAAGAATCAAATGACAACATCATTTGTATCCTGTCTGGTAGGAACTGCCTCAATCCACTTAGTGAAATAATTTGTTGTTGTCAGGATCCATTTTTGTTGAGTTGAGGATTGTGGATGTATTTCCCCTATAAAATCCAGGCCCCACTATCTAAAAGGAGCTTCCACTTAAATGGATTTTAAAGGCAGATACTGCAATTTTCCTTTCCCATCAAAGATTTGACATTATGGCACTTTGAAACCTCTTTATAAATGTCAGGAAAAATTCTAGGCCAATAGAAAACAAGCCTCAAAATTTAATGCATAGTTGTCTTCCAATAACGATGACCTCCACACTCACCCTTATGGAACTCTCGGATCATTTTCTATGCTTCTTCTTCTATCAAACCGCTCAATAAAATCCCTCCTCGATCTTTCCAATACAAGAATTCATTCACTATACAAAATTGTGTTGCCTATAATTTCAAGAATCTAGCTTTCGTCTTACTGAATTCAAGAGGAGCCTGCAAATTTTTCAGCACAAAGATGATATTTGCATACCATGTAGAGTCAAGAAATTTTTGGGATATTTGTGGAGTCACCTTTTCTTCTTCTGTTGTACTGTCTGACAAGTCTGCAATGAATTTTATTCCCAAGACTTCATAGTTTGTTTGTGCCATCAGTCTAGCAAGTCCCTGTCGTTTTATAAACATGGTGGGTTTAATCTCAAGATCATATTCTAATAGTAATGCAATCCATTTTCCCATTTTTCCTTCAGGTTCAGGCTAGGTTAGGATGTCTTTCACTGAGTTGTTGGGTACATAAGCAGTAGCTTGAGAATGTATGATGTAAACTCTGAATTCTTTTAATTCTTTGACTAGAGCATATGCTTGTTTCTCCATGATGTCATATTTCAAAGGAGCATCCCTCAATGTCTTACTATAGTATGCTATGGGATTCTCAAAATTTTGGTCATCTTTTTGGAGTAGTACATCTGCAATTATGTGTTCTGAGGAAAAAGAGAATAATATGAAATCTTTCTCAAAATTTGGACTAACCAGTACCGGAGACTTCGTCAATGCCACCTTGATGTCTTCAAAGGACTTTCTTGCTTCAGGAATCCACTTTATTTCATTTCCCTTCTTGAGCATGTTGGTGATGTGTTTTATGATTTTAGACAAATTTGGGATAAATCTTCTCGGAAAATTCACTTTGCCCAAGAAAGATTGTACCTCCTTTTTGCTTCTGGGTATGCCAATTTTCAGGATCCCCTCAACTCTGTCGGGGTATACCTTTATCCCTTCTTTTGAAATGATGTGACCCAACAACTTTCCTTCTTTCATGGTGAAATTTGACTTTTTAGGATTCAAAGATATCTCTAACTTAATGCATTTTTGAAACACCCTTCTGAGATGTTTGAGGTGTTCTTCATCTAAGGCAGAACACACAGTGATGGCATCAAGGTATATCACAATGAATTTGTATTTTTCATCAGAAAAATATATGTCCATATCTCTTTGAAACTTTTCCCCTGCATTCATAAGCCTGAAAGGCATCTTGGCATACATAAACATTCCCCATGATGTGGTAAATGTCATTTCTTTCCTAATCATCAAGGTGCACCATAATCTAATTGTATACTGAGAAGCCATCCAACATTGACATCTTCTGAGAACCTACTACATTATATAAAATATGTTCCATTTTAGGCAATGGGTAGTTTTCTTTTAGAGACACCTTATTTAGATTCATGAAATCCACACACAACCTGATTTCTCCGCTCTTTTTCCAGACTGGCACCAAATTTTCCACCCATTTGGAAAACCTCAGGGACACTATGATTTTGGCTTCAAATAGTTTCTTTACTTCTTTTTCAAACAATGGTAACAACAGAGAGATTATCCTTCTTAATTTATGTTTGAATGGCTTGTGATCTTCTTTGATTGGGATGACATGTTGGATTATACTGGTATCATAAAATTTTAGCTCATCATAACTCCAAGAAAAAACATCAAGGAGTTCTTTCATTAATTTGGCATACCTTTCTTTGACTTGAGGGTTGATATTTCTGGACATATTCACGATATTTGGATCTTATGGAGTCCCAATATTGCAGTCTTCCACATCCCCTTAATTTACTGTGATCTTTAGACTTCTTGCTACATCATTGTTATCAAAACGTTTTTCCAATGGGATGAGACCTTTGGGGATGATGTTACTCTTTAGTTGAACAATATCTCTACCAACAATCTGATTGTCAAAATATCCTTCTTTTTTGAAAGCAGTTGCATCTACCTCATCATCACAGTATTCATCATTAATGTTTAAAGTATTGAATTCATTCTCCATCTTGAGGAATATTTCTATCTATTTGTCGTTTTCGAAAACTTGTCAGTGCCTCATATTTTCTGGTACTTCTGGCCTGTACTTCACCTCCACCTTGTATCTTTTTTCAGGGAAAATTAGAACTTTAAAAACTGTTGCCGAAGTAGCCAAGGAATGAACAACCTGATTTTGTTTTCTTTGAATTGTTGAAAGATGACATTCTGGAAATTTCTCAAGGAGTTATAGTACCAGATTCCTATAAGCCCTTAGTCTGGGGTGTTTTTCTTGGTATATGCCTTTGATTTGATTTATAATTAGCTCAGAGTCTCCATGTACAACAATTATTTTAGCACCCAGTTCTACTAAAACTTTCAAACCCAATATTAATGCTTCATATTTAGCCATGTTATTCATGCATTCAAAAACAAGTTTGTAACATAATTTTGAGTCTCCTTTGGGATGATTAATCCAAACACCAGCTTTTTCTCCTTCTCTATAGATAGCCCCATCAAAACTCATTTTCCATACCTGATCTTTTGCATCATCTTGTTATTCTGAAAATTCTTCTACCTATTGGTCAGGTCTGTCTTGGTCATCCATAACGCTTTATGTTTCCTTTTCTTCAAAACATAGGTCATTGAAGAAAATGGAAGATCCCAATCCAGTTTCCATTTAATAGATAGGATGATTGCTAGGTTGTGATTTGTTGCTAACCATTTTTTTTAGTAGAACTTCTCTGTACAGTATTTTATCTTGACAAAAGACAGGGATAGTGTCATATGACATGTCCATCTGGAGAGTTCTGTTTAATTTTGCAACCCATGATCTGGACAACAACATGCCAAATTTTGGAGGGATATTAGTGACCACTACATCCATAACCATATTCTTTGCTAGGATTTGTGCCAAATACACCACCGGATCTTTGATCATACCAAAACATTTTACTTCTCTTGAATCAAAGGAGAACAAATATTTATAAGGTCTAGTGACATCGAGGCCAAATTGATCCATGAACACTTTGGGAATCATATTATGCAACACTCCAGAATCCAGCATAGCATTGTGAAGAATCGTGTCATGGATTTTCAAACTGACATAAAAAGGAGGAACTTCTTCAATTTCACTACTTTCTTCTACCCTTGGCCCAAATAAGATGGTTGGTTGATCATATTGTATGTTAAGGGTATCAGAGGTTTATCCCATCTTAAGCATCTTGATGATCTTATTTCTGTACTCACTATTTTTTATCAATTCATTAAATGGTACCGAAATTTTTATCTTATCCATCTCACTTTCAAAATTAAAAGAAGATGGAATCTTCTCTATCTCTTTGGTGACTGCTTATTTCCTTGCCTCTAATATTTTCTTCTCGGGTTCTTATTTCTTCTTTCCCTTTTCTACAGTACCTTTTGCAGTAGAATCCTTCCCAGTAGAGTCCTTTGTAGCTGAATCTTTCTTGGCCTGACTTGAAGAAGGTATGTTACTCTGAGCTTCTTTGGTGGAATTTCCCTTTGGAGGATTTCCTTTTGTAGGATTTGGAGGTACCTTTTGATTTCGAAGGTTATATTTCCTTTGGAATTGTATCATAGCATTTTGCAATCCTGTCTCGTAATCTTATGTTTCTACTGATACTCTTTCCTCTTCATCTTGCAAAAAGATCTCACTTGCATCCATGAACTCGTCGTGTTATTCTTTGGTAAAAAATACCTCTATTTATTTATCATCACAACAGTTCATGTTATCTTCAAAATATCCATCATCATCCTCATTCACATAATTATTTTGGAAAGGATGCATGATTTGATGTTCACACTGGTTTCCATGATTTCCGTGATTTTCCTGATTTGCCTGATCTACTTGATTTTCTTGGTTCCCTGATTCCTTTTCTCTCTTTGTATAATCTATGGAATAACTAGCCTTCTCAGATTTCTGGGTGGACCATCATCATTCTTTCCATGTTTCTCATCATCGCTTCAAACCGTTCCTCTGATGTTTGTTATGTTGAAGGTTGTGTTTTATCTGGAGTTATGTTTGTGTCTTTTCCAGAATTAGTTTTCATCTTCCCTGAAGCCATTAGGTTCACTTCAACCTCTATGGCATCAGTCATCATATCATCCAATGTGGTAGATCTTCATTCTCTTAATAATAATGCAAAGTCACTTTCAAAATAATCATCATATCTGAGTTGATCAACTTTAGGGGGGGGCTTTACCTCAGCAGGAATTGAATTACATACCTTCATGAATCTGGCTGAAAACTCCTACACTATTTCATCAAGTGATCTCTTCATGTTATTGTGTTGGGTCAAAATCTGAAGGGGATTTTTCTTATCTCCCCATTTTGCAAGGAAGCTTGTCGCAAAGGCTTCAAAATCTGTGATACTAGTTGGGGGAAGGTCTCTGAACCACTTCCTCACTTCTGCTACAAGACTCTTTGTAAACAACCTCATCTTCACATATTCAAAGTCCATCTCTTCCAAGTCTATGAAATCATTAAACCCGTCTAGATTCTTTTGAGCTGATATGTTACCTTCAGCATCATATAGTTTGATTCTTAGGTTGTAATCTTGAGGCAAATCATGTAGTTGAGAAGGCAGTATGAGGAGGGAAAATTTGGCTGCCATAGCTATTGTGAGGGGTCAAAGTGGCTGTTGGTTCTGAGCGAGGATCACTAAATTCCTGAAATATGCGGCTAGAATCAAATCTTGGAATCTCTTTTCGTAAAAGATGGTCTCGTTTAAACGAGATTCAGATTTAGTTCTGAATAGGGATTGTTCAAATTTCACATCAAGCTCAAGGTATTCAATCCTAGTCACTCTGTCCTTGGGCAAGGATAGATATCAGTATGGATGCAACACTAGGGTTAATGGTTTTTCTTTTCTTTTATGTACAAGATTTTCAAGGTCAGACACAGGGATTGCAGCTTCTGGGTCTGGGTTGCTCCTGGTGTGGATTTTCTTAGGAGCCAAGATTTCTATCTCACACAGTGTGGTGAAAATGGTCTCTAAGTAATGGATTCACCAGCGTAAAAATAATCTCATCAAATAAGGTATTTGATCCATTGTCACCCTCAGGGATCAAACTAAAGTTTTAAGTCGTTTTTCCCAGTGAAGATTTTTCAATTTCATCCATGGCAATGACGCTAGAATGTTAGCACTCTATAAATTATGTATGTCTTATAGAAAAATGACAAAGGTAACTATTTCATCCTACTTTAGAGATGAAGCACTGTCCTGCTCAACTCAGAGAGGTATCTCTCGTGTCACTTGATATTTCTGTGATAATCAATGGCTAGATTTGGTTTGTTTGGGGGTTTTTAATAAATTTGTTGGAAATGAAGGGGAGTAACACTCAGGGATATGGAGGCAGAATTATGAAAGTGAATGAAAACAATGACCATCCAGTAGAACTATCCAGAGGATATGGATAAATGAGGCAATGAATCTAATTTATATTTGAATTTAAGTATCATTTAGGAAGAAAGGGAAAACAGATAACTGCATCAGAGAATTACTGAAATGAATTATGAATTTGTTAAGAATAAATAAACATAGTTTAAATTTCTAAGCCAAGAGCATCATAGGACAAATTTTGGGCCTTTAATTCTCCAATTTAAACAGAAGAAAATGAAAATGGAATAAAGGATCACGGGAAATACATATAATAAAGGAAGACAAAGCTCATATGACCACCATTAGAATATTTTCATAGAGACTTCAAAATATTCTGCATATATATTCAATTCATCTTCAGAAAATTACAATAGAGTTCGAAACAACCAAAAAGGTTCCCTTGCACTTCTGCCAACATTAATTCATTCAATTTCCCCAGTATTTATACAATTTGATTACAATGGATGAAACTGAAACGTTTGAGCTTCTACAACTGATTATAATAATTTCAACTGACATCTTGGCATATGAACCGATTTACAATGATTACACAAAAAGATGTTTCAAAACTAGGAACAGATTTCTATGACTTCTCAGCTTCCTTTATGAAATCCGTCCTGCCCGATATTCTATCAATCTTGTTGGTTTGGAGACACCTGGAGGTCACTTACTGGTTCCGGGAAAACTTCATTTAGTCTTGCCCAGCCACACGATTTCCTTCCACTGTGAGTCAGAAGGAATATCATAATCCATCATCTCCTTTATCAAAATCTCCAGGTCAATGCATGTGGCATAGGACATAGTGGATAGGCCAATCTTCACTATTTTAAATTGATTCAAAATCTCAAAGTCTATGGCCAAATACTCTACCAGACTTGGTCCTTTCAGACTCTCCTCCATAGCTTCAAATTTGGAATGATCCATTCTACACTGAATGAGGAGAGAATTGTAGTCTTCTTGATTGTAGAATGTACCTTTGTCATCCCAAAATGGTGGGAGGCCCTTGATAAACAAATGTTCAAATGTATCCTTAAACTCATGTATGTTGTGGTCCATTTGCATAGCTTTGTTTTGAACCTATTTGAGCAAGTTGTGCTTGTCAATGATCCTCCTAACCCAAATGATCAACTTCGTTCTGTCCTTTACCCCAATAGTATGAAGATCAACAATTGGCACATAATTCAGAAAATCAATAGCTTTCTCGACCCATTCCCAGGGTTTCTTGGATAATGTTTCATTAACAACAATACACCTACTTCATGCCATGGTAGCCATGTTGTCATTGTCATTTATAAAATTCAGATAAACCCTTAACTTAGAAGCCTCTACAACAATAGCATCCCAGATCACATGTTTAGCTCCTTGTAACAGTGCTTTTCCCTTTAACCTCATTTTCATCTTGTTTACTCTCTCTTGCAAATCTTGATTCTCCCTTTGGATTTGAGCCATCTTCTCATCTTTTATTTTCATCCCTTGTTGCAGCTTTTCTAAGACCTCCTTAAGGCTTTTGATTTTCCCCGTCTATAAACTTACTTGGGACATAGCTTGAACCAACCCATCAGTGCTTGATCCATCCTAGGTACAATGACAACCATATTTGATGTTGCTACCTATGCTTGTGACCAATTCTCTTTCTCTTTTTCTAGCTGCAACACTTTAGCTTTTTAGTTTAGTGCCTCTTGTCTGAATGTCTCATTTTCCTACTCTAGAGCAGCTAGCTCTACTTTCTGTGGATATTCTGTAGAGGAGATATTCAACTTCTTCTTTAGGCTTTGGATCATATTATCTTTCTCATCTAAAGAGGCCTTTACCACTTGAGGGCCCTCAGATTCCAATCTTTTGACTTGTGTGTATCAAGCTTTGCTGGTTGCTTTTTCCTGTTTCAATTGCCCATGTAATTTGAGTGCATGTGTTGTCAATATTGAAACTTTCATACTCAAACTTAGGTAGTCAGAATATAGCATGTCACTGGCATTCCTGTGAAACTTTTCTTTGTCTGGGGCACCAATATTCTCATAATGCATATTGATTTCAGACACTTTATCATCATTTGCTATTGCTATATTAAACGTCTTTCTTTCCACATCCCTGATTGAGAACAGGGAAGCCTTATGTTGGGATATTTTCTCTACTTCGGGAAACAAGTCTCTTATTTCACTATTGGCCATACTTTCCTTCACAACATACTAGTTCAATAAGTCCTCTTTGGATTGATAGACTTCCCCATGTGTCTTGCTAAATATATGTTTCTTGCTGCTGAAAACCCTTGAGCTGCTTTCACTTTGTGGCTTGCTTCCTGTACCAGCCTCTTCGTTCTTGGTTTCACCTTCCACCATATCCATGCTCATTTTCTCTTTAGGGTCTTCTTCTTCCAGGTCCACCACTTGAGAGGATGGTGTAAATTTCATTTTCTTGAGAATATTTTGTTGACTATTGGCACCCAGTGCCTCTGAACTGCTCCTTTTATTATAAACACTTATTTTTGGAGCTTTGACAACCAGCCTAGGGGAAGGTTTATGTGTCGGGTTCTACTGAGGGGATGACTCTATTTGTTTTGTCTGATCATGTTGCAAAGTGACCTCCATATCTGCACAGGTTTCCAGATTAGCCAACTTATCAAATCCTTCAACATGCTCATGCTCGTAGGGGCCTGTCTGCTCATCAATATTCTCTTTGATATGATCTGATGCGGATCATATTTCCTCCCTTGTAACTGTGTAAAACCGAATTCACCAATTTTTTATTGGATTTGAGGTAACCATGACCTATTCTTTACCACAAAGGGTCCTTCCATGCAAGGAAAGTTTAAGTTAGATGCCTTGTGCGCTTTCAGAAAATACTTTGTCTCTAAAATGATCCTTTGTCTGATGAACTATAAGGCAAAGATTATGGGAGTCAAAAAGACTGGTAAAAGGTAAGGTCCTTCTTGATATCCATATACCCAAATCACAGTAGATTGTATGAACAACATCCATTCTCCCACCCTGCTCTCTGGATTTGGTTGTAAAAATATTTTCATATCTTCCAGAACACTTGGCAGGTCTGTGTCAAAGATAATATTGTGCACCATGGACATGATATTATTGATGAAAATAAGCATGGTGATCCTTTTACATTCAGTCGAGATGAATGAAGTTTCATGGAATTTGGTCTTGTTCGATTCCAGGAACAATCTCAGCAAGTGTGTGTAGTATATGAAGTGTCTCAATCAATTCAAATTTACTAGTTGTTGATTCATATTATCAGCAATGAACCTGTCGAAACTGATGCAAACCAATTTACTAGACTCTAACATAAAAAAGGTCAACAGGAAACCCAACATGACTTCTACTACAAACTTGTTGTTATCCAACCCTAAAATTTGACTAAGAAGGGAACAAGCCCACTGGACCTCAATAATCATAGCATTTACATTGATAGGTAACGACAGACTTTCGGAATGTCTTTCAGGTTTGACAATGGTTTGCAGAAATAGGGTTTTTACTTCTGACGACCATTCTCTGTAGACTATGATCATTTTCTCTTTCTCAAAGGGCTCTGATACTGTGGGGGAACACTCTGGTATACTGAGAGTATTTCTAAGTGACGAACTATCTATTTTTCATAAAACCTCTGACCCTACCTTATTCAAAATGACCTTTTCTTCCTGTGAATATTGCTCCACACACCATCTTATGAACTCGAGGAAAGGGAAAACTATTTCTACGATGTAAGGGGTAACGGAGGCTTGGGCCGCTTCGAGGAAGGGTATCCACTTTCCAACATTGTCTAACAAATTTGATTTGGACACGAAAATGGGTGAGAATGTTATTTTTGTGTCAAAAACATCGGAGTCCCTGTCAATTAGGGCTTCTTCTCTAGAGGCGAGGTCTTGCTCAGTTACAGATAAAATGATAGGGTTAGAGGCCATGATGAAAAATACATGTTAAGTGGAGAAGAAAGCACGAATCGGATCCAATTTTGAGCTTGCATTTCGAATGGATGGTTTGTGCCAATTTTCAAACATTCGAGTGATTTGAAATATTATATAATAATGACCCAGGGCCCTCCTTTTCTATGCGTTATTCGATATCGGGGATTCAAGAAAACGGTTTTGCGTAGACCACTTTTTTCCCCAATGTGCCTTTGAGGGCGCCATGCGTCCAAGAAATGAAACTATGGTATTTTACCCAACCCACCTTGGAAAAATTATCCTCCATGCTACTTCATTTCCTGATATGTGTCTCGGGAATCAATATGGGCCACTCCAAGATCTACGGTCCGCCGTGCCTCAACAACTTTCAATATCGGGGGTTTGAAAGAACGGTTTTAGGTAGACCCCTTTTCTCCCCGATGCACCTATAGATGTGTCACACGTCCACGAAATGAAACTGTGGTATTTTCCCTAGCCCACCCTCACATAATTAAACCTTGTTCTATTTTGTTGCCCGATATGGGTTTTGGTCGTTGATCTGGGTCGCTTCAAAATCTACGGTCTGTCGGGTCCTACCTTTTGCGCCTTTTCTATATTTTTCCATATGATGCCATATGTTACCTTTTCCTCTAAACTATCACACTTCCATAGTGATGTAGCTCTTCACTAAGTTTTAGAGACTTGGATTCCATCTGAAAATTCTTATAGTGATAACAGGTCAACCCCACTCTTCATCCAAAGAGTTCTCCCAAAGTGGTCGATCTAGTTCCACCATCGATCGATCCAAATCCTCCCTTGAAGAGTGTATCCAAAGTGGTTGATCAGGTTCGGTCATCGATCGATCCCACTCCTCATTCAAAGAGTGAGGACGTCTCTCAGGTCTACCTCGTTAATACCGATTCACCCATACAAGGGGGACCTTTGACCACCCCGATGGCACCCCCTTCAAGCACTAAGATGATTTGTATCTGTTAGCGTTAGAAGTCACTCCTGGATTGCTTGCAGGAGCAGAGCCCAACGCCCATCAGTTTTATGTCACGATTTGTTTATAAAGGGTGATCAAATGGAGATAATGGCTCCAGGAGGTGTCATTCTAACTCGGAGACTGAGTCTGGTTCATAAGGACAGAGGAGGTCTGGAATCCCAACTTCAGCCAGTAGGTTGATTTAAACATGAGCAGGTGGAAGACTTAGGAGAAAGTGGACAAACGGATCTAGGCATCAGGCTTGCAGCAGTTTGCACAGGAAAAACTCTGAAAACAGGATCCTCCTGGTTCAGGGTTTCAAGAAGCTGAAAGAGGACTTGACTGGATCCTCCAATTCCAAGTCATTCAGCGCTAAGGGAATTACAGGGACTGATTAGAGGCTCCGTAACTATTACAGTGA
>ML795194.1:648928-659596 GCA_009831015.1 Picea engelmannii
CCAGCCCTTGCGACACGCGCCCCTGGATCGGACGACTTATAATTGTCCTCCCATAGAAAGGACCCCTTTACTGTTAAATGTCGGGTGGATTGACAACCCCGAGATCCCGATAACCGCTGATCTGCTTCGTGGACGGATCTCGGATGCCAATATCAAAACTTTGCCCGCTTGCTTTAAAAAAAACAAAAACTCTCCGAGTTACGCTTGAGCATTTGTGCAACTAGCGGGACCGAAAGCTTCTCGAACCCATGACTAGAATTATTACTAACAGTATCAATTGCAATCATTTGACATAACCATGTCTTCCTTCTTATGTGCCTTTCCAAATCACCATGAAGGTTTGTGATAGGAATATTCCTAACACTATAATAGAAAAAGGTTCTTATGTTAGCATTTTATCTGTGAATGCTTGGCAAGATTTTGGTTCCCCACAGATTGTGCCCGTGACTCAGGATCTATTGATCTTTGAAAGAATAGTTAGTCAACCTTTAGGGATCCTTCCTCAGTTTCTAGTTACTTTGGGAGGAAAAATGGTCTATGTCAATGTGATAGTAGTTCATGACCCCTTGGACTTTAACTTTCTCCTCGGACAAGACTATGGCTACGTTATGAGAGTTTTTGTGTCCACTCTCTTTTGAATGATATGTTTCCCTCACAACAGAAAAATAATAATGATCGAACCAATTTCATTCATTGACCCTCATTTGATGGTCAACCATCCATCTTCCCTAAAATGCCACACATGTCAGCGATGTCCGCCTGGACGCAGGTAAATTATGTAACAACCTGTCCCATGCGCTCAACTCCGAACGAGAGGGAATCTCTTCATTCTCATGACTTAGGTCTAGTAGTTGACATGGTCATATCTTTGATGGAGATATTAGAGCCATATATCCCTACCCTTATTGAGGCCATCTATATGTATTCCTTCCAAGGTGTTTTTCTTCCATCTAGAAAATATCTCTTGGAATCCATGGCTGACAATTTTCCCTTGACATGTATTCCTTCTAGATCATTTTCCTCTTGGAAGCCATGATCAAGGAGAAGCTACGAGAATAGTTTTTCTTCTCTGTGGCAAGCTCTTTAAAAAATGAAACAAAAGCTACAAGCATATTTTTTCTTCTATGTGGCAAGCTCATTAAAAAATGAAACAAAGCTACGAGCATAGTTTTTCCTCTCTGTGGAAAGCTCGTTAAAAAATGAAACAGAAATATGGGGTTTGAACCTGGAGTTGACGCATAGTTTAATTTTGTTTCAATCTTGTGTAAAAATGAAACCAATTCTGAGCTTAATATTTGTACTTTATAGTTCTCGTAAATACATGAGAATGTGACAGAGTATACTTTTATCCCGTTTTTGGACTCGTAAAGTTTATACGAAAAAGGAACCCCCTGGATTTTCATTTAATCCCTTTTTAGACTCTCTAAACATGAAAATATTGTTGAGTGATCTTGCTTCCTTTCACACCCATTAAAGGGTTTGAAAGCGCATCTTTCAAGTGATAGTTTATCTCTTTTTCAACCTTGTGAGACTAACTGCGAAAAAGGAACACTCTAATCAAGCATGATTAGAATATTTTTCCTCTATATTGTTTTACACTTTTTTCCAGCTTAGGAGACTAAATTTACGAAAAAGTCATTCATGGAGTCGTCTTTAAGTTCTTTTCGGACTCTCTAAACATGAAAAACAACCGAGTTTACCTTCTTTGGGCATGTAAAACTATGCAACGAAGGACCTATGTGATTCCAATCTCCAAGACCCATCTGGGACTGAACCCCTCCTTCCTGAGGTTCATTAAACATATGTCGATGGACTCATATAAAGGATGAGATATACCAAGCATCTTTAAGCTCGTTAAAAAATAAATAGGTACTCATCTATCTAGATGGGGGGGAAATTGAAGGAAGTGGGTCAAGTTTTTGGGAATCCTTTATGGTATCTATTATCTCCCTTGAACATCTTAAAGTTGGGTAATCTGTTTGTCTTTGATTCCTACCAATTCCATGTGTTGCCATACTCTTTTCATCTAGTCGAAGAGTGATCTTATTTTCGTGACATTACATTCTCGGTACTCATCAAGTCAATGTTTCCAAGTCAGTTGTCTTGCTTCATCATGATCAAGGGAATTTTCACTTCAAACCATCCATCTACAGTATTTCCAGTTTCCATTTCCTGTGTTAGTCCATACTCATTTGATTCACCATATTACATCACTTTCCTATGTCAGTTTCGTGTCAATGATGGGGGATACTTCAAGGCCCTCCTTCGACGATTCTTTTCTTGTCAAATTCAACACATCATCTAAGAATTAGACTTAGAAACCAGTTAGTACCTTGGGACCTTCATGCCTCAATGGAAGGCCTCCTCACTTTGTAAGTTTTAAACCTGCGAAGTAAAGAAATGCATATAGATTCTTAAGCAAGACATAAATTAATCAATGGCTCATACACAGAGTACACAAAGATTTTATATTGGAAACCCTCAATCGGGAAAACCTTCCTTATATTCATTATATCGAATTTCACCATTCACCATACAATATATACAATTTTTTTAGGTATTCCGTAGATACCAAAACCCTAATCCATTAATCCGGGATTAACTTACAAATCCGCTAAAAATAGCAAAAACCGAAGTAGGGATCGTCAGACGCAGTTGTCGTATCTGACGCACCCACACACACACATGCAAAGAATATAACACATATACCCAACATTCTCCCACTTGTTGTTTTCCTTGCATCCAGGGGTCCAGGGGATTATATAGTCAACAATCCAGGGCAGCAATGCCCGTTGTTTCTCTACACCAGGAGAACTTTTCTGTGCTCATAAACTTTGTCAATGAATGTGCAACATTCTTTAAAGTGTCAACCTTTTTCAGCAACACCTTCTTTTCCTCAACCATGTCTCTCACAAAGTGATACTAAACATAAATATGCTTTGTCTTCGAATGATAAGCTGGGTTCTTTTCCGGGAATATTGCACTCTGACTGTCACAGTCTAATCTCACTGCTTGTTGTACCAACCCAATACCTGAACACAATCTTTGTAACCATACTTCTTCCTTGCTTGCATGAGTGGTTTCCATGTATTCAGCTTCTATAGTTGAGAGTGCCACTACAACCTATATTTTTCTCATCCAACTGATTGCTCCTCCAAATAGGTTAAACACATACCCACTTGTAGATCTTCTATGATCCAGATCTCCAGCGTAGTTTGCATCAACAAAACCATGTATGTCCACCACTTTGTCTAATCCTAGTCTTCCTTGGTAGCACAATCCATAACTGGTGGTGCCACGAAGATACCTGAAGACCCTCTTTATTGATTTCCAATGCTCCTTCCCTGGTTTTCACATATACCTGCTCAAAACTCCCACTGCATGTGCAATGTACGGTCTAGTACAAACCATTGCATACATCAAACTGCCAATTACACTGGCATATGGAACATGGGACATGTCCTCTTCTTCTTCCTCTGTCTTGGGAAACTGATCTATATATAACTTTACACCTATAGGAATAGGAACCTTGATCGGTTTACTTCCATGCATATTAAACATCTGCAATATCGTCTCAACATATTTTCTTTGATTCAACCAGAGTTTCCTGTTTGCACAATCTATTTTAATCTCCATTCCTAGAATGAAGTTAGCGGCACCGAGATTCTTCATGTCAAATTTGGAGGATAGCTACGATTTCACCTCCTTGATAACATCCATGTTATTTCCTACCAACAACATGTCATCAACATACAACACTACATAAATGAAGTGTTTACCAACCTGCTTGGAATATACACAGTGATCAGCCCTGCTTCTTACAAATCCCAATCCAAGGATGTATGTGTAAAAATTTTGGTACCACATCCTAGCTGATTGCTTCAGACCATATAGTGACTTCTTTAGCTTACAGAACAACTCTTTCTTTCCCTTCACTACAAATCCCTCTGTTTTCTTCATGTAGATTTCTTCTTCTAGATCCCCATGTAGGAATGTTGTCTTCACATCCATGTGTTCCACTTCAAGATCAAAAGTAGCAGCAATAGATAAAATAAATCTAATAGAAGTTAACTTAGCAACAGGAGAAAAAATCTCACCAAAGTCAATTCCCTCTACCTGGGAATAACATTTTTCTACTAACCGATCTTTGTATTTCTCCACTTTACATTGTGCATTAAACTTCTTCTTGAACAACCACTTGCTACCAACCAATTTTCTTCCAGCTGGCAACTCAACTATATCCCATGCCTCATTCTTATCCAAGGCATCCATTTCTTCAACCATGGCCTTCTTCCAGAGTTTACTATCCTCTGAATTCAATACTTCCCTGACAGTTCTGGGATCATCATCAGCAATAGATAAAGCAAAATTGGAACGAAAATTAGGTGGACTATACCTTTTCATGGATGATTTTAGGGGCTAAATTTCGTTGATGAGATAATTTTCCATGGTTTTTCCAAAAATGAGATTCGCTATTTTAAAAATTATTCGCCCAAATTCTATAGGATAAAATTATTTTACCTTAAAAATCGCCAAAATTTTATAAAAGATATATAAAATCCTTATAAATTTGAATATTTTTACAAAAATATCGCTAAACATTTATAGTTGGCATATGAAGGATTAGTAAGATTCGCCAAGGTTTCTACATTTTAAAACAAATTTCCATCCTTAAAATCATCCCTATACCTTTCTGGTTGCCTTCTATCTCTCACTGATCTACTCAATACTGGGGTATGAGGTTCTTCTTCTTCTTCTTCTTCTTCTACTTCCTCTGCTTCCTCTTCTTCAGATGATTCAGATTTTGCATCATCCAACATAAGATCTATCTTCTCAGGTTCATCTTGTGTTGGTGGGAATTCCTGTTTGAACACATCTTTTACCTCTCTGAAAACAACATCTTGACTGTAAACAGTTTTCTTGGTTTCTGGGTTCCAAAGCTTATAACCTTTCACACCATATTTATAACCAATAAAGATACACTTTTTAGCTTTATTATCCATCTTACTCCTATTTTCCTTTGGAACATGTACATAAGCATCAAAACCAAACACTCTAAGATGTTGAAGAGAGGGTTTCTTTCTAGACCATACCTCGTGTGGAGTTTTATCATCCAACGCTAATGAAGGTGATCGATTGACCAGGTAACATGTTGTACCCACTTCCTCTGCCTAGAATTCTTGTCCTAACCAGGCACCGCTAAGCATGCTCCTTTCTTTTTCCATCAGTGTCCTGTTCATCCTTTCTGCAACTCCATTCTACTGAGGAGTGTATGGAGTAGTCTTCTACCTTGCTATACCACACTTCTTACAGAATTCTTCGAATTCATTTCCGCAGAATTATCCACCATTATCTTTTCTCAATACCTTTATTTTCTTCTCTGTCTAATTTTCTACTAGAGCCTTAAACTCTTTAAATTTATCATATACCTAAGATTTCTTTCTAAGAAAATAAATCCATGTGTTCCTTGAAAAATCATCTATGAATGAAACATAATACACAGATTTACCTAGGGATGGAACAGGAACAGGTCCAAACACATCACTGTGTATCAACTCTAAGATCCCCTTTTCTCTTGTAGCACCAGATGAGAATCTTACTCGATTTTGTTTTCCATATATGCAATTTTCACAAAAATCAAAATCCAAAGTGAAATTAGACATACCTTCAACCATACCTTTACCGTGTAGTGTTCGAAGGCCCTTTTCTCCAATATGTCCCAGTCTTTGATGCCACAGCATGGTCTTCTTTTCTTGGACAATATTGGTCTTGTCTCCTTCATTTTTCTGCTCAAGGACAACATAACTGTTACACCCATTAGTATAAGTGGTTCCCAACAACTTTTACAGAGGTCCACAACGAACTCCCCTCATCAACACCATTGCTCCTCATACTATCTTGCAAGTGTTATTTTCAAATATAGTTTTCACTCCTGCATCACCCAACTTGCTTACATATATTAGGCTCCTGACTAGTTTTGGAATATGTAGAACCCCAGGAAGAGTTCTAATCCTTCCATCATTTAGTAGCAACTTAACCCTTCCACGTCCCAAGATTTTTGTTGTTGAGTCATCTCCCAGGAATACGTCACCTCCATCATATTTTTCATATTCAGAGAACCACTCCCTGTGAGGAGTCATATAGTATGACACACCTGAGTCGATCAACCATACATCATGGTCTGCATGTGTACATGTAGATGCTAGGTAAACATCACCTCCTCCTTCAGTGGAGGTTTTCGCCTCTGTGGAAGAGGTACTATCAGATCCCTTTGGTTTTTCAACCTTCTTAGACTTCCAATATTTCTTATAATGCCCTATTTTACCACACTTCCAGCATTTCCTCAAAGATTTTCCTGGAGACGTAGATATACCTGTAGATTTAGATCTCCATCCCGAAGGCTTACCAGGGTTCCTATATTGGGTACGCCCTCTTACAAATAAAGAATCTATGTTGTGACCATCCATGCTTTTTCGCCTCATCTCTTCAAGTAACAAGGATGCAACTACATCCTCATCATTCAATGTAGATTGAGTGGTACTACCTATTGCTACAACCAGATTATCCCAAGAGTCTGGCAAAGAACATAGCAAAGTAATACACTTATCTTCTTCTGCAATCGTAATATTAACAGATCCAAGTTGACTTACCAGATTATTAAAGGAATTTATATGTTCTATCACAGAATCTCCATCTTCCATCCTAATATGATACATCTTCTTTCGAAGAAACAACTTGTTTACCAGGGACTTTGATTGATACAAATTCCCTAACTTATCCCACAGTTCCTTGGTTGTAGATTCTCCTGAGATATTCAACAACACCGAATCTGCCAGGCAGAGTGAATAGTACTCCTTGCTCTTCTATCCAACTTGTCCCAATCTTCCTTCGACATAATAGTAGTTGGTGTACTGGTAGTTTGTGTACTAGTAGGTTGTGCACTAGTAGCATGTGTGCTAGTAGACGATGTACCAATAGGTTGTGTACTAGGATCCACAGCGATCCATTGTTCTTTGTGTTGGACAACCGAGAGGGGGGGGTGAATCAGTTGTTACCGTGCTTAAACAATTATGCTTCTTTTAAAATCTTTACAAGGCACTCAATGATGATCACAATAATGCAGAGAGATAAACAAAAGGCACATTCAGCATCAATCACATATATGAGAAAGATAGAGACAGATAATTCCTAAGGAAACCCATACAAGGTAAAAACCTCCTTTTCTTTATATGATAAGTATTATCTACATTCTTTACATTATCATACATATGAGCACCAACTCATTGTGAGGCTACAACCTCTGTTTTTGAAAGCTGCAACTTGCTGAGAGCACTGACTCTCTATTTTCTCTAGCACCCACTAGAAGGAAGCACCAACCCCCTGGTTTCTCTAGCACCAACTAGAAGGAAGCACCAACTCCCTGGTTTCTATAGCACCAACTAGAAGGAAGCACCAACTCCCTGTGTTCAAGCACCCACTTGAACCTTTGAGGACACTAGTCCTCCCTAGCACCTCCCAACCACCCTAAATAATAAATTCTTTGTTACTGCAACTTACTACAATGATATAAAATTATTCAATGGCTTACCAGCCCTATTGTTGTTTTGTTACACTGCTTTGTCCTGTCTGCATCAGTTCCTTCTGCACACCCCTTGCACTTTCTGTTCTTCTGCCTTTTATACTCTCTGCACCATATCCCTTTGATGCAACCTTCCTCTAGCATGCATCTTTGCTCCTGTGCTCTGCCTCCTTGCTCACACTTGAATTTTCCCCATGACAACAACCCCTATATCTTCTTTGTTCAACATTCTTATAGTCTCTGTTGTCTTTGTGCATGCAATATTCGCAATGCCTCTGCATGCTCACTCTGTGCCAAATTCCTCCACCTCTCGAGTGCTCTGCGTGATCATCATCGTGACTCTTCAGCTTCTCTGGAAGTTCAACCCCTGCGTCTATCATCACTAGTTGTTATGCAGAGATTCCTTAGCCTCTCTGGCAGTTCAAGACTCTTCGTCTTCTCTATGACAATCAAGCTCACCTTATTTGTTTCAGTTACAGGCCTCAATCCTCATCCAACTGTCAATCACCTCCACGAACATCTTCATCCCTCTTGAAGATTCCCAGAGTCTCTTCACCTTCTTTGTCAATCATCCCCAAGTGTTTTTTAGTCCTCTGGCTGAAACCATCAGTGGTTTCTGGCAGTTATATTGTTTCATGCTACAGTAGCCCTCCGATCTTGTTCAAATTCACCTGCACCATTGGATTGATTCCAAGGGATCTTGTATTCATTTCGGCATTTTGGTTTTTGGCAGTTCGGCATTCGTGTGACCATGTGTCTCGACATTCCCAGACATGATCCCCAAAATTCTGAGCCGGAGCTCATCTGCACTAGGTCCTTCCTCCACGTGACCACAGGCGGTGACCACTGGTTGCGCTAAAAGGTGTTGCGAACTCATGGTCTTCATCAACCCTGATCGACGATCCATGATCTTGATGAATCAACGGTCCAGATCTTTTTGAGATATCGCATCTCGCTACTCCTTATTTGGAGGTTCTCGTCCCTCCAAGTCGCGATAGGCAAAGCTCCGAGATGGAGCTCAGATCAACGATCCACGTTCTTGGTGATCCAACGGTGCTGATCTTTTCACAATCTCGCATCTCATTGTTCCTTAGTTGGAGGTTCTCGTCACTCCAAGTCGCGATAGGTGAAGCTCCGAGATGGAGCTCAGATCAACGATCCACATTCTTGGTGATCCGATGGTCCTGATCTTTTCACGATCTCGCATCTCGTTGTTCCTTAGATGGAGGTTCTTGTCACTCCAAGTCGTGATAGGAGAAGCTCCGAGATGGAGCTCAGATCAATGGTCCATGTTCTTGGTGATCCGATGGTCCTGATTTTTTTCACGATCTCTCATCTTGTTGTTCCTTAGATGGATGTTCTTGTCACTCCAAGTTGTGATAGGCGAGACTCCGAGATGGAGTCAGATCAACAGTCAAGATCAAACCTTGATCTGATGGCTAAGATCAAACCTTGATCTGACTTTCCAATTAGTGACATGACGATATTTCACCACGTGTCCTCTTGATCCAACGGACCATGACTATCATATCCACCTTGTAGCTTCACCATATCTAACGGCTATTGGTCCTTCGTACTTCCCCCAGATCCTACGGCCTAGATCATCTCGCAATTTCGCCACTTTGTCGTGTGAGTTCTCGACACCTTCAAGTCCCTATCTACGAAACCCTGAAATGGAGTCAGACCAACATAATTTGTCCTTTCACATTTCACCTCTTCTTGCACTTTAATGAATGTGCAGGTTCTCCCTAATCCAACAATGGTCAGATCTTATGCTCAGATCTGACACCTAAGATCTATCCTCCTCTTCTACGCGTTCTTATTGTCTACAAACATTGCATTCGACTCTGCGCTAATTCCTCCTGAGCTTACTTTTTTCCTGTTTTTCCATCGATGCAGACTCTGATCCTTCCATCAATGACAAGCGCATACTACCTATAAAGCATGCCAACCATCCTCTGCACTATCTCTTCTGATCTTATCGAGCTTGCTCTGCAGTGTCTTCCCAAACTACTTCTGATGCCCGTCTATTACATTCTTCCTATACTCATGCCATCTTCACTGTTGTACTTTTCATCAATGACAAGCATATGCTACATGTTAAACATTTTCCAACAATCTCCCCCTTTGGCATTGATGGCAACTAAGGCACCCAAATTCTTTTCTCCCCCTTTGACATCAATGTCAAAGAAGAGACATGATCCCCCTGAGCTATTGCAGTAATTTTCGGAGGCATTTAGATATTTAAACAATACAAAACTCCCCCTAACAAGATGGACTCTTTTAGGTGTGAAACAAAATGACACCCAACTTCTGTCTGAGATATTCAAATGGTGTCTTGGCTAGGGGTTTAGTAAAGATGTCTGTAATTTGTTCTGTAGTGGGAATGTAATGGACCTGAGCAATCTGATTGGTGACCTTCTCTCTCAGAAAATGATATTTTATGGGAATATGTTTGGTCTTGGAGTGGAAGACAGGATTTTTAGACACGCTGATGGCACTAGTGTTATCACAATGAATTGGGATCGGTGCAGTGTATTTTACCTCTAAGTCTGCAAGTGTCTGAATAATCCACAATACCTGAGTGCAACAGGTAGCAGTAGCAATGTACTCTGCCTCTGTGGTTGATAAAGAAATGGAACCTTGCTTTTTACTAAGCCAGGCTACTAAGGAGTCACCCAAGAAGAATGCTCCTCCACTGGTGCTTTTTCTCTCATCAACATAGTTTTCCCAATCTACATCTGAATAAGTAGTCAACTGAAGACTTTGATTTCTGGGATACCACAGACCATAAGTCATTGTTTCTTTTAAATACCTAAATATCCTTTTGACAGCTTGCAAATGACTTTGTTTAGGTATAGCCTGATATCTTCCTACCATTCCTACAGCATGCATTATGTCTGGGTGAGATGTTGTGATGTACAGCAGGCTTCCTATCATTGATCAGTATGAGCTTTGATCAACATCAGGTGAATCATCATCCTTGCTTAGTTTACATCCAGTTACCATAGGTGTACCCACAGGTTTAGAATCTTCCATTTGAAACCTTTTCAGCATTTCTCTTAGATATTTTTCTTGAGAAATGAACA
>ML795194.1:666511-764478 GCA_009831015.1 Picea engelmannii
TTCTTTTCTTTCAGTTAATATAATATATGAATATGTCCCTTTCCCATAATGATGATATCTCATTATTACATGACTCCTTGATCACATGTATAGTCTAGAGTTTTGAATATATTAATCTCTTTGTTGTGATTGGTTTGTGTTGTTGTAATTGGACGACGCAAGAGCATCGTAGCGAAGCGGGGATCAACAGAGATAAGGAGAGCTTTCATAAAGTAAGTACATCATCCTTCTTCTCTTGTCCATTCAATACTTTAGAACTAGGGAAAGAGTAGTATTTTGTCACAGTTTGTTCCAGATCCAGGTGGATCTGAGGAGATTGGTCTGTGTCTGCACTCACGAATTTATCCTTGAACACCCCCAGATCCTACGACCCAGATCTTCTCGTGATTTTGCCACTTCGCCGTGTGATTTCTCGACACCTTAAGGTCCTGATCTACGAAACCCAAAAATGGATTCAGACCAACATAATTTGGCCTTTAGCATTTAGCCTCTTCTTGAACTTTAATGAATGTGCAAGTTCTCCCTGATCCAACAATGGTCGGATCTTATGCTCAGATCTGATGCCTAAGATCTGTCCTCCTCTTCTGCGCATTCTTCTTGTCTACAAACATTGAATTCGACTCTGCGCTAATTCCTCCTGAGCTTACTTTGTTCCTGTTTTTCCATCGATGCAGACTCTGAGCCTGCCATCAATGACAAGTGCATACTGCCTATAAAGCATCCCAACCATCCTCTGCACTATCTCTTCTGATCTTATCGATCTTTCTCTGCAGCGTCTTCCCAAACTACTTCTGATGCCCATCTGTTACATTCTTCCTATACTCATTCCATCTTCACTATTTTACTTGCCATCAATGACAAGCATACGCTACCTGTTACACATTTGCCAACACTTTGTCTAAAAGAAGGTCCTCCATCTTGAGCTTCCATAGCTCAAAGTTTTTACCGTTGAACTTCTCTATCTCGATTCTAGATGAGCTCGCCATTCCTCTTTCTTTACTCGGATCTCCACTTCAAAATCTCCCACTAAACCCAAGTTTATCACAGACCCAAGATAAAATTGATCTATCAAGACCGAGCCAAACCCTCAACAAAAAAAGCATCCCTCTGAAGACAAAAACGAGATTTGATACCACATGTAAGTTTTAAACATGTGAAGTAAAGCAATGCATATAGATTCTTAAGCAAGACATGAATTAATCAATGGCTCATACACAGAGTACACAGAGATTTTATACTGGAAACCCTCAACCAGGAAAACCTTTCTTATATTCATTATATCGAATTTCACCATTCACCATACAATATATACAATGTTTTTAGGTATTCTGTAGATACCAAAACCCTAATCCCTTAATCCGAGATTAACTTACAAATCCGCTAAAAATAGCAAAATCTGCTAAAAATCAACAGACGCAGTTGTCGTATCTGACGCGCCCACACACACACATGCAAAGAATATAACACATATACCCAACACACTTCCGACAGTAGGTTTACATCATTGACCTCTGATCGGATGATTCCACGAATTTTTTACCTCGGCTCATTTATTCACATTTGTTGGAATGTACTAGGGTACCTTGGGATTCATTGACTTCATTGGTGATTTCCCTCGCACATGTTAATGGTTTTTTTGGTGCAATTATATGCATAATATATTACCAAACATAAATTATTGACTGGGATTCGTAATCCACAGATTTGTTACACTATATGTGCCAAAAATAGGTGTTTTAACTATGTCTGATGAGTATAGCCTAAATAAGAAAACAATCTAAAAACCAACACTTTGTTTTCACACTTCAAAGATAACACACTTCACACAATTCAAAAATTAGAAAGAAAAACTCATAGACAACATATGATTTAAGCTCTTGCTCAGGTGACTAATCTATTCATTATAGGTTCATGAAGAAGAAATGTGAATTTTGACTCTGTCCCCTGCAACATATATACTAACAATAATTAACACATTGCATATTCTCAAAAGAAAGCATCAATCAATTCTAGAAGAAATAATCAGTAGAGGAAGACACTCCATTGTAGGTGCATGTATGGTGAGAGATGGAGATATTAATTGTGTCTATGTTTGCAAAGTGTAATATAATCAATTATGAAAAAGAAATCTAAGTGTAGTGGGATGCTCCATTATAGTCTCATGTATGGTGAAAGATGGAGATCCAATTGTTCCTGTACTTCCACACTTTGCAATAAATTCTAATGGTGAAATCAAAATAAAAAGTACATGAAATAAAAATCTATACTAATAATTTACAATGATCTTACCAAGATGGATCGGTGGCCCTTTCCTATGCCAAAATGGAATCTTTTAGATCAGTAGATACTAAATTCTAAAAGACACACATGATCATTGAATTCAAACTTACAGCAAGTAGATTTACAAAAAGAGTCTGTTTAGAAATCCAATATGCAGCATAACAATTCCTCTCCTTTCCTAAGACCTATGAGGTCTTATTTATACATAAAATTCATGGAGGAATGGATGAAACCGAATCCCCAAACTCATAAAACAATTTACAATTTTAGGATAAATCCCAAAAATCTGCGTTTTACATCAATTTGGGCAGATTTGAGTTAGATATCCACCCATATATTCTAAAACAATTCGAATTTTGGAAAACCGCACGCAATTTACTCAATTTTCCACATTCTAGACAAAACCTGTTTCGTAGAATTTCTAGATTTTATGCCATCTGCACAAAAATCGAGGCACAAGTTGGCAGTTTGATATTTTTTCTATTTTATGCAAAATAATTCCCCCTAAGTTGGAGGTCCACACGTGTCATATGGGTTAATTCTACCACAAAGACCGCATGTAGACTTTTCTCTAGACAAAACCCATGTCCTCGATTTTCCTCTAGAATCTTTCCAAAATTTTGAACTATATCTGGTACCAGAGGGTTGTTGATGCTTGTACCGGATGAGCACAGCATTGGTACCAGACAAGATGAGTACTGGATGAAAGTTGAAACATCAAATATTCAATCCAAATCATTAATAAATAATCATAAATCATTATTAAACATAATTTACCCCATATGCACACATTAATGGCTAAAATACATGTTTGTTGAGGAAAATAGAAACATAGCGCATATGTATGAGGCAAAATTGGTCAGGATATGGGACAAGATAAGCAAATTGGAGGTGAAAAAAAGGAGGCTCAACAGGTTTACCTCAATGATCAGTAATCAAGTGGTTTCTTACATGTTTGACATCAAATAATCTATTCACATGGCTTTATTTGTACCAAATCGGGATTGGGACGAAGACCCTCGGTTGAGAGTTCACTCTATTATCTACTTTTCCTAGGCTGCGAAGGAGATCATTTGAGCATGCTGATATATATATTGTCACATAGATCCACTTTCTATTGATTCGTGGCTATGTTTTCTCATCACATAGCTCCACTGTGTATTTTTCGTGGCTGTGATCAGTTCATGCCATGGAGGTATGGATCCACATTGTATCTTTGGTGGCCATATCCTTAGTGAGTGTTTTCATGGATCCACAGTGTATTGGTCGATGGTCGTGCTTTGAGTCATCTCATATTCCGAGCATAGGGATCCATGCCTCAGAAATGGAACATATATTAATATTGCTTGATGATTGTTTGCAACTTATGCCAGGTTCTCCCACTCCAACACCCTTGCATTCAATAATTTTAAAGTGTTTTGGCCATCAGTTTCTCTTCTAACCTCACACTTTAGGGGGACTCTATTACACACCAAAGTGTCACACTTAAGTGTTGCACCTATTTACGCATAAGTGTCGCAAGTGTTGTAAAGTTCCATATGCACCTTACTAAGTGTCACACACCTTGACACCATGAAAGAACATTTATCACAATCCCTAGTCATTGTTGTGGAGAAATATATCATATCAACTTCAAAATACTATGTGCACATGAATTATTAATTATTATTCTTAAAAAGGAAATTAATTTAGTGTGAGAATACACCTCACATTTAGTTTCCTAATCTCAAGGAGAAGTTCAAAATCTCATGGATGGTTGAGAGATTTTCTCAAACCAAAATCCTAATTTGGTGGATCTTGAGAGATATTTCCTCCTTAAAATCCTTGAGAGATATTTTCTCCCTACAATCCTTGAGAGATATTTTCTCCCTCAAAATCCTGGAGATCCCAATTTAGTGGATCTAGTGAGTGATATTCTCCGTGGTCGTTAAGCCTCCAAATCCTATATAATAAGGGATTTTCATGGTGAAGAAGAGGAGGATTAGAGGTATCAAACCTTTTATTCTGGAGGAATCTTTCAGATATCAAACTGATGATCATAGGATTCATGCAAGGGTTGGATGAGGAGAGCTTGGAAGAGTTGCAACAGACATCATTCTTGGTCTGTAAGTTTTCTTGGTTCTCATCTAATATAATTGGCCTATTTCCTTGAAGTATTTATTCATATATTCTTGTTTATTGATTGGTTCAATCCACGTATATAGATTTATTTTGTCTAATCCATTAGAGTAGGAGATATTTGTTTTCTTCTTGTTGTCCATTGCAAGTACTGATTTTCACCGGGAGTTGGATTGATCTTGTGGATTGGAGCAGCTTGGAAAAACATCATAAACGAGGTGCATCATACTTCTCCTCCTCTATTTTTCGATGGAAAAAATGAATTTATAGGAATGGTAGTGTCCAAATGTAATTTTTTGTCTTGGTATAGGGGTATGTAATTCAAGGGAAAGTTCACTTGTTCACTTGGGAAAATTTGTGTAACACATTCCATGCCATGCCTTGTCTTTCCTTTCCATGCCATGCCATGCCTTTCCTTTCCTTTCCATGTCATGCCATGCCTTTCCTTTCCTTACCTTGTCATTCCTTGCCTTCACTTGCTTTTCCTTTCCATGCCTTACCTTGCCTTTCATTTCCTTTCCTTGCCTTTCCTTGACTTGCCTTGTCTTCACTTGCCTTGCCTTTCCTTTCCATTCCATGTCATTCCTTTCCTTCTCTTTCCATGCATTGCCTTGCCATGACTTTCCTTGACTTACCATGTCATTCCCTTCCTTTCCTTTTCAAGCCATGGCTTTCCTTGCCTTTCCATTCCATGTCATTCCTTTCCTTGCCATGCCTTGCCTTTCCATTCTTTGAATTTACTTCACGTGGCATGCAATGCCATGCCATGGCTTTCCTTGAAATTCCTCGCCTAAGAAGGTGTTAAATTGACAAACATATGTAATAAGAATCAAGAAAAACCCTAGTTCCATAGATCCTCCAAACAATGGTTTTCCTAGAAACAAAATGGCATCGGATGGGCCCCACTAGCTGAAACCTGGTGCCCCAGATCCAATGAAACCGACAATTAATCCATTTGAGTCTCAATTTGATTTTTATCGCGTGTTCCAACTCTTCTCCTCAATCTATTCAGGGACATATCGAAACTTTGGTCCAGGGGCATAAAATCCAAACCGAGCAGCATAATAGAGTTCCATAAGCTCACGCACGTCTATTTTTCCAACGCCCGCATTATTACACTACCCAAAATTTCCCAACACACTTTTCTTGAAAATTGACCTCTCATTCAGAAATTCCACTATGCCTCATTGAGAAAAACCCTAGTGCCAGATATCCTCCAACAAATGATTTTTTGGTCAATAGAATCATAATGGATGGGCCCCACTAGTTGAAACCCAGTGCCCGGGATCCAATGAAATCGACAGTTCATCCATCTGAGTCTTGATTTGAGTTTTATCATGATTTGCAACTCACCTCCTCAAGTCATTCAGGGACATGTTGACACTTTGGTATAGGGTCATAAAATCAAAACCGAGCGGCATAACAAAGTTTCGTAAGCTCTCGCACGTCTATTTTTATAAGGCCCACATGACTACACTACCCAAAATTTCCCAACACAATGTTCTTGAAAATCGACCTCTCATTCAGAAATTTCACTATGCCTCATTGAGAAAAACCATAGTGTCTGATATCTTCCAACACATGGTTTTATAGTCAATGGAATGACAATGGATAGGCCCCACTAGTTGAAACTTAGTTCCCTAGATCTAATGCAACTGATGCTTCATCCATCCGAGTCTCGATTTGAGTTTTATTATGATTTGCAACTCACCTCTTCAATTCATTCAAGGACATGTCAACACTTTGGTCCAGGGGCATAAAATCGAAACCGAGTAGCATAATGGTTTTTGTAAGCTCCCACATGTTTGTTTTTCCGAGGCCCATGTGACTACACTACCCACAATTTCCCCACATAATGTTCTTCAAAATCGACCTCTCGTTTACAAATTTCTCTATGCCTCATTGAGCAAAACCATGTGTCATAGATCCTCCAACAAATGGTTTTTTGGTCAACAAAATGACAATGGATGTGCCCCACTAGATGAAACTCGGTTCCCCGAATCCAATGCAACCGACGGTTCGTCCATCTGAGTTCTAGTTTGAGTTTTATCACAAGTTTCAACTCACCTCCTCAAGCCATTCAAGCACATGTCAAAACTTTGGCCCAGGGGCATAAAATCCAAAAAGAGTAGCATAAAAAAGTTACATAAGCTCCCGCATGTATATTTTGTGAAGGCCCACCTAACTACACTACCCACACTCTCCCAACACAATGTTCTTGAAAATCGATCTCTTGTTCAGAAATTGCACTATGCCTCATTAAGAAAAACCATAGTGTCAAAGATCCTCCAACAAATGGTTTTTCATTCAATGGAATGACAATAGATGGGCCCCACTAGCTGAAAATTCAGTGCCCTTGATCCAATTCAATTGACGGTTCATCCATCTGAGTCAAGTTTTGACTTGTATGGCGAGTTGAAACTCACCTCCTCAAGCCATTCAAGAACATATCGATACTTTGGTCCAGAGGCATAAAATCCAAACCGAGTAGCATAGCAGAGTTTTGTAAGCTCTGACGCGTCCATTTTCCAAGTCCCAAGTGACTACACTACCCAAAATTTCCCAACACGATGTTCTTGAAAATCGCCCTCTCATTCAAAAATTGCACTATGCCTCATTGAGAAAAACCATAGTGTCACGGATCCTTCAACAAACGGTTTTGTGGTCAACATGATGACAATGGATGGGCCCCACTAGTTGCAACCTAGTGGGCCAGATCCAATTCAACCAACAGTTTTTTCATCTAAGTCTCGTTTTGAGTTTTATCGTGAGTTGCAACTTGCCTCCTCAAGCCATTCAGGAACATGGCAAGGCACGACAAGGCAATGTCTTGGTATGGGTCTAGGTCTAGGTATGGAAAAGCAAGGAAAGCCAAGGAAATCTAAGTAAATACATGACAAGGATAAGAAAATCTAGACATGGCAAGGCAAGGAAAGGTCTAGGCCTCGGTATAGGTCTAAGTAAATCCTATTAATTATGATAAACCATGTTTCACAACTATGAAAATACCTTAGATATATGAATAAAGAGAGCTTATGTTATGACATTTAAATTCTCATGCGATTATTTTTATCTAAGATAGATGGGATAACAATTTGTATAATTACATGCTTAATGAATCCTTTGATTGTAATTTTTACGTATTGAAGTTGTTCATTTAGTACAAGAATTATTTTTTTTAGGCCAAAAATAAGGTATGATACATGAATTCCATTATTGTTTTATTAAATTAACTTAATGAATACCTTGGCATGTCATGCCATGCCTTGCCTTGTGAATACATGGCATGACATGGAATTTAAAGGAAATACATGGCTTAACAAGGCAAGGAAAGGAAAGGCAAGGCATACCAGGGCATGGCATGACAAGGCATGGAATGGCATGGAAAAGTAAGGCAAGGAAAGGAAAGGCATGGCATGGCATAGCATGACATGTGAAGTAAATGAAAGGCATGGAATGACAAGGCAAGGCAAGGCATGGCATGACAAGGCAAAGCATGGCATGGAAAGGCATGGAAAGGAAAGACAATGCATGCCATTGAAAGGCATGGAAAGGCAAAGAAATGCATGGCATGGCATGGCATGGAAATTCATGGCATCGAAAGGAAAGGTATGCATTGGCAAGGAAAGGCATGGAAATGGCATGGCATTGCTTGGAAAGGCATGTAAATGGAATTTCATGGCAAGGCATAGAAATGGCATGGCACGATGAGGCATGGCAATGGCATGGCATGGAATTTCTTGGAAAGGCATGGAAATATCATGACATGTCCTGGAAAGGAAAGTAAAGGCATGGAATGACAAGGCAAGGCATGGAATGGAATGGCATGGCATGGAAAGGAAAGACATGGCATGGCATGGAAGGTGAAGGAAAGGTAAGTCATGGCATGGGAAGGCAAGGCATGGAAAGGAAAGGCATGACATGGAAAGGCATGTCTTGGAAAGGCATGGCTTGGAAAGGCAAGGAAAGGCATGGAATTCCATGGAAAGGAAAGGCATGGCATGGAATGGCATGGAAAGGCAAGGAAAGGCATGGCATGGCATGGCATGGAATGGAATGGAAAGGAAAGGAAAGGCATGGAATGCCATGGAATGGAAAGCCATGGCATGGAATGGAAAGGATTGGCATTTTATTCACTTGTATTTACATGCCTTTCCATGACATGCCTTGCCTTTCCATGTCATTCCATGCCATGCCATGCATTTCCTTTCCTTATCATGCCATGTGTTGGTTCACTATGGGTTGACCCAGGTTCTAAATACATGATTACCAACAACCCTTTCTACCATCCCCCTTCTAGATACTAGAAGGAAAAACATAGCACAAAGGGCACTGTGCAGTCTCACTCGAGATGGCTTCTATGGGTGGTTGCAGGACTCATATGTCTGCAACCATGGGATGGGATCTATTCCTCTCTTAGAGGCATTGGATATACTCGTTGTTATCCATCAAACGCTCATTAGATCTTATTTCAGACCACTTTCACAACTATTCTAATAGGACTTCATGGCCGCATGTGTTCAATGACAAGTATTTATCTATTGTAACACAAGATTATGAACTAAACACTAGCTATGACATTCATTTATTTAGAGATATTTTGTAGATACCATTAGTTTATTCTTAGTGTGCAGTGTTATTTCCTTTATCATTTAACATGTTCATCATAAACTTACTAAAGAAAATAAAATCAGAAACATTGCATACATATGACACAAATATACCACGGTTCAACCCCTAGGGCTACATCCACAAATATTTATCGCGTTGGCTCTTTATTCATATTCTTGCAAAAGGTAGTGTTGTGCACTATAAAATAATTCCATCATTACATTCAATATACACAAACCAAAATAGCTCTCACAACTCTGAGAACTTCTCACCACTCTACTATCAGACTGTCTAAAATGGATAACTTACTAACCAAAAGGGACCAACCAAAGTGACAACCTTCTCCTCGTCCTAATACATTCTACTTGTACAAAAATTGGGACAAAGCCCTTACAAAAACCCTAACCCTAAGCAGATTAGGTTTTTCCACTTTCTCCTTGAATTAATCTCAGTTGGTCCTCAATCCAACTGTTGCTCCAAGTCGGTGCTTGTCCTTTTATCGGTGCTCCTTTTCCTCTGTTTCTGTCACTACTTTTCCTCTATTTCTAGGGCGTTCCCTTATTTTCTGGCGCTGCTTTGATTCCTTCAAAAATTCATTGATTCTCCCCAAAATTGGTTTGTGCCAACAGGCCCCCAAAACTGACATCGTGACTCATCCCGAGTCACTCACAAACTCTTGCATCATTTACTGCCTGTGTCAGTGCTTCACACATCTATGTTATATGTTAGCATCGCTCCTTATCCCGGTTGCTCTTATCCATCATGGCTTCCACCTTCTACGCGGTGATTGGAGGCTTCAATATATCTCCTCCCTCCAAGCCTATCTATTCCACCCTTGTCTTTATTGTGTCGATCTCCATGACCAGTTGTTCTGCCTTATCCTGTAGAGGATTCAACTAAGCTTGTCATGAAATTTTTCCAGCTAACACTACTTTTTCCTCAGCCTATAGGTACTTCATTTTTGCAACTATATTAATTTTTTCTGGCAGTGGCATTATCTTATGTCGCTATTTTAAGTCTGTCATTACTGCATGCACCTTCTCTTCCCTTTATAGCAGGTCTTGCAAGATTCCATATTCTAAGATTTGTGTCCACAACTGGAAACTTTTTTCCAATAGCTCTTTAATCCTATGTATGGACTGCTCTATACTTTTCACAGATTCTATTGCTTCTTGTTCTCCCTGCGCTCTTACTTCTGGAGGAGTAGTGGGTACTGCACACTCCTCCAGTTCCTCTATCTGGTCCTTGAACTGTGCTAAGTCCTATGTTATTTTCCTCATTTTCTCTTCAGAAGGTATTCTCTCTAACTCTGCATTGTTTGGGATGGCTCGAAATACTGTGCCTATGTACTTCTCCATCCCCTCTACTTGTTTTTGTGCTATCTTATTTCCTTTCCCTTCTTGTCTAGTTGCTTCCTTCAGTGTGATCTTTTCCTCTTGTGCTACCTATAATTTTGTCGCATCAGACCTTACCCTAGACTGAATTTCCTGCATGACACTAATACGTAGTGTATAGAGTGCCTTCTTCGGGATCTTTGGAAACACCAAGTCTAATGTTTCAATTTCCTTTAGGAACCTTTGTGGTGCCTCATCATCGATGAACAACATCTCACATGTTATGATAAAATTGGCGCTCTCCTGCGCACCCCTACACTGTAATTTGCATTTATTCTCCAACAGGCACTCCTTCCTTAGTTTTTTTCTGGTTTGTCTTTTGATGACTTCTCTGCCCTAATCCTCAACTTCTCTAGCATAGTTTTCACTTCCTGTATTTTCTCCAGAATTGAAGCCCTTTGGTTCTCTGCATTCTCCATACCTCTAGAAATCGATATTCGACTGTCGTGGCTATTAGTTCCACATCATCTCTGGTCAGTGATGTGTCAATTGGTGTTTTGTGGGCCTTCGCCTTCTTCCTGGAGCTACTTGTTTTCTCCCTAGTCCTCTTCCTTTGTAAATATGATGGTTCAGATGCCTCTGTCATCTGTGTATCCATGCATGTCTCATGCCCAATTTCTTCCTCCATGGGTACATCCTGTTTCTTTTCCCTTTCTTCTCCCATGCGCACCTATTATGTTGTTCCTATTGATGCATCCTCTATGCGTGGTGGATCCTGTGTAGAACCACGGTGTGATTTCTTTTGTATGGGAATGCTTCCCCCCACTTGGACTTATGCAACATTTTTCTTTTTTCTCACACTGTTTCTGCTTGTCTGTTGCGTAGGGATTGTTTTCTCCTGTGTCTGAGTCTTTCCTCCTAGCATTGTCCTTGGCATCACTGGAAATTTCCATTCCTTGGGCCACTCCTAGACCTCCATCTATATATCCTACATCGTGATGCAATAACTCAGTTGTATCCACTCCTTGGATGGGTCCCTCTTTTCCTTCACCCACATACTGTGGTGCGATGCTTAAAAATTGTCTATCTATCCAAAATCCTAGACAGTCTCTGGGAAAATCCTCCATGTCTCAGCTAAGCGATTCTAGATCTCCATAAAGTATAGAGAAAATACATCGATGTTTATTTTCTTCTCCTTTGGGTTTATTGTGCTTCTAAGAGACATGTAGCAGGTTGCACCACACTTTCCTATTCTCTGCAGGAACATACTCTACGTCGATTCTTTCCATCCTACAAGTGAAATGAGAATGAGTAACCACGAGTAGTGGAACTCAAAGCCCCAATCATGTGTCTCCTTGCAATACTCCAAGAAATAACTAAGTAGAAAAGGGGCCCAACTCATCGATCTCCCCTTCATGCATTGCGCTGGAGATGCTACCACTCATGTTGGTACTTCCTCCTTTCTACACTTGTGCATTAATTTTCACCCTAGTAGCCTTGCAGCAAATATCATCGCAGTATCATTTATGTCACTGATCCTGATACCCCTATTTCTTCTCTCTGTGCCATATTTTTCCTTGATTTCGTCGGAGATGGATTTTTCTTTGGTTTTATCCTCTAAGAACTGCTTTGGCTTCTCCCCATCTATGGGTAGCCCAGTGATGGTTGCGATCAAGTCAACATTGATAGTCACTGGCTTATCCATCCACAAAATTCCTCCAGGCACCCTTGCTAGGAGTTTCTTCACACATCCATCGATGTGTTTACCACACCCAAAGTGCAGTATATCAAGAAAATTCATAATCCCTGTATTGTAGAGCCCTAGAATCCACTACGTAGGTTCCAACAGTAGTGCACCTGATGGTCCCTCTCCTCTACTCTCCATATAGTTATGTTGCGCCAAATCTAGGAATTTGACTGTGTCAGCCACGTCATGATCGGAGTATTTCATGGTGTCTACTCGTCCCACCATTTCAATGTCTACCTTTACTCCTTCTCGTATTTTTTGCATTACTATTTTCATTTCCTCATGTGTGCGTGATATTCCTTGTGCATTTCTCTCAGCTCGTGCCTTCTTCTTCCCTTACAGGGACAACACCCTGACATATGGTATGCCCTGGTGCTTTGATTCATGATGTTCTTTTGGATCTAGGCCCTCCTGCACTTAATATGTGTCTTGTTCACCCTATTATGGCATGGCTTAGAAAGGAATGGCATGGAAAGGTAAGGCATGCAATGGAAAGGAAATGAATGACATGGAAAGGAAATGCATGGCATGGAATGAAACGTGAAGGTAAGGCAAGGCACAACATGGAAAGGAAAGGCATGGAAAGGAAATGCATGGCTTAGCAAGGCAAGACTAGGTCTAGGTCTAGATCTAGGTCATTATTTCAAGTTTTGTGGATGGTTGTTTCTTGAATATATTCAACAAATGTTTTTATCAAAGTGGTGATATTCCATGTTATCTTGTATTCTTTTTTAATTAACCTTGTCTTGAAACCCTCAATTTTGTAGTTATATTAGGACTTACCCTCAATTTCCATCCTTTTTAGATTGACATCTAGGGTTTAGTTATCATCTTTCACCCTTATAATACACCTTGACACCTTTTATTATATTTCAGTAATATTTTTCATCCTTCTAGGGCTTGATGTCTTGAATATTCTAAGGTTATTATGTGTCATATTTCATTTCAGAAAGCATTTTTTATCTAAACCCTAGCTTAGGCTTGCATTTTCATCCCCCTTTCATTTAATGATTACTTTTTTTAAGGGTTGTTATATTTTTCCTATTGTAACTTAGTTAATATCATTTATTGTCTTGGAAAGGCATGGAAATGGC
The DNA here is from genome assembly GCA_009831015.1 of Picea engelmannii. Taxonomy (NCBI): domain Eukaryota; kingdom Viridiplantae; phylum Streptophyta; class Pinopsida; order Pinales; family Pinaceae; genus Picea; species Picea engelmannii. The sequence goes on from ML795194.1 coordinate 679,696, forward strand.
ATGGAAATGGTATGGCATGACAATAGGATGCAATGGAAATGGCATGGCAAGGCATGGAATGGCATGGCATGAAAAGGCATGGGATGGCATGGCTTGGAAAGGCATGGAAATGGCATGGCATGGAAATGGCATTCATGGAATGGAAATGGAAAGGCATGGCATGGAAATGGCATGGCATGGAAATGGCATGGAAATGGCATGGCATGGAAAGGCATGGAAATGGCATGGAAAGGTATGGAAATTCCATGGCATGGAAAGGAATGGAAATGACATGGAATGGCATGGATTGGAAAGGCATGGAAATGACATGGAAATGACATCAAATGGAAAGGCATGGAAATGGCATGGCATGGAATGTTATGGCAAGGCAAGGAATGCCATGGAATGGCATGGAAATCCATGGAAAGGCAAGGAAAGGCATGGCATGGCATGGCATGGAAAGGCAAGGCATGGCATGGAATGGAAAGGAATGGAAAGTTAAGGCATGCCATGGAAAGGCATGCAATGGCATGGCATGGCATGGCTTGGCAAGGCAAGGCACAACATGGCATGGAATTGCATGGAAACTTAAGGCAAGGCAAGGCATGGCATGGCTTGGAAAGGCATGAAAACATTTTCACCTACACTTAAAATGTCATAAACACTCCATTGGATGGAAAGGAACTTTGTGATAGAAATTTAAGTCATATGTCCCTAGAAAAAATGTTTTTTATTTCTTGGGATGAGAAAGGTTTTTTTTTTTGTTATTCTTGTTTCATTGTAATCCACATTTTGATTTGACTTTTTCCTTGCATAATATTATGGAAAGTTATATTTATTGTTGTATGTGTTAAAATGGGAAGCTACATGACAAGACATGGAAAGATACATGACAATTGCATGGAATGACATGGCTTGGAAAGGCATGGCAAGGCATGGAAATGGCATAGCTTGGAAAGGCATAGCATTGGCCCATGGAAGTGTCATGGAATGTCAAGGCATGGAGAAGACATGGAAATGGCATGGCACAGAAAGGCATGGCAATGGAAAGGAATGGGAATGGCATGGAAATGGGATGAAATGGCATGGAATTATAAGGCATGGAAATGGCATGGAATGACATGGCTTGGAAAGGCATGACAATGGCATGGAAATGCATGTAAATTGCGTGGTAATGGCATGGCATGGAAATGGCATGCCATGGCATGGCTTGTCAAGGCATTCCAATGACATGGCATGGAAATGCATGTAAATGGAATGGCATGGAAAGAACATGTTTGTGGGATTGGGTTTGGGAGGGTCCTTTGTCTCCTTGTGTGCTCTAACCCAAAAATTGGGTAGGAATGTGCAATAAAATCTCATATATGGTGAATGGAAAAGAATAATGGTTTCATGTCTCCCTGGAAGAATTTTGGTAGCATAGCATTACTTTCTATGGTGTGTCATGAAATGCAACCTCAAAGCCTTTATTTGTAGGTGGAAAATGATACCCATTCTAAGATCTCGTTTCCATGTGAACTCTCTCATTGTATTGACAAAAATAAATAAGTTTAGTGGACATCATGGAAGAATGAATAAATGTTATTAATAATTGATGGGTTTAACAAAATTTACATGTACCCACTACACAACCTAAACAAAGACATGAGTGCATTAATGGGTCATTGACTAGTTCTTTTGGAATTTATGAAGGGTTACACATAAATCAAATGATTTTATATATGGCATGCATAGAAAGAGAGGAATAATGTGTGTTCCCTAGAAAATGGTCAAATTATGGATTGAAACAACTAAGAAACTAACAACTAGGATTCTCAAAGGAATGTCAATGGAAGGCTAGGGTTTGAAATGCCCAACTTGTAAAAAATTGTGATAAGATATGGGTAGGTGCATGTACTTTGTATTCTAAATACATATGAAGTGTTTGGGCTGTCCAAATGTTGTGTACTTGCATAATTGAATTTTATCTTATGTTATCTTCATAATTGAGTAATTCTAGTACTAGTTATGGAGGTTAATTTGACATAATATTGAGTTGAGATTGTTAAGTGGTTTACAATTATGTAGAAGATAAATGAGAAAATTTATTTCTATAATAAAGTATTGTAATATGCCATTTTTAGGTCACAATATTTTCAAGTGGCCATGATTTGAGGGTGGATTGTCATTTGATTTAGATGGAGATAATTCAATAGGTAGTCCATATTGTTGGTTGTGAGTTAGAATATCGATATCCACAACATTCATGAAAATAATTCATAAGGAATGATTTATCGATGATGTAGAGATACATGGTTGATTAGCACACAATGCTACTTGAGAACCATTAATTGCTTATGGATTTAGAATTTAGCAATCTTTTCCACCATAATATATTTGTTAATGCGTAACGAAAGTATTTATAATCACTTTAGAAAAAAATCAAGGGATTAATACACATAAAATTCATACACTTTGAAATTCAAAGACCTTGAAATTCATATATTCATCAACATAAAATACAGAAACAATGAGATTCATAAACAATGTGTCATGAAATGTATATATGTATATATATATTCAACATCATCTAAATTGCACATTGTTTACAAAATGTCACCTTGTGCCCAATATACAAAGCAACAGCAAGTTCCCTAACATAAAAATCATCCATATGGTGGCCTAGATACGAAATGGCAGTAGTTGGTCAATCATTGACCACTTCTACCCTTGCCACCCTCAGGAGTGTTGATTTTTCATATGAGAATGATATGTATATTTGATATATTATTACAATGATGAGTGTTCCATATATATAGATCATATGATGACCATCCATGAAAAGATTTGTCCCTTGGATAATCAATAACTATTTATTATTCTCATTTACTTATTATATATATTATTTAATAATTAACAATTATAGTATTAATTATTAATCTAAGAGAATGTCTTCCCGATGTTTTCCAAACATCAACACTCCCTCTCAACGAGGAAGACATTCTGTATCATGCCAAGCTTGTCTTTGAAGTATACAAACTTCACCCTAGACTCATGAAACTTGTCTGTTAGTCTTGGGAGATGTCTCTCTCCTACCTTAATCGAGGGGAAACTCCCCCTGTGGCTCTTCGTCTAAGCCAACTAGCTCTCTCTGAGATTAGGCTCACTCTGGATCTGCATTTGATAGCACCTAACATATTGAGTCTTTATCATTCCTTGTTAAATCACCATGACTAGGACAAAGACCACATCAAGGTCATTCACCACAGGTACACCCCTATGAGGGAATGTCAGCCCGATGCTAACTAACACATGGAAATCACTTCAAGAACCTCGAGTCCATATTATTCCTTGTCATGATCAAGGAAGGACTACGTCTAGGCCCATTTACCACAAGTGCACCTTTATGATAAATGTATCCTATCTCCCTTGGGCTACAACCCAATCTAGGAAAAGATCCACCTGATGCTAAAAACATCAACACTCCTCTTAGCTAGGAAGGTATCTTTCCATAGTAGTACACAAATATTGTCCAGAGACACACAGTCCCTACTAGTGGTACACAACCACCATATTGGCAAAAGGTTTGTCACACATGACACTCCCATGTGGATTTATAGAGGCTACTCCCTCTAGGAACCCATAGGGTCAACTCCCCATAGTGTGTGACCTCAAGGTCAAATCCCTTAAAATTTCCCCATGTGCTCTCCAAAAGGGACGTGTCCTCATGTTCTCTCCACAAGGGATGTTGGGATATAATCCAAAACACACTTATCCCTTCTCGAATAAGTGTCCTCATAGATCAACTCAACTCAATTCAAAAAGGAGTACAACCTGGAGAATGTCTGTCACACATGGCACTCCCACAGGGACTTCTAGAGGCTACTCCCTCTATAAACACTAGGGTCGACTCCACATAGTGTGTGACATCAAGGTCAACTCCCTTGACATGTCCTCATGTGCTCTCCACATGGGACATGTCCTCAAGTTCTCTCCACAAGGGACGTTAGGCTATAATCCAAAACACACTTATCCCTTCTCGGATAAGTGTCATCAAATATCAACTCAACTCAGTCACAGAGGAGCATGATATGGAGAATGTCTCAGGAAAATGAAAAAATCAACACTCCCTCTCAGGGAGGGAGGCATTCTCTGCCACATCAAGTTTGTCACAGAAGTACTTGAACTTCATCCTCATTTGGTAAGAACATCAACAACCTGCTCATCTGTAGGAAGGTACTGCACCAGTACGTCCTTCATATGCACCATGTATTAGATGTAATGGTACTTGATCTCAATGTGGTTCGATTTGTCATGAAACATTGGATTCTCTGAGATATTCACCCAACTTTGGTTACCATAATGAATAATGGTGGAATCAAGCACATGTTAGATAAACATGCAAGGATCTTGCTAAGACACAATGCTTCACAGACTGACTTTCTTAATGCAATGTACTCTTCTTCTACAATGCTTAAAGCCACAAATGTATGTTTCCTTCTACACCGGGAAACCATGGAAGATCCCAAAGTGAAGCAACACTCGAAGGTGATATTTCTGTCCACTATTCTCCCTACCCAATCAGAGTCAATATATTCCTACCACATCATATCAATATTGGAAGTATATCTCATACCATGTCCAATTATGCCTCGCTGGTATCTCAACACATGCTTCGTAGCAATCCAGTGTGTCTATCTCGGCTGACTCATAAATTGGATAAGTGCACTCACTGCATATAAAATATTTGGTCTGGTGTTAGCAAAACACATCAATGATCCAATCAGTTGTTTGTATAGAGTCAGATCAATTTCGTCAGAATCAAAAGAAGAAACACTTGTTTTCTTAAGGTTCATTACCATTGGTGTAGACACGAGCTTCAAGTTCAGCTTCCCAAACTTCTTCAATATCTCAACTATGTACTTCCCCTGACTCAGGAAGATCTCATCAGTTATTTTCCACACCTATATTCCCAAGAAGTAGTGCATCATACCAAGGTCCTTCATCTCAAACATAGAGGCCAACGCATACTTGCATTCAACAATAAGGCTCTCTGTATCGTTGAGGAATAAATCATCAACGTAGAGGACCAAAATCAGGGACTCACCATTAATAGTCTTATAGTACAGGATGGGATCGACAACACTTTTGTTGAAGCCCAAAATCATCAGGTGTCAATCAGTCCTCACATACCAAGCTTGAGGTGGTTGCTTGAGTCCATACAAGGCCTTCTTCAACCTGCACACAAGAGACTCCTCATGTATCACGAAACCATCTGGTTACTCGATGTATACTTCTTCATGAATCCCTCCATTGAGAAAGGTTGTATTTACATCCATCTGATGTACTCTCCAACCCATGGATGTTTCAGGGGAAATAATCATCCGGATAGAAGTGTATCGAGAAATAGGAGAAAATGTCTCCTCATAATATAGTGTCTCCACCTAAGATAATCCTCTAGCAACAAATCTCATTTTGTGCCTCTCAATGCTCCCATAAACTGTGTGTTTATCTTGTAGATCCATTTGGAAGTAACTAAAGACTTCTCCTCAAGTCTCAGAACAATATCCCACACATCATTCTTCTTAATGGATTGATACTCCTCCATCATGACATCTCTCCATATTGGATGACTAGTTACCTCCTCATAACAGAAAGGATAAAAATGAATGATGTGGCTCATAGCTATGGCATGGCATGAATATCTTTGAGGTCTCTTTCTCACTCAAAAGGTACCACGAGAAGATGCATATCCTTCTGCCTCCTGCTTATTCTAACAAGCCCATGTAGGTCTCTTCCAACCTACTACAATATCTCTAGGAACATCAACTGGAGCTACAAGATCAACAGGATCAATTGGATCAATCTCCATGTGAGATACTCTATATCTATTAAAGGATACCTCCTCCTCAAATGTAACATATTTTCTCACCTCAATCTATTTCTGACTAGGGATATATATCTTATATGCCTTCAAAGACTCATTGTACCCCACAAATGTACCATTTCTTCCTAAAGGGTCTAGCTTGATCCTTTTCTCCTTGGGTACATGAATGTATACTGGACACCCAAATATCCTGAAGTGTCCAACCTTGAGATTCACTTTGGTGAAGGCCTCCTCAGGCATCATGCTCCTCAAAGTCTTATGAGGACTTCTATTCTAAACATACACTACAGTAATGGATGCCTTTTCCCATAGAATCATAGGTAAATGCTGATCATTGTAAGTCATATTGTAACATACTTGATACATCGAGGTTCCCTTGTGAAACCAATGTCTCACGGAGATGAAAAACATCAACACTGTCTTTGGAGATGGAGGTGACTCCTCTTATATCTCTGCTCACTTTGACACGAAAAGTATCTCTTCCTCCTTCTCTGGACATAATCTCTTCTCCCTCTGGATGTAGTATCTCCTCCCTCTTTGGGAGTGCCTCTACATATGTTGGAACTGCTTCCATGCATGCTTCCTCAACATATCATGGCTCGACCTTCTCCCTCTAAGTCTCATAGTGTGTTTTCCTCCTCTATTGGATCTACCATATTTTTTCTACATTTGGTATTGACTCACTGTATCCATGATCATTGGAACTATCTCTTCTATCTGGCATGGTCTCGTCCTGAGAGGTACATTGCTCCTAGAGACATCCTATCTCTGAGCATCATGCATGGAAATGTCTCTCCTTGATATCATGTTGGAAGGTATTTCCTTCCATGTCTACCTTCTATGAACATCATTATGGCTCCTTCTCAGAGATATTACCTGTGACCTTCCCAGAACAAGAAACAAGAACAACAAAAATCATCTCCTAGAGGAGGTCAATTTATCTTGTGCACAACTATATACAGTGACCCTCCAAATAATATGTCTTCTACTATTACCAAGACACTCCATCATATATTCGATTTCATATGAATACCAACACACATCCATCATATACTGAATGTCATACGGATACCAACACACATCCATCATATACTCGATGTCATACGGCTAACCATGTTGATTTTGTTGTGTTAAATTAAACAAGCACAATTTTCTGCAAGTGGTAATTACTTCAAATGATATATGATATTGATTTATTAAACACTAGAACATCACTAAGTAACTCAAAATTTCAACTTCTTAGTCTCTTCTTTATATCACTTACCCCATGTGTGAGAGAGAAAAATTATGTGTGTCTATTGTTGTGTCTTTCAAGTGTCTTTTTATAGTAATATTTAATTTTATTTCTTATAAATAGTTGGAGAATACCTCCTTAACTACCCAAAGATTAATTTGGTTATAATCCATCTACATAGCATTTGACTTTGTTAAATTGTTCCTCCATAATTCATGCAATTATTTGCATAAATATAGGTAGAAGTAAATATGCAGTACATTCCTCATATTTAGGTAATTAGACATTTTTACTAGAAATTACTGCCCACTATAATTTATGGAATTATTTCTATAATTTAGGTAGGATTAAAAAGTAAATATGTTGCACATAGAGATTGTAACAACCCCATAAATTTAACACTCCCAACATTTTACTCTACTCTCATTTTCTTGGGCCCTCCTGTGAAGGAGTCAAGCCCAGTTCTGCTCTAATACCATGCTGATTTTTTAAATGAAAATGATATGTATATTCGATATATTATTACAATGATGAGTGTTCCATATATATAGAACATATGGTGACCATACATGAAAGGATGTGTCCCTTGGATAATCAATAACTATTTATTATTATCATTTACTTATTATATATATGATTTAATAATCAATAATTATAGTATTAATTATTAATCTAAGAGAATGTCTTCCGATGTTGTCCAAACATCAACAAGGAGAATCCTGGAAATCTATATTTCTTCTCTTTCTTGAGGAAGCACCTTGAGTGGTTCTAGGCTTGGGCATGCTTCGAAGCTCTAGAGACTACACAAATACAAAACAATGTTATAAGTTTTTTTCCTCACTAGATTAATAGACATACAAAATGATACTTTGTAATTTAACCTAAGACAACTCACCGCATATGCTATTGTCAATCGTGAGTGTGTTACCCTCCTCCATGACCCCAATATCTCTACAATGCCACAATACATTAGTTACAAGGATCAAGTCAAGAAAATTAAACAAATATGCGTAAAATCAAATTCATGATACATAAAAAATTATCATCAACACATTATCTCACCATGAATATCTCGGGCCTCAATGGAGATTCGCTGGCAAAAGGATCACTAGGTTGTACAACCCACTTCGAGGAAACCTATAATATGGTAGCCTCGATGGATGGGGCCGATGGAAATGGTGGTGGGGGTGGGTGGCATACAAGTACATTCATTGTAGATGGATACAATGGAAGAGGTGGCACAGATGGGTGACCTGTGTGTGAATCCAATGAGGATGCGTGCAATAAGACAGAAATTGGGGGTGGGTTGCGATAGAACCCCACAGGTTGTAGAAGTGATTGAAAATCCCTAGGCCTGGATAAAGGTAACCTAGAAGAAATGCCTAGGTGCCCAGGGAGTGCAATAGTACTATATATAGAAAATATTTATGCATCCTACATACATATTAATAATATTGAACTATTAGTACCAAATAGTAAAATTCAAAAACATAAACACAAAAAAATTGAGAATTATACGATATTTAACTATACACATGGTACCTGTGATGTAGGTGACTTGTCCATCCCAGATGGAAATTCCCCAACATTGCCTAGTCCCAAATCTTGTAGAAACATAAGAACATTAAACGTTTGAGGATGCCATAAAATAAAGAAATGACGATGGTGAATTTATCAACTATGACACATATCTATGTGTGTGGTGTGCCCAATGAGCAGGATTCCTTTATTGTTGCATCAATGGTGGGGCTAGGCACTGGTGCATCCGTCAACGTAGAGGGTCTAATTATCTGATGTAACAACTGCAAAACAACATACAATAAAAAATCTATATAAATAGATAGAATACAAAATAAATATACAACAATTAATAACATAGAGAGAGTTAAGATACTAACTTCCTCCATGAATCTATGTTGTCCACTGGGCTCTATAGGTCCATAGCATGTCTTCCCTTAGCTTTAACATCTATGAGGTTCACATGGATGACTGTTATGTCCATGTGCCCTCTCCTCATTGTACTTTGATGTGCATGATGAAGCTCCAACCCCTCTATCAATGTCACTGACAGGTACCTCTTGCCAATATAGTGCAACAAAGCTATTGTGTTGCACTAGGATATGATTCAATGATGAAATGTCTAGTTGTACATGTTTCAATCTCTATGCAATAGGAATATGTTGGGTAGGAGGATCATGCCTTCGCTTGGGGGATGTGGACCTAACATGGGATTGTGCTTGGCATGCTCTTGATCCTGTGCGTACCCTCAACCCACCCCCTGGAAGTCACCCATATCAAAGTAGTTGACATGCTTACCCAAAATAATCTCAGCCCATAATTTTCTCAGAAAATGTAAGGGCATCTCCTTGTTATTGCAAGGAGGTTTATCAAAAACCATATATGACCTATCCATCCATTTTTTACTAATATGGGGATGGATGTGTTATCACTATAATAATTTATTGGAATCCAAGTCTTGAGATTTTGCGGAACGCTAAATCGGTATAGAGGAATATTAGATTAGCGGGTGGGGTCATATCTGACGGACAATGTTAAATTTAGTGGAGACGTAGTAGTGATGGGACCTGGCGGGCCATAGATATTGAGCAGCCCAAATCGACGGTCGAGAGATATATCGAGAAAGAAAACAACATAGAGGTTAAGCACTAGAGAGCGGTTCAGGGAAAACATCGTTGTTTCAACCCATAGACACATGCCACCTCTAGAATCATATCGGGGGGAAAGGTGGGTGAGCTCGAAACCACTCAACCACGCCCCGATGTCACGTGTTCTAATATCGTTAAATATGTCAAATCTAAAGTTCGCATGTGGAGAGGGGAAAGTGATGGCCGGTCAAATCATCTCACGCCACTTGTTCGAGTACTTTTTGTCCGTGCAATGCTAGGTGAGCACCGCCAGATAACCAACTCGAAAGCTCATCATTCGAAATAGATTAGCTAAACATGATAAACTGGCATACCTGCAAGTAATCTTTCCAATAGTTCATGATTGGCACTCAATGATGATTAACATTCAAAAGATGGGTTACATTACTCTGTTTTGGGAAATTAACGTTATATTTTAGAATGGGGTAATCACAGGTTGAATCATTCAGCTAAGGAAGATAAGTTCATGTTTTCTACAAAACCAAGGAAAATGGATACAACAAACCAAGTGGCCTCCAGTGAACCAGGATTTTCAACTAATATGACAAATTCATCATTGAAGAAGAGAGATAAATTGGTTGCTCAAATCTTAGCAACAAAATTTTATACAAAGCCTTCGGGAGATCCAAGAGCATATGGAGAGGTCAAATTAAATCCCATCATGAAGGATTTAATCATCAACGGATACGCAGGCAAACACCATACATGAGCTGTCAAGAGGAAATAGAGAAAGCATTAGAAGACAGAGGTAAAAACTGAGGTGGTTGAAAACATTGGGGAAAACCAACCTACATGGCTTGATACATTAAAAGAAGAAATTGCCAAGATGAAATAGATCGCAAGGTAAATTTAGTGTGTGTCAAAGAATTTTGTAATAATATTGACAAATGGCCTTCAAGGCAAAAAACCTCAAATATGTCACTTTTGTTTATAACGTCCCCTAGAAAATAGGAGTTCGGTTGTTGTACGTTACTCTTTTGTAACCGACAACTATTTTTGGAAATTTGGGGAAGATGATTCGTTCTAAATCTCGGATGTAATCTACCTATATATACTATTACAAAGATAAATAAATGGTTGGACGGACCGAAGAGGGGCCTGCCTTCGTAGCAGGAAGACTTTGTAAATCCATCGAGCTAAAGTGAATATACAATGCAGAAGCATTTTGAACTATTTATGAAAAGATTCTAATGGTTGTGATGTGACTTTTGTTTTCTCTCATAGTGTGTATTTCTCGTGTCTTTGAAATCCCATTTACATTTTCCTCTTTTAAATTGGAGAGTTAAGAGTTCGGAATTCGTCTTATGACGCTCTCGACTTAGCAATTTAAATGATGTAATACTCTTCTTAACTAATTCAAAATTCATTTCAATATGCTCTGATGCAGTTATTTGTTTCCCTTTTCCTCTTTCACCATGCATATTTCAGTTTTAAAAACTCAAACTCATTGCCTCATTTAGCCTTTCTCCTCTAGATAGTTCTAATGTTTTGCCACTACTTTATTCATTTTTGACTCCATAGCCCCAAATGTCATCCCCTTTCCTTTTCCAGCAACTGTACCCCCAAACAAACCAAGTCTAGCCAATGATTATCAAAGAAATACCTAGGCACATGAGAGAGCCCTCTTTGAGTTGAGCAGGCTAGGGACCAACTCTAAAGTAGGTTGAAATAGTTACCTCTGTCGTTTGTCTATTCAACCGGAAAAAATTTACAAAGTGCTAACATTATGGTGCCGTTGCCGGGGACGAAATTGGAAAATTTTACTGGGGAAGAACGGCATGGTTGAGTTCTAAGTTCTGACAGAAGAAAACACTTAGGCACACGTTGGCTGTATTCCTGCTATGGCGACTCCACACATCAAAAATCAATTTGAAGGTGATTCCACTGGTAGAAGAATCCAGAAATTTAAATTTTCAATGGCGACTCCACTCTCGATGCAAAATCCAGCTTCCAAAACATTATTGGAAACTCCACTCAATCTTAAAATTTAATGCAGATACTCCATTGGAAGATGATATCCCTTGACAGAGGTATGAAAAGGCATTATGGATGAAAACAAGTAGTTAAAATTGGATTTTTTTCCAAGGCATTTTATTGTTTGTTGTAAGTTGCCTCTGGTCCTTTCCTGAACAAGCTAGACAAAATTTCCTTCACCTACTGCATGCAAATAATGACCATGATAATACTAAAATTTCATATCCTCCTCTTGAGATTATACAAATATCTCCTCAGTTTATTACTGACTTCGATCAAAATCTCCCACCTGAACCATATGATAACCATGATCAAGTTGATGAGCCTCATGAAACAAAGACTGATATTTCACCTCATGTACTTGATCCAACACCCTCCAAAACTAAGCATAGATAAGGACCCTTAAAGTTACCTCACATCCTACATGATTTTCCTCCAAAGTACTATGAGTACCTACCTATGTTTGATGGGGAACCTAATGCCATATCAGCTGAAAAACACATCCAAGGGTTTGAGAATTTTATAGATTTTTTTGATATTGACCATGAGGATGTTTGTATGAGGGCCTTCTCTCAATCCTTGAAAGGGGACACCAAAGACTGGTTTAAACATTTGTAGACAGAGACAATTAGCTCATGGGAGGAATTGTTGAATGTTTTTTTAAATTTTTTGGGCAGTAAGAAATATTTGGATCTAAAACTTACATAGTTCTATGCCTTAAAAAGGCAGAGCGATGAAGTTGTTTCTATATTTAGTAGAAGGTTTTCCAACATCTATTACAATTTTCCCAAAGAGATTCAACCCACTGAAGTTGCTGCCATGATCCATTATACAACAACCCTTCATCCAGATTTGTCTTTCCTTCTAATGGAAACAAGACCTAAGTCCTTACAACAAATGTTTAATGATGCTCGAGATATTCAACAAAATATCCAAGCATGTGAACAGATTCGAAATGAGGGGTCGGATGCTCAAGGACGTGAAATTGAATATGAACAAAAAATAGTTGATTGGAATCTTGAGCATAGAGTTGATAATATAAAATGCCCTCACGAAGTTTTTAATGCCAATGATTTTGCAAAAAATTATATCCACTTGTTGAACGAGTAGGTGTTGATCCATTCCATGATAAGTAGGGGGCTGATTGTTTTATGTATTCATTTTTAAATGGTAGAAAATAATGAGTTTTCAAATCAGTTTGTTGAAGACCAGGTCGATGTTATAAGTTTTTTCTTGTTAGATGACATTGCAGATGTTTTTGATTTTCCTATATATGATGAATATGATGATGATTGTGATGTTGACTTCCTAGAAAAACTATATGTATGTTCTCTATCAAAAAATGTCCCTTTTCAGCAGTGCCATGAGAGAAATCAGCCTACATATCACAGTTACAAAGAAGAAAGTACTAAATCAGCTGAAGGGCATTATTTACCTTTATGCTTTTCTTCATTCAAATTATTCAAAGAAAATTCTAAGCTTATCATTGAAGCAGATGAGTGCGTGTTGAGGCCAAATCTCACAGATTCACCAGAAAAAATTGACAAGATATTGCAGCGATCTTCTCATATGGTTGATGACCCTATTACTTGTTAGGTAGAAGGTCTAGTCAATTCAAAATTGTAGCCATTGGTCGAAGATGAATCTGAAAATGAGTGTGTTCAGCCATCCAAAGAAATTGAAATTTTTGCATATGACATTAGTGAAGAAAACGAAGAAGGTTTTGAATCAGGTGAAATAACCTTACCATTATGTTTTTCATCTTTCAAATTGCTGAAACAAAATGTTTATAATATTTCAAATCGGAAATCCTCCAGACATGATGTAGAATATTCAGAAAGCAATGGACTTGAAAATGAAAACTATATTCCTCTATGTTTTTCTTGTTTTGAATTGTTGAAAGAAAATCATGAGATAACAAAGGAACAAGGAAAGTCTGATTGCATTCACAATGGCACTGTTTTTCATGAGCAAATTGTTATATGTGAAGAAGACCAACAACCTTCTCATACATTTAGTGATCATGCGGTTGATTACATGGAAGGTTACTTCTGTTCATATTTGCAGCCTGTGCTCAGTTATCATCCTGAAAAAGAAGATGAAGTTGATCAAGAAATTGTTGTTAAAGGTTATTTTCCTCCCTCTGAAACTAACATAAGTATGCAACAAGATTTCCAGCAAGGAAAAGTGTTTCAAAGTTTCCTTTCTTCCCCTGAGAATGATGTGGTGGTCCAATTTCTAAATGGCCTAGACATGGATGAGAATTATGAAACTGCATCTATGGAAACTTCAAACAGTGAACAAACAAATTGCATAGAGTTTCAAGAAAGAAACAAAACAACATATGCCATTTTTCAATCAGAAATACAGAAAGATAATGAAGAGGCGGTGGTTTTTTTTTATTCATTTAAAAATCATGGTTTTGAAAATGCATCCATGCGAACTCTGGACTGTGAAATAGTACATGATGTTCTCTTTTCACATTTGCAATAATATTATGAGAATAAACTTATTTCTGTTCATTCATTTGAAAGCCAAAATGAAAATACTCAAGAAAATTTCTAGAAGATTAATAAAACCAAATCAGAACCATTTGATGAACAAGAGGATAACCCTAATGCACATAGTATGGGTTTCATATTTAAATATGTTCAAAGATGTATGAATGTTTTTGTTGATATGCATGGAATATTAGACAAACTTATTGTTGGTATTTCATTTGAAAGTGTTCCCAGAATTGAAAAAATAGAGCAAGAGCAACAAACACTTATGAAAGAGGCTTGTCTTTTTGTTGTTGCTCATCAAGAAGAAATGATTTTTCATGATTTTCAAGATTCTATGGCCATCCTATTACAGTCTACAGTGAAGGACAAGTTTGTTTCATTCATAAGCTCAGGTTTTGGATTCAACTTCTGCTTTCAGCTGCCATCTTTTACATTTGTATTCCTACTTAAGAAAGATGTGAGCGAAGAAAAATTGGGAAGACAATTGCTTGATTAGTTGCATTGGAACTTTATCATCACTTGATTGAGTATTCATTTCAGAAATTTTAGGGTAGGTAATTGCAAATAAGCTTGTTGGTCAAGCATTTTTTGGATTTCTAGTAGTGTATACAGTCAAATTTCTAGCGGTATATTCAGTAGCCAGTGGATAGTAGTGTGTAGAGTTTGGTCTTTAGTAGACACTGGTGACAAGTTGGAGAATTCTACACACACATATTTTGGGAACAACCCAATGGATTTGGCACCTGGTCTACAAGTTCTTTTCTACCTCACGGGGAGGGTAACATCCCCAGTTGGAGCCTATGTTATCACTATAATAATTTCTTGGAATCCAAGTCTTGAGATTTGGCAGAATGCTAAATCAGTATAGAGGAGTGTTAGATTAGTGGGTGGGGTCATATCTGGAGGAAATGGTTAAATTCGATGGATACGTAGGAGTGATGGGACCCGATGGCCCATATATCTTGAGTAGTCGAGATCGATAGTTAGGAGGCATATCGAGTGAGGAAACAACATGGAGGTTAAGAACTAGAGATCGGGTCGGGGAAAATACCGCAGTTTCAACCCATAGACACATGGAACCTTCAGAAGCATATCGGGGAGAAAAGCGGGTGAGTATGAAACTGCTCAACCACACCCCAATGTCATGTGTTCTAATATCATTAAATATGTCAAATCTAAAGGTCGCATTTTCGTCCATCCAATGCTAGATGAGTGCCACCAGATAACCAACTCAAAGGCTCATCATTCGAAATGCATTGGAAAAATGTGGTAAACTAACATACTTGCAAGTACTCTTGTTAGTAGTTCATGATTGGCACTCAATGATAATTATCATTCAAAAGATGGGTTACATTACTCTGTTTTGGGAAATTAACATTTTATTTCAGAATGGGGTAATCACAGGTAGAATCATTCAGCTAAGGAAGATAAGTTCATGTTTTCTACAAAATGAGGGAAAATGGATACGATAGAACAAGTGGCCTCCAGTGAACCAGGATTTTCAACTAATATGACAAATTCATCATTGAAGAAGACAGAGAAATTGGTTTCTCAAATCTTAGCAACGAAATTTTATACAAATCCTTCGAGAGAGCCAGGAGAAGATGAAGAGGTTAGATTAAATCCCATCATGAAGGATTTCATCATCAACGAATACACAGGCGAACACCATACATGAGTTGTCAAGAGGAAATAGAGTGAACATCAGAATACAGATGTAAAAACTGAGGTGGTCGAAAGCATTGGGGAAAACCAACCTGCATAGCTTGATACATTAAAAGAAGAAATTGCCAAGATGAAATAGATTGCAGGCTAAATTTAGTGTGTGACAGAGAATTTTTTAATAATATTGACAAATGGCCTTCAAGGAAAAAAAACCTCAAATATGTCAAATTTGTTTATAATGTCCCCTAGAAAATAATAGTTCAGTTGTTGTACGTTACTCTTTTGTAACAGACAGATATTTTTGGAACTTTGGGGAAGATGATTTGTTCTAAATCTCGAATGTAATATACCTATATATACTATTACAAAGATATATAAATGGTTGGACGGACTGAAGAGGGGCCTACCATCGTAGTAGGAATACTTTGTATATCCATGGAGCTAAAGTGAATATACAATGCAGAAGCGTTTTGAACTGTTTATGAAAAGATTCTAATGGTTGTTATATGAGTTTTGTTTTCTCTTAGTGTGTATTTCTCGTGTCTTTGAAATCACATTTACATTTTCCTCTTTTAAATTGGAGAGTTAAGAGTCCGGAATTTGTCTTATGATGCTCTTGACTTATAAATTTAAATGATGTAATCCTCTTCTTAACTAATTCAGAATTCGTTTCAATATGCTCTGATGTAGTTATTTGTTTCCCTTTTCCTCTTTCACCATGCATATTTCAGTTTTAAAAACTCAGACTCATTGCCTCATTTAGCCTTTCTCCTCTAGATAGTTCTAATGGCCTGCCATTGCTTTATTCATTTTAAACTCCATAGCCCCAAATGTCACCCCCTTTCCTTCGCCAGAAACTGATGAAACCCCCAAACAAACCAAATCTAGCCACTGATTATCAAAGAAATACCTAATGACACGAGAGATCCCTCTCTGAGTTGATCAGGCTAGGACCTAGCTCTGAAGTAGGTTGAAACATTTACCTTTTTCATTTTTCTATTCAGTCGGACAAAATTTACAGAGTGCTAACAAGATGCACCAGTCAATGGAGAGGTGTTTCTTGGTCAATGGTGTTAAATTATGAGCTTGATTTCTTATGTAGATTAATTCTTTTATTTACTTCAACACTTTGATTCCACCTTAATACACTTCAACAATACCAAATCATAATCGAATAGAAATAACCATGTAGATGAGTAAGAATGCACATCAACAAAACATATACCCTAGGGAAACCTTGTACAGGGAGAAAAACCCCAGCAAACGATATTCCTTTATTGCATTAATAATGTAAGATCGGTTACAAATATCCACCATGAATGTTTTTCTCTTAAAGTGCTTGCCAAGATGACTCTAACTTGACAAAGACATAAAATACCTTGCTAAAATACACCTTTGATATGTTGCCTCTATTGTTGATATACAAAATTGATATGTTTCTTTGGTATGTTTCCTCTTTATCATTGATGTGTTCCTCTATTGCTTCACCCTTAATTTGCATCTCAAAACTATGTTGAAGAGAGGGGTCGACCTCTACTTATATAGGTTGAAGAGGAGAAGAGGAGAGACTCGAAATAGTAACTTGTTAGCATGCTTTAATCATAACTCAGCTTCATACTTTAGTTTGAACTTAGAACTAGACTTGAGACTGGTATATTCTAGTTCAGAAATAGAACTAGACTTGAGACTAGTATACTCTAGTTAGAAAATAGAACTAGACTTGAGAATTCAGTTACAACTCAACATTATACCTTAAATAGAAAATAGAACTAGACTTAAGAATTCATTTACAACTCAACATTACACTTTAGTTCTAAAATAGAACTATACTTAAGACTTCAGTTGCAACTCAGCATTACACTTTAGTTCTAAAATAGAACTAGACTTAAGACTTCAGTTGCAACTCAGCATTACACTTTAGTTCTAAAATAGAACTAGACTTAATACTTCAGTTGCAACTTAGCATTACACTTTAGTTCAAAAATAGAACTAGACTTAAGACTTCAGTTACAACTCAACTCTTTACAAGGAAATTAAAAATTCTCTTCATGGTGGATAATGTTACACATGCCAATGCACTAGATCAATACATTTATATCATTTACAATATTAGGAATATCGTTTGTTTCTAGCTCATAGGATTTTTATATTCAACCTAAATTTTTCTAGATGCCTTGACTTTTTCTCATGGCTCACAAGGTTTGACTAGGCTCACAGAGGTTGTATGTTCCCCCTGACTTTTCAACTAGTCTGTCTATGCTCATAGAGGTTGTACGTTCCCCCTAACATTTGCACTAGACTATATATGCTCACAGAGGTTGTATGTTCCCCTTTACTTTTACATTAGACTCACATAGCATCTTGTTCATCTTGACTTTTGGTTTGACTCACAGAGGTTGTACATTCCGCCTGGCTTTTGTCAATACCTCACAAGACTGGTTGATTCTCCAAATCTTCCTCGCTAGCCTAGTCAGGGTGGCCCATATGGCCTCTCATTGGAGAATGACTAGCGATGCTGCCAAATTTAACACTCTCTCTTAGTGAGGGAGTCATTCTCGGCCACACCAATCTTTCCTCTCAGCTGCAAAAACTGTCTCAAGGTCAGAGGCTTGGTTAGGATATCAGCTACTTGCTCGCTCGTGGCTATGTACTGTAACTTTACAGTTTTTCTCTCGACCAAGTCTCGGATGTAGTGGTACCTCATGTCAATATGTTTTGACCTGTCATGAAATGCAGGGTTCTCTATCAATTTTATGCAACTTTGATTATCACAGTGAACCACCGTCGACTCAATCTTGTCTCCAAACAACCCAAAAAAAAAAAATCTAAGCCATACTTCTTCCTTGCTAGCATCACTTGTTGTAATGTACTCAGCCTCTGTTGTACTCTGTGCAATGGATCCATGCTTCTGTCTTCACCAAGAGATCATAGCAGTTCCTAAACTAAAACAGTATCTGGAAGTACTCTTCTAATCCACTGGGCTTCTTTCCCAGTCAACATCTGCATACCCATGCAAAAATAAACCACCACTGGATGTATATCTCAGAACATAATGAATGGTCCCTCTAAGATATCTCAAGATGTGCTTTGCTCCACCTAGTGTCTCTGTCTTGGTTCAATCATGAACTGACTCATTTCAATCATTGCATAGCATATATCTAGCCTAGTGTGAATCATGTACATTAATGATCCAATCAACTGCATATACATGGTGGGATCCACCAAATCTAAACCTGTATCAGAATCATGAAGCCTCCTCAGGTTGGTAACCATCGGAGTAGACATGGATTTGCAATCCATCATACCAAACCTATTTAGTATATCCACTGTGTATTTTCCTTGTGCTATAAATATCTCACCTTATCTTTGCCACACTTCCAATCCTAGTAAGTAATGCATCAAGCCTAAGTATTTCATCTCAAATTCTGAGGTTATATCCCTCTTACACCAGGATATTATCCCTTCATCTCCTGTTAGAAAGAGATCATCAACATACAGGATTAGTATAACAGGTTGGCTACCTCTTACTTTGAAGCACAGATTTGCATCAGCATCACTTTTCTGAAATCCTAGGCTTTTAAGAAAGCCATCAATCATGTCATACCAAAGTCTAGGACCCTGCTTAAGACCATACAAGGCCTTCCTTAGCTTGCATACATGAGTACCTTTGTTATGCAGTACAAAACCATATGGTTGTTCCACAAATACCTCCTGTCCAATCTTTCCATTCAATAATGTTGTTTTTACATCCATCTGATGTAGCTTCCAACCAAGAACAGAAGCTAAAGCAATAATAGTTCAAATGGAGGTATACCTGGCTACAGGGGAAAAAGTCTCTTTGTAGTCGATTCCTTATTTCTGAGTGAAGCCTCTGGCTACAAATATTTCTTTGAAATTTTCCACACTTACATCAGCTGCATGTTTGATCTTATAGATCCATTTGGAAGAAACCACTGATTTGTCTTTAGTCCTCGGCACAATGTCCCAGACATTGTTCTTTATAATAGAACTATATTCCTCAAGCATGGAATCCTTCCATACTTGTAATTTATTTTCTTATTCAAATGAAGAAGCTTCAACATTAGTAATGTTGATCATTAGTGCAACATAGCCTCCAAACCTATGAGGCCTCTTCCTTTCCCTGAAAGTTCCTTTGGGAGCAGTTATCCTTTCTACTTCCTGCACTATTTCTTTAAGCCACCCTGGCTTCCTTTTGGTTGGAGGTTCTTCAAGAGTTATTTATAACACTTTAGAAGGTTCTAAGGGCTCATTACTTGGCCTTTCACAAGGTTCCTTGTTGGAACAGGGGTAGACCCAGGTTTCAACTCCAAGAGCACACCAACAAGCCCTAACTACTGGCCCTTTCGGCAACACCTGCGAAGCAGATGTAGTCTCAACCGAAGTAGCTATGGGGGGCTTGCAGGATAGATATGTCTACAACCAAGGGGATATCAAGAGGATCCAACACATAATCAATACAATATTTATATATCATCTACTAGTTCATATCTACTCCACAGAACTGTCTATCAGATCTAACACACTAATGCAATAATGGTATACCAAATGACAAAGAATAGATCATCAATCACACACAACATAAAATATACGTGGCTCACCCTCTCTCTAGGGCCACGTCCACAAAACTATTCTTTATAATGTATTAAGATGAAGCATACAGTTCTCGTTTGCGCTCTTAGCTAGCAAATCTTCTCCCTTCTTCTCTCTATCTCTCCCCTTCCTTTACACCCAGCTGTAGGACTGATCTTCACACCCAGATGAATATCTTACAATACCAGAAGGCTCTTGTACTTAGCACTTCTCTCTCTCTCTCACAATAATCGCTCATACTAATAACAAAACTAGAATGAACCCTCTTCCCGCATCTAGGTTCTTATTTATACATTACAATCACTCATCGAAAGCCTTAGGCCAAAACCTAGGTGTCAAAACCCTAGACACCAAAACCCTAGGTGTCCAAAACCCTAGGTCAACTTGAACCATGCTTTCAGGGCTTCACCAGCATGTCTTTCCTTCCTTCTCATGCAGTGTTCCAAAGAATCCAACGGTGGATTTTTCCTCTTTCTGAGATGTCCACGATCTGTCTTTCTTGCTGATTTGTCATCCTTGATCTCCTTGTCCATTGGCTTGCTTCCTTTTACTTTAGTTCATCTTTTCTTCTCTTTTTCTCACTTCGACCCACTAACAATCACTGTTTCTTCCACGTAGTTCACACTTTGTCTTTTCTTCCTTGATATTCACTTGCTTCCATAACCAAGGGCCAACAGGCCCCCAACACTCACCTATGACTCATCCCAGGGCACTCCAGATATGATCTTTCTGTTTTACTTCGAATTCATACTACGCAGTACAACCTTTTATTTCTACTTGATGCCTCCTCTCCTTCCTTGTGCAGACTGTCTTTTATGTGTCTAGTACCCAGTTTGAACTGCACTTGGTACATAGACCCTTAGCCTCATGATTTTACCGAGAGTTGTGAGGTAGTTGGTTGTAATAATACAACTTCAGTCGGCTCCCATTCACCAAACCTTCCTTCCATTCTCCATTCAAAGTCTACAACTGCGCAGCTCCTCCTTCTATAGCATAGGTGACCTCATATGTCCCAAGCCAATGCGTTATAAACTTCCCAGGATGTTTGATGAACTTACTGTCATATACTACTACTAGATCGCCTTGTTTAAATGTCTTCTTCTTGATATGTTTGTTGTGGTAGGCCTTCTCTCTTTCTTTTTGTAACTACTAATGGAATCCTGCAATAAATCTATCTTCCTCCAGTTCGACCAACTGTGCAAGCCTTTCTCGAACAATGCTAGTGTCATCCATATCTGTAAAGGCAACGATTCATAAGCTTGGTACTAAATATTCCATTGAGATAACGGCTTCAAGACCATACACCAATTTAAAGGTGGTCTGCATAGTTAGTTTCTTGCAATTTGTTCTATAGGCCCATAATACTGTTGGTACTCTTAAATCCTAGTCATATCTATTAGCACTACAAATCTTCGTTAGCATTGTCTCCAAGATTTTGTTGAATTCTTCAACTGTCCCATTTGCTTGTGGATGGTAAGGTGTGCTCTTATCATGATGAACTGTAAATTCCTCAGTCAAGGATTCAATGGTTTTATTTATGAAATGTGTGCCTTGATAACTCATAAGGATCTTTGGGCATCCAAGCTTAGTTATGATGTCATCAAATATGAAGCACGTAGCTGTAGTTGCACTACAGTCCTTAACTGCTCTTGCTTCAGCCCATCTGGTCAAGTATTATGTTGCAGTAATGATGTACCTTGCTCTTGTGCACTTCCCTGGTGGGTTAATAGGTCCCATGAAGTCAATGGCCCATTTCTCAAATGCTTGTAGGGTTAGATGTGGTGTTAATGACATTTCATCTCTTCTGGATGGTTTCCAAACTCTTTCGCATACATCACAGGCTTTGTAATAGTCTTTAACATCTCTGTGTAAGGTAGGCCACCAAAGTCCAACTCTAAGAACCTTCTGCATAGTGGTTTTCCATGCATAGTGTCCTCCTGCGATGCCTTCATAAGATTCTGCGAGGATCAATGGTCGCTTTGCCTCCATAACACACCTTCTCAATATCTCATCAGGTCCCATTTTGTATAGTTGTCCAGCTATAAGTGAAAATTATGGAGCGTGCACTATTATTTGTTTCTTCTGGGGAATGGGGAAGTGTATACTCACTCGGTTCCATTCCTATTGACAGGAACTGGACTATCTCTATGAAGTGGTCATCAATATTTCTAATGGCTAGTAACTATGCATATGATAGTTCATCATCCAAACTAGTGGGTTCTTCTCCATGTTCCAACCTCGACAAGTGGTCAGGACCTTTCCTCATTCTTCCTGGCTTAACTACGATCTCAAAGTCATATTCCTGAAATAGCAAAAGCCATCTACATATTCTCCCCCCCCAACACCAGCTTGTTGACTAGGTATTTCAACCTGGAGTGATCAGTAAACATTTTAAAGTGTCCTCCCAACAAGTAGTGGCGAAATTTCTGTAGCACATACACCATGGATGACCCTTCTCTTTTAGTGGTGGTGTAGTTGATCTCTATTGTTGATAGCTTCCTGCTAGCAAAGGATAACGAGTGGTCAATGTCTCATGTTCCTAGTTGTGCTAACACAACTCCTAATGCAATAGAGGATGCATCTTCATGCACATGAAACTCCTTACTCCAATCTGGGAAAACCAAAATAGGCACAGTGACCATTTTCTATTTCAGCATGTTGAAGCTCTGTTGGCATTCTTTTGTCTAGTGAAATTGACAGTCTTTATTAAAAATCTTCTCCATGGGGGTTGTAATCTGGGTATAGCCTTTAATGAACTTCATGTAATATCTTGTGTGTCCCAGTGAAATGCATAGTTGTTTGACTGAAGTAGGAGGGGGTAGATCAACTATGATGGAAATTTTAGATGGATCTACTAGAAATCCTTTCTTGCATACAATATAACCTAAAAACACTCAAAATGGTGAGAAGAAGGTGCACTTCTTCATATTCAAGGAAATTTTACACTGCCTTCATTTTTCCAACATTAGCCTTAGACATTCAATATGATTTTTCAATAAACTAAAAGAAGTCCAATCATCAAAGTATGCTTCTAGAAATTTATGCAGAAACTCCTTGAATGCTTCGAATACCACCCTGGAAAACATGGTTGGGGCATTCTTCAATCCAAATGGAATTATTGTGTATTGGTAGGATCCCCATTCTATGGAAAACGTGGTCTTATGGTGATCTTCCTTGGAAATCTACATATGATGGTATCCTGAAAATCCATCTATAAAAGAATATACTTCCTGACCTCCTACATTATCTAACACTTCATCGGTGAACGGTGTAGGGAAGGGGTGTTGGCCCTTGGTTATGGAAGGAAGAAAAGAATAAGGAAGGAAAGGTAAAAAGCAAGCTTCGCAGGAGACACAGTAACTGTTATTGAGTTGAAGTGAGCAAAAGAGCAGAAAGGAGGGAGTGAAGTACGAAAAAGCAATTCGTTGGACGAGAAGATCAGGGATGACAGATCAGAAAGGAAGGAGTGTGGAAAACTCAGCAAGCAGAGAAATCCATCATTGAATGCTTTGGAACACCATGAGATGAAGAAGGAAAGATAGGTTGGCGAAGCCCGGAAAAAGCGGATCAAGTTGACCTAGGGTTTAGACACCTAGGGTTTTGGTAATTATGGTTTTGACACCTAGGTTTCAACCTGAGGCTGTCGGTGAGGGATTGTAATACATAAATATAGGTCGAAAGGACCTAGGTCAGGTTGGTAATAGAGTTGGGTATTGATATTGATTGTTGAGAGATAATTGTACTATGAGAGAGAGAGGAGTGTTGAGAGTGAGAGCCTTCTGGTATTGTAAGCTCTTCAGCTGGGTGCGGAGATCAAGTCCTGTAGCTAGGTGCACAGGAAGGTGGGAGACAGAGAGAAGAGGAGAGAAGATATGTTGACTAAGAGAGCAGATCAGAACTGTAAGCTTTATCGTAATATATCCTAAGCATAGTTCTGTGGACGTAGCCCTAGAGAGAGGGTGAACCACGTATATTTTGTGTTGTATGCGTGATTGATGCCTGGATCCTTGTCATTTTTATACTCTTATTTGCATTATTGTTCTAGATCAGATGTATAGTTGCACAGAGTAGATCTAGCTGATAAGATATATATGAATGTTTCATTATTGTTGTATTAGTTCCACTTGATATTCCCCTAGTTGTAGACATATCTATCCTGCAACCCCCCTCTTAGCTACTTCAGGTGAGACTGCATCTACTTTGTAGGTGTTGTTGAAAGGGCCAGTAGTTAGGGCTTGTTGGTGCACTCTTAGAGTTAACCCTGGGTCTGCCCTTGTGCCAACAAATGGTTCCATTGTCGGGATAGGAATCTGTGTAAGGGAATGTCAAGGTGGTTCCCATTGAAGATAGAGATTCAGAAGTGGATAAAGGATCAAGAGAGGGACTTCACCGAAGCCTAGAACAAGAACCCTAAACTAAGTACTAAAGATTGGCTACAAAAAGACATTTTCACCGACATTCACGAGATCTTCTTTGGGGGAATCCACCAGGAGTTGTTTGAATGGTTGGCTAGGTTAGCCGATACCCAGTTCAAGATTAGATCTATACCTCCTATGGTTTGGACGTTGCCACTAATCCAGAAGCTTAAGAGATTTGACAACGTTGTGTCAAGGGATATATACCACTGGTTCGATAGTACCATTGGAGGGTACATCACCAAGTTTGTCGTTGATAGAACATAATCATATAGCCAAGCCGAGAGATACGTTTTCAAAGGACCTAGAGGAAAAATTTTTCACTTTCTGAAGCTGAGAATCAAGATGCTGTCGCATGAAAAGAACGTCCTGAAGATACAGTAGATTGGTTGGTCCTGAAAAGGCTAATGTTCAAGATCTCGGACAGTGACAGTGAAACAAAAGTTGGACATACATGCAGTGGGAAAGTATTCTGAGGGGTTTCCCTTGAGAACTTGTTCAAGCAAAACTATGGAGAAGAGGGTTTCTACAGTGGAGAAGAGGTAGATCTAACCGATGAAGAACATTCATAGCCCACTAGGACAGAAGAAGGGGAAGTTGAAGAACTTCGCCAAAGCGAGCCAGAAACCTCGGGAACTATGCAGGTTACTGAAGTGAGTAACATTAACCCTCATGTTGTTTCAATAGCACTTAGCAGTCAGAATAGTAAGAATCACTAGAGTCCTCAGAGCACTGTTACCGGTAGCTTAGCATCTACTCAGACAAGAAGTCTAGTCATCTCTATGGCAGATGAAATGAGGCTCCCTATCTTTATAGAATATGGATCTGAAGATCTATATCATCATTGGTTTCTATGTGAAGCCGTATGGAATATTAAAAGTGTCACCGACGAAGCCATCAAGAGAACCTAGTTTAGCACTACACTACGGGACCGCGCACTGAGCTGGCACATGAAACTTGTCGAAGGACTGGCGTAGCCTAAGCCACTGAAAAAGATCAAGAATGTGTTGGTTTCAAAGTTTAAAAAACCTAATTCGGAGTCACAATGTATTACAGAGCTAAAGGAGATCAAACAAAAGGTAGTAGAACCTGTTTGGGAGTTTGACCAGAGATTTAATACCCTAACAGGCTGATTAACTTTTCAAATCCCCGATGAATAGAACAAAGAATGGTTCATTGTTGCATTTTTACCTCACATCAGAGTCCATCTGATGCAGCAGCATATTGCATCACAGGCAGAAGCTTCGGAGATCGCTATGAAGCTTGAATCAGCATCTATGGGAGAATCAAGCTCAGGCATGAGCAATATATTGAGTCATCTAACTACTTTGTCTTTACAAGTTGAGGATATGAAGAAAGATAAGGGAAAATACAAAAGGGAAGATGTCTGGTGTGTGAGATGCAGATTTGA
The DNA here is from genome assembly GCA_009831015.1 of Picea engelmannii. Classification (NCBI taxonomy): domain Eukaryota; kingdom Viridiplantae; phylum Streptophyta; class Pinopsida; order Pinales; family Pinaceae; genus Picea; species Picea engelmannii. Next base: position 706,021 of record ML795194.1, read on the forward strand.
AGGTCATGATAAGGAACATTGTCCCTTATTCCATGAGTATTTGGCCTTAGGAGCGTCGATCCCCTTGAAGCAAGTTAACCTGCCCTGGTGTGATGTGTGCGGAAATAGACATCGCCCAGGTGAGTGCTATTACATGCAGAAGTATGTTCAGACACCCACAAACTTGTACTGCACATTTTGTAAATCAGTAGGTCACGATGATCGATATTGTATAGCTTATGATCTCATGCATGAGAGGTCAAGAGACATATACAATATTCAAGGTGAAGTACAACAAGGAGGAAATACTATGCAGTACAACTCTCTAGGGAGAGGAAACTTCACTCCTCATGGTGGATACAGAGGACAAGGACGAGGAGGAGGTATGGGCCAAGGCCGAGGACAAATGATATGTTATAATTGTGCACAGCCAGGACACTTAGCAAGGGATTGTCAGAATCCTTGCACAACCTGTAGTTATTATAACTCTTTTGAGCATGTCATAGAAGAATGCCTACGCTACTGGCTAAGCTTCAAGAAAGATGAGGACCCTAGCAGAACCCACAAGTACAACTGATATATGATGAAACTACTAGAAACAACCCTAGATTCTTTTTCATTACTCGAGGAGGCGTTGCTACAGGAGAAGACAGGGCAGCACAAGGAAAGAATGCAGACAACCATGGAGTTAGGAAAGCTGAGGAGAAGACTTAGGCTTTTGATGCAAAGAAAGAAAGAAGAATCTTTGAGGAGGCAAGAAAAGAGTTCAAAGGAGATCAAGGGTCCTCATATAGAATGCAAACATAAATCAAATGGTATGGCATGCCTCAGGTGTTTGATTAGTCTACATCACCAACAGAAGAAAAAGAGGTAAGAAAACTCATGGAATTTTTGTGCACTTGTGTTAATTTGATTCAAGATAAAAGCATTGTACAAGAATTACAAGATTTAATTGAGCAATATGAGCTAGGAAATATAGAGTCCTTACTGAATGGGGCAGTGCACCAAATTGGGAAAAGGAGAAGGACAAATAAAGAATTACACCTGAATTCTCAAATAGGAGAATATGATATAGACTATGTAGTCCTTGACTTAGGGTCGGAGGTCAATGTCATGACGAAGAAAACCTGGGAACCGATGGGAAAACCCAAGCTGATATACTCCCCTATCAGGCTTCACATGGCTAATTAGCAAGTTGTCAGCCCATTTGGACGATTGGAGCATGTCCCTGTGGACATCGATGGAGTTAGAACCTTTGCAGATTTTGAAGTAATTGAAATTGTTGATGACAGTTTCCCTTACCCTGGATTATTAGGAATTGATTGGGCCTTTGACAGTTCTACTATTGTTGATCTAAATAAGAGGCATATGACATTTGAAAGATATGGCCTTAGGGTCATTGCACCTTTAGATCCAGATGAGGGACCTAGATACACAGAGCCTGTCAGAGAAGAAGACTACACATATGAGTTGGAAAACATCTATAAATTAAGAGCCAGACAGCAGGATTATATCAAACCTACTGTCGATGGGAATCTAAGTTGGAAAAGTGACAACGCGTGTTCATCATATTTAGAAGAATCATTGGAGAACTGGAAGAACCAGATGTATGAAGTATCCACAAGGAGATGTGCTCGACTCACTAGAGAAGTTCGTTGGATTGGTACAACAACAAGTAACTTACCTACCTTTGATGGCCTGAATCCTTTAGAATCCTTCTTGATGGACTTTGAAACAATTGTACCAGCACAACAGAGGTTTTTGGCTATGGATGAGACCCTGAAAGCTACACTAGCAAGATGGTGGGGGACGCACAAAGGAAACATCACAGACTGGACACAATGTCAAACCTTGATGACAACGCAGTTCTCAGCACAAGTAGGAAGATGCGAAGCGAGGTACACAGGTTGAAGTTTCCCAAAGGACCATGTACAAAGTTTTAAAGAGGCCTAGAGTGACACTCCTCGGAAACAATGGGTACATAGATTCATTAACACGTTGGACACGATCCCTATCAGTTGGTACCTTCAAGAGGAGTTGTGCCTCGTCACTTTAAATTGGGAAGGTATGATCCATAATTTTGTAACCACCTTTTTGTTTGATAGTGAATTTCCTTCTGTAGACCAAGCATTACATATTGTGAGACAGAACGTATTTAGGGAGGCATCTGGCCTCCCTTTGGAACAAGAATAGGATGAATGGACTGCACCATTCCATAAATTGCAAGAATGTTACCACATTAATGTCGATGAAGATGATGATCCAAGGAAGGTAAATATTAATGAGACAGAAGGCCAAAAAAATGTGGAAGGACTAGGATTTGAGATGCCATTCATAGGACATCCCATCAAAATAAAGAAAGTCAATATTGGGACAGAGGAGACACCAAAGCTTGCCAATGTCAGAGATTATTGGGATGTTGCTACCATTAACAAAATTACAAAGTTATTGCACGAATATCAGGACTTGTTTCTGACCAAGTTCACTAATATGAAGGGTATCAAAGGACCTATGGGAGAAACGAGATTACCTTTGAAACCAGAAGTGAAGCCAGTCAAGAAAATGCCCCACAGATTGAATCTGAAATATAAGGAAAAAGTGAATATTGAGCTTGACCGAATGATGGAAGTAGGGATTATTGAACCTGTCGAAGAGTCGTAGTGGATCAGCCCTATGGTGGTAAAAGACAAGAAGACGGGAAAAATTAGGATCTGTGGGGACCTCAAGAAGTTGAATGATGTCTGTCTACATGACCCCTTCCCTACACCATTCACAAATGAAGTGTTGGATAATGTGGGAGGCCAGGAAGTATATTCTTTTACAGACGGATTTTCAGGATACCATCAAATCCGCATTGCCAAGGAGGACCATCATAAGACTACATTTTCCATAGAGTGGGGATCCTACTAATATACAATAATGCCATTTGGATTGAAGAATGCACCAACCATCATTTCTAGGGTGGTGGTCGAAGCGTTCAAAGAATTTTTGCATAAATTTTTAGAAGCATACTTTGATGACTGGAATGTTTTTAGCTTGTTGAAAAATCATATTGAATGTCTAAGTCTAATTTTGGATAAATGCACGCAATGTCAAATTTCTTTGAATTTGAATAAGTGCATCTTCTTCTCACCATTTGGAGTATTATTAGGTCATACTTTATGCAAGCAAGGATTGTTGGTGGACCCATCCAAAATTGCAATTATAGTTGATTTTCCACCTCCTACTTCAGTCAAACAACTGTGCACTACGCTAGGACATACTAGCTATTACAGGAAATTTATCAAAGGATATGCTTAGATTACAGCACCAATGGAGAATTTGTTGAAGAAGGACTACCAGTATGAGTGGACAGATGAATGTCAGCAAGGCTTCGACACACTGAAACATAAGATGGTTGCAACACCCATTCTGGTTTTTCCAGATTGGAGCAAATAATTCCATGTGCATGTCAATGCATCTTCTATTGCATTAGGAGCAGTACTGGAAAAACCTGGAGAAAGGGACATTGATCATCCATTAGCATTTTCCAGCAGGATTCTATCCACATCTGAAGTCAATTACACCACTACAGAGAGAGAAGGATTAGCCATGGTGTATGCATTACAGAAATTCTGACACTACTTGTTGGGAGGACACTTTAAAATGTTTACTGATCACTCTTCATTGAAGTACCTAGTCAACAAGCCAGTGTTGGGGGGGATAATATGCAGATGGCTTCTCATGTTTCAAGAATATGATTTTTAGATCATAGTTAAGACAGGAAGAATGAACAAGGGACCTGACCAATTGTCGAGGTTGGAACATGGCGAAGAACTCACCAATCTGGAGGATACACTACCGGATGCACATCTGATCTCCATTAAGAAGGTGGATGACCACTTCGCAAACATAGTCCAGTTCCTGTCAACAAGAATGGCTCCAAGTGAGTATACAATTCCTCAGAAGAAGCAGCTAGTGGTGTGTGCTGCAGATTTTTCACTTATAGTTGGACAATTGTACAAAACGGGACTAGATGAAATACTAAGAAGATGTGTGATGGAGGAATAACACCCACTGATCCTCGCAAAATCTCATGAAGGCATCGTAGGAGGACATTACACAGGGAAATAAACTACGCAGAAGGTTTTGCGAGCTGGCCTTTGGTGGCATACATTACACAGAGATGCTAAAGAGTATGCCAGAGCATGTGATGTATGCCAAATATTTGGAAGACCATATCGAAGAGATGAAATTCCCTTAGCACCTCATATGACCCTAAAATCATTTGAAAAATGGTCCATTGACTTCGTGGGACCTATAAACCCACCAGGTAAATGCACAAGAGAAATGTATATTATTACTACAACAAAATACCTGACTAGATGGGCCGAAGCCAGAGAAGTCAAGGATTGTAGTGCAACTACAGTTGTGCATTTTATATTTGATGACATAATAAACAAGTTTGGATGCCCTAACATCCTTATGACTGATCAACGTACACACTTCATCAATAAGACAGTGGAAGCCCTGACTGAAGAATTTGCAATCCACCATCAAAAGAGTACACCTTACCATCCACAAGCAAACGAAACGGTTGAATCATTCAACAAGATCTTGGAGACAAAATTGATAAAGATTTGTAGTGTGAATAGGGATGACTAGGATTTAAGAGTACCAGCAGTACTCTGGGATTATAGAACCACTTGCAAGAAATTAACAACGCAAACCCCTTTCAAATTGGTTTATGGTCTTGAAACTGTTGTCCCCATGGAGTACCTGGTACCAAGCTTAAGAATTGATGCATTTATAGACATTGATGATACTAGCGTTGTTCATGAGAGGCTTGCACAGTTGGTTGAACTAGAAGAAGATAGATTCATTGTAGGATTCCAGCAGCAAGTTCAGAAGAAACGCGAAAAGGCCTATCATGATAGGCACATCAAGAAGAAGGCACTTAAGCAAGGTGATTTAGTACTTATGTATGACAGTAAGTTTATCAAACACCCTAGGAAGTTCAAAACGCATTGGCTCGGACCATATGAGGTCACTTATGTTACAGAAGGAGGATCTGTGCAGCTAAAGACACTAAAGGGAGACTGGAAGGAAGGATTGGTGAATGGGATCCGGTTGAAGTTGTACTATGAAAACCAGCTGCCTCACAGCTCTAAGTAAAAGCAGGAGGAAAAGGGTCCAGGTACCAGGTACAATTGAAACTGGGTACCAGACACAGAAAAGACAGACTGCACAAGGTGTGATAGGAGGCATAAAGCAGAAAGCAAATGATGCATTGCGCATTCCACAGTCGAAGTGAAACGGAAGGATCAGAGCTCAAGTGCCTCGGGATGCGTCACAGGTGAGTGTTGGGGGCCTGTTGGCCCTTGGTTATGGAAGGAAGCGAAGAACAAGGAAGGAAAGGTAAAAAGTGAGCTTCGTGGGAGACACAGTAACTGTTACAGAGTCGAAGTGAGAAAAAGAGCGGGAAGGAGGGAGTGAAGTATGAAAAAACAAGTCGTTGGATGAGAAGATTAGGGATGACATATCATAAAGGAAGAAGGATCATGGATAAATCAGCAAGCAAAGAAATCCATCATTGGATGCTTTAGAGCACCGTAAGATGAAGAAGGAAAGACATTCTGGCGAAGCCCGGAAAAAAGTAGGTCAAGTTGACCTAGGGTTTTAGACACCTAGGGATTTGGTAATTAGGGTTTTGACACCTAGGTTTCGACCTGAGACTGTCGGTGACGGATTTTAATATATAAATAGAGGTCGAAAGGACCTAGTTCGGATCGATACTAGAGTTGGGTATTGATATTGATTGTTGAGAGATTATTGTACTATGAGAGAGAGAGGAGTGTTGAGAGTGAGAGCCTTCTAGTATTGTAATATCTTCAGCTGGGTGCGAAGATCAAGTCCTGCAACTGGGTACACAGGAAGGTGGGAGACAAAGAGAAGAGGAGAGAAGATTTGTTGACTAAGAGTGAAAATCAGAACTATAATCTTTACCTTAATATATCCTAAGCACAGTTCTATGGACGTAGCCATAGAGAGAGGGTGAACCATGTATATTTTGTGTTGTATGTGTGATTGATGTCTAGATCTTTGTCATTCTTATACTGTTATTTGCATTATTGTGCTAGATCATATGTATAGATGCGTGGAGTAGATCTAGCTAATAAGAGATATATGAATGCTTCATTATTGTTGTATTAGTTCCACTTGATATTCCCCTGGTTGTAGACATCTTTGTCCTGCAACCCCCCTCTTAGATACTTCGAGTGAGACTACATCTACTTCACAGGTGTTGTCGAAAGGGCCAGTATTTAGGGCTTGTTGGTGCGCTCTTGGAGTGAACCCTGGGTCTACCCCTGTGCCAACAAGGGGTCATGTAAACAAGCATCATTCAACTTCCTAAGGTCTACACAGATCCTAATCTATCTTGTCCTCTTGTCTTTCACCACCATAGGGATAATCCATTCTAATTCTTCAGCAGGTTCTATAATCCCTGCTTCCGGCATTATGTCAAGCTCAATATTCACTTTCTCCTTATACTTAGGTTTCAATCTGTAGGGTATCTGTTTGATTGGTATTGCATCTAGCTTCAAAGGGATCCTCATATCTCCCATAGGCCCTTTAATGCCCTTCATATCAGTAAAATTGGTCAGAAACAAGTCCCGATATTCATGTTATAACTCGGTGATCTTGTCAATAGTAGCAACATCCCAATAATCTCCAACATTTGCAAGCTTTGGTGTTTTCTCTATTCCAATATTGACTTTATTGATCTCGATTGGCTATCCAATAAATGGTATCTCAACTCCTGGTCCTTCCACATCTCTCTGGCCTTCTGTCTCGGCGATGTTCACCTTCCTAGGATCATCATCTTCATCAACATTGATGTTGTAATAGCCCTGTAATTTCTGGAGAGGCGCAGTCCATTCATCCTCTTCTTGCTCCAAAGGGAGGCTAGGTGCCTCCTCAAATAATTTATGTCTTATATCCTATAATGCTTGATCTATTGAAGGATATTGACTTTAAAATAAGAAGGTGGTGACAAAGTTATGAGTCATACCTTCCCAATCTGCAGTGATGAGGCATAGCTCTTCTTGAAGGTACTAGTTGATAGGGATAGTGTCCAGCGTGTTTATGAATTTGTGCACCCACTGCTGTTGAGGAATGGCTCTTCAGGCTTCCTCATAACTTCGCACATGGTCCTTTGGGCAGCTTCAACATGTGTACCTAACTTCGCAGCCTTCTACTTATGCTGACATTGTACCCATTCTATAATGTTATTTTTATGCATCCCCCACCACCTTGTTGGTGTGGATTTCAAGGCCTCATCCATTTCCAACAAGCATTGTTATGTTGGTACACTTTCTTCAAAGTCCGATAAGAAGGTTTCTAAAGGATTCATACCATCAAAGGTGGGTAATTTACTTATTGTGGTGTCGATCCAGTGTACTTCTCTGGTTAATCTAGCACATATCCTTGTAGATACTTCATACATTTTGTTCTGCCAGTTCTCCAGTGCTTCTTCTAAGTCTGATGAACATGTGTTGTCACTTCGCCAGCTCAAATTTCCATCCGTCATAGGATTAATGTAATCATGTTGTCTAGTTGTTAATTTGTATATGTTTTCCAGTTCATATGCGTTGTCTTCTTCTCTGATGGGCTCAGTGTATCGTGGGCCTTCATAGAGATCTAATGGTGTGATGACCCTAAGGCCATCTCCTTCAAACTTCATTCATCGTTTCTTTAAATCGATCACAGTGGAATTATTGAAAGCCCAATCAATTCCTAACAACACAAGATAAGGATAGCTATCATCAACTATCTCAATTACCTCAAAGTCTGCAAATGTCCTTACTTCGTCAATGTCCATAGGGACATGTTCCAATCTGCAAAAGGGGCTTACTTCCTGCTTATTAGCCATCCTAAGCCTGATAGGGGAATAGATCAACGTAGGTTTTCCCATCAATGCCCATGTTTTCTTCGTCGTGACATTGACCTCCAACCCTACGTCGAGGACCACATAGTCTATATCATATTCTCCAATCTAAGCATTCAAGTGTAGTTCCTTGTTTGTCCTTCTCTTCTTGGATAGTTGATGTACTTCTTTATTCAGTATAGGATCTACCCTTTTGATCTCATACTGTCTGACCAAATTTTGCAGTTCTTGTATAGCTTTCTCATCTTTAATCAGCTCTATAAATGTATCCAAGCAACTCACAAGTTTACTTGCCTCTTTTCCATCTCCAGTCGAAGAAGACTGATCAAATGATAGAGGAATTCCACATTATTTGAATTCTAGTCGTGTCTTTTATGAAGAACCTTGGTCTCCCCTGAATTCTCATCTTTCCTCCTCGAACATTTGTTTTTATTTCTTTGCATCAAAAGTTTGTGTCTTCTTTGTAGCTTTCCTAATTCCTAATTCTTTTGTAGTCTTTCCTTGGGTCATTATGTATTCTCTTGTAATAGTGCCTCCTCTAGTGATAATAGTGACTTTAGGGTCTTCTCTGTGAGGTTCGTCTTTGATAAATTGTATCTGCGGGTTCTGCTGAGGTCCCCATTTCTCTTGAAGTTTAGCCAGCAATGGTGGACATTCCTTGATGACATGCTCGAAAGAGTTGTAATAGTTGCAAGTGGTACAAGGGTTCTAACAGTCCCTTTCTAAGTGTCCAGGTTGTGTGTAGTTATAATAGGTTATCTTTCCTCGACCTTGACCCATACCTCCTCCTCTTCCTCTTCCTCGGAATCCACCACGAGGGTTGAAGTTTCCTCTCTCAGGGGAGTTATACTGCATAGTGTTTCCTTCTTATTGCACTTCACCTTGAATCTTGTATATATCCCTTGACCTTTCATGCATGAGATCGTAAGCCCCACAATCCCTATCAACATGTCCCATGGACTTACATAACATGCAATACAAATTTGTGGGTGTCTGAACATATTTTTTCATGTAGTAGCACTCACCAGGGCGATGTCTGTTTCTTCATACCTCGCACCAGGGTAGGGTAACTTGTTTAAAGGGGCTCGGAGCTCCAGAGGCTAGGTATTCATGGAATAGGGGATAGTGTTCATTGTTGTGGCCTTCTGACCTACATCAAACACACTATATGTCTTCTCTTTTATCTTTTCCCTTGTCTTTCTTCATACCTTCGACTTGTAGATACAAACTAGTTATCTAAATCAAGATTTGACTCATACATGAGTTGGATTCTCCCATAGGGGTTGATTCTAGATTCATGGCGATCTCCAGTGCCTCATCCTGCGAAGCAATATTTTGTTGCATCAGAGGAACTCTGATGTGTGGTAAGAGAGAAGCAATGAACCATTCCTTGTTCTGCTCATCTGGGATTTGAAAACTCAGATGGTCTGTCAAGGTCTTAAATCTTTGATCGAACTCCCATACCGGTTCATCTATTCTCTACTTGATTTATTTTAGTTCTGTAATGCACTGCTATTCTAACTTATGTTTCTTGAATTCAGCAATTAGAGAAGTCTTAATGGCATTCAGCGGTTTAGGTGTAGCTCCTTGGACAAATTTCATACCAACACAGTGTGTGATCTCTTAGGGTAGTACTAAACTGAGCTCATTTGACAGCTTCATCGGTGATATTCTTAATGCTCCACACAGCTTCATAGAGAAACCAGTGTTGTTCAGGGTCTTCAGATCCATCTCCTCTAAAGGTGGGTAACCTCATCTCGTCTTCCATAGATCTCCCTAGGTTTCTGGACTGATTATGTAGAGAACTACTAGTGACAGTACTCTGAGCACTCTGGTGACTTTGATTACTCTGATTACTTAATGTTGTTGAAACAACAATAGGATTAAAATTACTTACTTTGACAGTCGGTGCAGTTCCTGAAGCTTCTGGTTCTTGACGAGGCTCTGCAACTTTTCCTTCCTCTGAATTCTCCTCGTCTGTTAGATCTTCTCTTCTCCACTATAGAAACGCTTGTCCCCGTATTTTTTCTGAAACAGGTTCACGAGAGGAAATTCTATGAACACTCTCCCACTGCATGTATGTCTAGCCTCTGTGTCACTATCAATGTCTGAATTCTTGAACATTAGCCTTTTAGGATCTGTCTAGCTACTGTATCTTCAAGATGTTCTTCTCATGCAATAGCATCTTGATCCTCAGCTTCAGAAAATGAAAACATTTTCCTCTGGGTCCCTTGAAGAAATATCTCTCGGCTTGGCTATATGACTCTACTATGTCAACATCAAACTCGGTGATATACCCTCCAATGGTACTATCAAACCAGCAATCTACTGCTCTTGACATGGCGTTATCAACTCTCTTGACCTTCTTGATCGGTGTCGACGTCCAAACCACAGGTGGCCTAGATCTGATCTCAAATTGGGTATCTTCTAAGCTAGTTAGCCACTCGTATAGCTCCCGATGGATTCCTCCAAAGAACATTTTGTGTATATCAGTAAAGATATATCTCTCCAACCAATCCTTTGTACTAAGATTAGGGCTCATGTTTTGGGCTTCAATGAAGTCCTTTTCTTGGTCTTCTATCGACTTCTTAGTATTTGTCTTTGATGGAAACCACCTTGACATTCCCTCAAGAAGATTCAAGTCCTGGCAACAGAACCATTTGTTGGAACAGGGGCAGACCCAGGGTTCATCTCCAAGAGTGCACCAACAAGCCCTAACTACTATCCCTTTCGGCAACACCTGCGAAGCAGATGCAGTTTCACCCAAAGTAGCTATGGGGGGGTTGCAAGACAGAGATGTCTACAACCAAGGGGATATCAAGTGGATCCAACACAGAATCAATACAACAGTTATATATCATCTACCAGTTCAGATCGACTTCGCAAAACTATCTATCAGATCTAACATAGTAATGCAATAATGGTATACCAAATGACAAAGAATAGAGCATCAATCACACACAACACAAAATATATGTGGTTCACCCTCTCTCTAGGGATACATCCACAGAACTATTCTTTATAATGTATTAAGATGAAGCATATAGTTCTCGTCTGCACTCTTAGCTAGAAGATCTTCTCTCTTCTTCTCTATATCTCTCCCCTTCCTGTGCACCCAGCTGCAGGACTGATCTTTGCACCCAAATGAAGATCTTACAATACCAAAAGGCTCTTGTACTTAACACTTCTCTCTCTCACACAATAATCACTCATACCAATAAAAAAACTAAAACGAACCCTCTTCCCTCATCTGAGTTCTTATTTATACATTACAATCACTCATCGACAGCCTTAGGCCAAAACCTAGGTGTCAAAACCCAAGATACCAAAACCCTAGGTTAACTTGACCTGTGTTTTCAGGACTTCACCAACCTATCTTTCCTTCCTTTTCGCACAGTGTTCTAAATCATCCAATGGTGGTTTTTTCCTCTTGCTAAGCTGTCCACGATCCATCTTTCTTGCTTATCTGTCATCCTCGATCTCCTCATCCAACGGCTTGCTTCCTTTTAATTCTCTCTGTCTTTTCTTCTCTTTTGCTCACTTCGACCCTGTAACAATCACTATGTCTTCCGTGTAGTTCACACTTTGTATTTTATTCCTTGATCTTTGCTTGCTTCCATAACCAAGGGCCAACATTCCTCCCTCTGATCATCTGACTCTTCATTTTCAGAAGAGGGTGAAGATGGTTGAACTACTTCTAATTCTTGTTGAAGCTCTTTGGATTTCTTAAATGTGTCTTCCTCATGGAAAGTCACATCTCTACTTAGCTCTATTTTCCTATGACCTGGTACATAAATCTTGTAAGTCTTGGAGTTCTCAATGTACCCCACAAAAACCCCTTTCTTTCTCGAGGGTTCCATCTTTGTCCTCTTTTCCTTAGGGACATGAATATACACAGGACATCCAAATATCCTTATATGCCCTACTTCAAGTTTGATCCTTGAGAAGACCTCTTCGGGAGTCTTGTCCTTCAAGATAGCATGTGGACACTTGTTCTGAATATACACAGCAGTGGAGGTAGCTTCTGCCCATAAAGAATTTGGCAGATCTTGGTCAAACATCATTTCTTTTGCTGCCTCACAAATTGTCCTGTTTTTCCTCTTAGCAAATCCAATTTCCTTAGGGTTATATGGCACGGTCAACTGCCTCTTGATTCCTGCTGACTTGCAGAAATCCTCAAAATGAAGAGATTCAAACTCTTATCCATTATCTGTTATAAGGATTCTGATGTGTTTCCCTGTCTACTTTTCAATAAAGGCTTTATACTCTTTGAATTTATCAAATGTGTCACTTTTAGCTTTAAGGAAATATATCCAACATTTTCTTGAGTAATCATCAATAAAATGGATATAATACAAACAACCACTGAGTGAGGGAGATGACATGGGACCACATGCATCAGAATGAACCAAATCTAAGATGCCCTGAGCTCTATTCTCACTACTAGGAAATGCTTTCTTTATATTTTTACCTAGCATGCATCCCTTACAAATTTCATTTTTACTAAGAGAAATAGAGGGCATGCCAGATACCATGTTCTATATATCTAGAAGAGTTTTGTAATGAAGATGTCCAAGTCTTTTGTGCCACAACTCACTGGAGCTAGTTGTATCATGAGCCAATGCCTGAACCAACTGTCCTGACATGACATGCATTCCTCCACTGAGAGTTCCAAAGGGTTATGTTGTACTTAAGTGGATACCTTTAGCCCATAGTAGTGCCTTCCTGTCCTTGAAGATCACCCAATATCCCTTTTCCTCAAGGGTTGAAACTGATAGTATATTCTTCTTGAGCCCTGGAACATATAATACTTCATCAACATCAAGTCTAGCCCCAGATTCCAATCTAAAGGAGATAGAGCCTACTCCCTATATCTTGTAACATTTTTCATCCCCAAGTTCAACATGCTCTACAAAATATTTTGTCTCGAGTTCTGAGAGGATATCCTTGAACCTTGTCATGTGCTTTGATGCACCACTGTCTACTAACCAAGTTTTCTGCCCCATGAAAACTGAACTGGATAAAGAAAAAACCAAGTAATATTCTTTTCTATTTTCTTTCTCATTAGAAGGACTTTTCTGATTTCTTTTGGATTCATCATCCTCAACAGTTGATTCATGATGTTTCCCTTTCCTAGGATATTTCTTTCTAAACCAACAATCTTTAGCAAAATGACCCAACTTATTACAACTAAATCATTTAATCTTATATGTGTCAATATTCTTTCCTTTGAATGTACCTTTTGTGTTTGGCTTCCTCTGAGAGCCTTTCTGGAAAGTTCCTTTCTTCTTTCCCTTGAATCTTGATGCTAAAGTTGAGTGCTCTTCTTTCGTTGGCTCGCTCCTGGTAGCTGTGCAACTCTCCTCCTGGAGGAAATCATGCCATAACCTCTCAAACATGGGTTGAATCTCTCTCCCACTTAAACTGGATAAGAAGGTCTCCCATGAAGAACGAAGACCATCAAAGATGGTCTGCACTAAATCTCATTGTCCACTGTCACCCCTGTGACCAAAAGATGATCTCTTATCTGGGCTATCCTAGAACAAAAAGATGCCACTGGTTCACCTTTCTCCATCTTCAAATACTTAACTTTGTGCTTAAGTGTCCTATTCTGACTTGGAGCCTGTTTCTCATACAGATTCACCAAGGTATCCATACAGTCCTTGGCAATCATTAACGAAGTCATTGTAGGCATTACACTGTCTTTGACTGAGTCAAAGATGATTCGCTTGGCCTTTGCTTGACTCTTCCTGGAGGCCACTCTTCTTGCATAGTGGGTTCCTCCACCACTGTGGTCACATACTACTCAAGATAGTGCTCTTGCAAAATATTTGTTATCCGGAGCTTCCACACATTCAAGTTGGTAGCTCCTTCAAGCCTATCCTCGGCCCTGAATGAAACGGAGGATTCCATGGACTTCACACTGGAAACTTAATCAATATAGCTTGGATCTATGTGTACCTATTGTTGCACTTCAACACGTTTAACACACCCTAAGATCTGATACCATGTTAAATTATGAGTTTGATTTCTTATGTGGATTAATTCTTTTATTTTCTTCAACACTTTGATTCCAGCTTAATACACTTCAACAATACCAAATCATAATTGAATAGCAATAACCATGTAGATGAGTAAGCATGCACATCCACAACACATATACCCTGGGGAAACCTTGTATAGGGAGAAAAACCCCAGCAAACGATATTCCTTTATTGCATTAATAATGTAAGATCAGTTACAAATATCCACCATGAATGTTCTTCTCTTAAAGAGCTTTCCAATATGACTCTGACCTGACAAAGACCTAAAATACCTTTCTGAAATACACCTCTGATATGATGTCTCTATTATTGATATACAACATGGATATGTTGCTTTGGTATGCTACCTCTTTATCATTGATTTGTGCATCTATTGCTTCACCCTTAATCTGCATCTCAAAACTATGTTGAAGAGAGGGATTGACCTCTGCTTATATAGGTGTTGGCAGCCAATTCACCTTTTTCTATTATCCTATAAGCTGCCTACACCTATGCCTTGCAAACGTCAAGTTTTTCGTCGCATTTTTCAAATAGATGACATTTTCATTTCTTGCGACATTGACACATTTGTCTTCATTAAGTTTTCATGACTGTAAGCATGAAAACTTCTCCTTTCGAAGTTATTTTTCGATCATTATCTGAACTGTGGTTATTTCTTTTGTCATTTGCGCTTACCTTTTATTGATCGTTACATGATTGGCAATATCCTTTGATCAGTTCTTATACTTCGATTGATTATATGACTTGATTTTTTTTGAGTTTGTAAGACATTGAGCATTTGGATTTGCATTTTATGACTTGCCTAATCTTTGATTCTATGAAATGCATAAGGGTTTTGATTAAATTTTTATATATGTATGATAGGATCCTTATGTTAATATTTTTATGTTTGTTTGGCTTGTCGACTATTTGGCACCTTGGTTAAACTTATGAATCAATACATTAGCGCGTATTTGATTTTGGGTGTTGATTTGTATGTTGGGTGTTTAAACACTATGGCATAGTGTTAGCGCGTATTAGTATGCACATTGCATTTGATTAGTTGTACACCTGACTTAATGGATGATCCACTACTATGAATTGAACAGCTATATCGGTGTTTGTACTTCGACCATAATTGTTTTACATGGAGGTAAATAACTCCACCACCTTCGCATGCTTGCGTTAATGCTCACCCCTTTTGGCTCGATTCATTGCTATTGGTTCGGATAGCTCTGTTACTGTGTGTTCAAACCCTTCCCTTACCATGCATTCAACTCCATGGCACCAGTCGTGCGAGTTGAACCCAATGGCAAACAAACCCTTTTGATGTTTGACAATGCCCACCAAGATTTGGCAGACATTGGGTGGCTTACCTTCATGGAACGTTTCGATGGTTTTAACCTTTGTGTGGTTCGACAGTTTGCTATGACCTTCGATGGCTGCCGAGCCAAGGTCAACGATATACAATTGAAAATTGATGAATAGTTTATCAGTCTTGCTATGGGTTTGCCTGCCACTGGACAACGATGGTCCAAGAATTGCAAAGTCGAAGAGGTCCCATGGACATTGCTCTTCCAGTCGCACATAATCACCTCCTGTGATAGAGGTATGCCTGTGACCATGCTTAAACAACGTTGTCATGATTTATTAATGATAATCAAATAGTTTATCACCTGTGAGGGTCGATACGGGTTTGTGTTCCTACACCACCTGCGTTTGCTTAGGGTTTTATGGGTTATCAGCTCAATATGCCCTATTATTTGCATAGAATCCTGTTTAAAATGTCGAAGAAATACAAAAGAAACCAGGCTGATAGTAGCCTTTTTCATTATGGGTTGGTGAAGCTTATTGTTGTATGTCATTTGAGTCTGCTCGGGGATAGTTGGAGCAATTTCGTGGCTCGGAATGGTTTCGAGGATTCGAACCCTACACAGGTTGACAAACCTATGGTGAGAGAGGTCAAAGTTATACCCCCAGTGCCCTACCATGTCCTACTGCCTAAACCCTCGGCCGACCCTCCTATTGACTTACCCCACGCTGTGACTAAGAGTGTTGAGACTGTTAATCCTGTGAGCAAAAAGCCCAAGGCGAACCTTACTGCAAATGTTAAGGGGAAGAAGAATGCACGTTTGATTTCGCAGATGGCACGAAACAAGCCAAAACCCCCTGTCGAACCAAACACTATCGTGTTGAGTGAGGACTCTGATTTGGAAGTGGAGCGTTTCTTGGCCAATGAATATCCCTATTCTAAAGGTTTGCGTGCCGAGCCCTCGTATGACTTTGTCTCAAACCTACCCCACTACCTACAGGACGACCCTAACTACCCAGGCATTAAGTTGCCTTGTGAAACCCTCGCTCATTCACCCAAACCCTCACCTGCTCTGTCTAAGCCTATGCAGCCACCCTGTGACCAATGCAGTTCATGGTTAGAGCGATATTACCTTGATGTTCCGATTCTCCAGTCAAGGATTCAATCCTTGGAGGACCATATTGCACTACTTACCAGCCAAAAGGCCAAGTTACAAGTGACAGATAAGAAACAAAAGACGACTGGCTCCATGTTTTTCAAAAATGTGGAATCATCCACGGCTGTTGTTAATTCCAAGCTGGTATAATTGGGCGGCCTCGTCACTACACAGGTATGGAAAATTTCATTTCATTGTGTAAATAATCTAGATGGATATAATGTTTGCGATTCAGTTTTCAAACAGCTCTGTTCACATCATTGAATGACTTTGTTACATTGCATGCATTCTATATATGGACTGGCTTTGAATAGAGAAAATTTCGATTCAATATACGATAAGGTTATTCCCAGTTTAGCAATCACTAGATTTCGATTGGATTTGAGTGGTATGTTTTGAAATCTGATTGACTAGTTTATAAAATTAATGGTTTCCCTCCAAATGATTTGGTTTGTATCATGCTCAGATTGGATTTTTTCATGATCCGTGTGCTATAATTGATAAACGGTTTGATTGAGTTTGGTTGTTACAATCTTGCCCGGATTCGATTTCGTTATCATTGGTATACTAGGACTGGTAAATGTTTCGGGAGAATACCTGTTACGATGTTGTTCTATATTTGATTGATTCCAAGTTAATTGACCTTGTTTCTTTGATGAAAACAATACGCTCAAATGACATCCGCGCTCGAATTGGAAACGAATCTGAATCATAACAATTGGGTGAAAATCCTTAGCTAAATCGATTCGTTTTTGTTCTAAGTTGGCAAATTCATTTTACGAATCGATTTCACATTATAATTGATACTCTGTATTTTAAATTGTGAAATGAATCGGTCAAACTCTGTTACAATCTGTTTGATTAAAACGATTGTGATCAAAATTAATCGATCCTGTCTGTTGACTGTGCAAGAATCAATAATCGAAATCTATGACAAATTCTGATTGATCCTGTCGTGTTTTTGGTTATGTGTCGGTTATGGTTTGAATTCATTCACAGCCTAAATCTTTTTGATTTATAGTTATCGTGATCATCCTGATAACAAAGCATTTTCTATTTGTTATGTTTTCGATTGAATATCAAAACGATCTCATTCGATTTGTTGAGACACGATTATGATGATGTTACATGTGATTTCATTTACCCGACTTGTAACGATAATCGAAACAAAGTAGTTCTTTCTTTGCATTCGATTAAATGATTTGAATCTTGTTTCTATATCGTTACAGCTATAACAAGTGGAAAATGGTTGTGTTGGATTAGATCGTATCACATATGATATGTTTCATTATCAATTTCAATTGGATATGAAACAATTTTATTACTTTTCGATTATGAATCTGAAGACCTGGTTTTGTGGTAACAAAACAACAGAGTATTCCTATCTCTGTGTTCGGTTGAATCACTTTTGATCCTATTTAATGTTGAATGATAAAATCATTTGAATATTAAGCGATTCATTTTGAAATGATTATTGGAAGATAATTGGATTTAATTCTTTTAAAAAGATTTGATTTGATTTCAATTTCGATTATGTATATTATTTTAGACTAGCTACAGAATCAGATGATTATGTAGCTAAGTCTATGGAATCAGATTTTTATTGTTTTGCTCATAAAATATCTCTCTAACTTGTTATTTTTGGTCCATTTCAAGTGAATTCAAAATGGCATTGGATTGGATGGACAGTTTAGAGAATATTTGAAATATTTTAGTTTCATTTTAGTTCCTAGTTTAGTTGATTTTGGGAATATCTTCCCAGATTATGTAAACAGTTTGATACTATCCACAGGGAGGTTTTACCCTGTGGAAAAACTTATAAATAATCATTATTTTTGTAATAAGAGGATCCTCATTCGTGGGAGAACAAGGATATGGAATTTTAATACAGACTGAGACAGAATTTGATATTCTGCTACAGCTTTAGCTTTTCATAATATCAACATTTTGTTTTATGTTTATGTATATCTATTTGCATTTGGTTAATGACAACTTTAGCTATCTTAGTCTTTTGAAAATGATATAATTTAATCAATATAATCCATATTTGATTTCTTCCAAGTGTTTAAAAAACATATCAGTTACTTGATTCAGTTTGTGAATGACAGATTTCTCTTCTTCATAAGTTGAAGTATTAAGTATAAGTTTTTGCATAACAAGTTTCCCTTATTGCAGAGATTTATAAATCATATAATTGTTATGATTTTTTATGTCTTGTTTGTCCTGTAAACAACTCAAAGAGAAGCATAGCCTATCGTTTACGAGAAGCTTTTGGATTACTCGGTGCGAGTTTCCTTCCTCCGACCAGCTTCGAAGTCATCATACACAGGACAAATTTGGAAGGTTTCCAGGTCAGTTTGTCATATGTTTATTTTAGTATAGTTTATATATTAGATTGTTTACTTTCAATAAGTTTGATTTCTTGTTTATAAAATTATAAAATCAAAAAAAGAAAAAGAAATGTCTTTCTCTGTCTTAGGGCAGAAAGCTAATGAGTTTTGCAGGTTTTATTTAAATCTGTATCTTGTAGATATTGTACATTTTGTAAATAAGTTATATCTCAAATAGTACTTAGTATAGTATTAGTTAGTAGTTTGTATATATATAGATAGTAGATTAGTTAGTATTAGTTCATTTTAGTTATTGTTAGTTAGTTTAGTTTGTTTTTAGTTAAATTGTTTTATTAGTTTTAGTTAGTTTAGTTTGTTTTATTTGTTTTAATTAGATTAATTAGTTTAGATTAGTTTTCTCTTTGGTTTTCTTAGAACCTTAGAACGGCCAACGGAGTCGTTAAACCCGTCAGGGTGGTTCATTCCAAACGGCTTGGGTTATTAGACAACCTCGGACCGGTTCCACTCTCTCAGTTGATGGACGGTCAATTTCGCCCGCCAACAAATGGCGCTAGAAGGAGGGCATGAACTTAATTAATGGCATGAGGCGGTCGCAAGACTCCTCCCCCCCCCCTAATCGCTCACCTATAGTGACTAGAAGCCATTCACAAGATAATATTCCCCTTCAAACAACAACTACTTCAACTGAATATCTGTAGATCACAGTTGAGCCAGCAACCCCTAATCCTACAGGTAGTGACACACAAGAGATTATCCGTCAATCTCTTATTAAAACACATAGTGCCTTAGCTCATCTTAGGCAACCAAATCGTCCGTGGGGTCAACCTTTAGACTTCTCTGATATCAGAGAACAGTTAGGTGACATTAACCTCACTGTGAATCCTACAGATCCAAT
This sequence comes from Picea engelmannii, assembly GCA_009831015.1. Lineage (NCBI taxonomy): Eukaryota > Viridiplantae > Streptophyta > Pinopsida > Pinales > Pinaceae > Picea > Picea engelmannii. The sequence goes on from ML795194.1 coordinate 725,664, forward strand.
CACAAATCCTGCTGCAGGAGGATTTGGGATACCTCCTTCACCACCTCCCTCATCTCCTTCCTCTTCTGGAGGAGATTCCTCTTCTGATGAAGGAAATTCACCTTCTCAGCCTTCCACACCCACTACCCCAATGGAAAATCAGAACAACCCTGCTAGACCCTAGTTGGACCAGGATGTTGTAGTTGTACCTGGAGCTCAGCACCCTTTACCTAAGCACCCGGAGAAATGGCTTCCCAAGTTCGATCCCGATTCAAAAAAGATAGCTGAAGATCATATCAAAAAATTTATGTTAGCCATTAGACTTCGTAATGTTGAACATGAAGACGTTGTCTGTAGGTTGTTCCCTTATACTTTTGAGGGTAATGCATCCACTTGGTACTTTTCCCAACAGCCCCACACCATAGTATCTTGGGAAAAGTTTGAGTCATGATTTTTGGAAAAATTCGGAGATGGTAAACCTCCAGAAGTCTTAGTCATGGATCTTTCAAGCTTAAAAATGAACCCAAAAGAAAAAGTTAAAGATTTTAATCAAAGATTCTTAACACTTAAGAATCGAATCCCTACATATTTTATGCCTGCTGAGAGTCTTGTAATAGCTTACTACACTAAAGCTTTGCATCAAAGTATAGCTATTTGGGTTAAACGATCTAAAAAGGCCACGTTGTTAGAAGCCTTCGAGGAGGCTAGTTAGATTGAAAAAGACATACTTAGTCTTAAGGACTCTTCTAGCAACGAAACTGAGACTGTTTCTTCTTCCAAAAAGAAGATTGAAATCCTCCCCAGACCCACACAAAGTAAAACACAACTTGAAAACTCTGATTTGAAAAATTTAACTAAAGTTGTTCAAAAACTGTCGAATCAAGTTATAGACTTAAAAAGGTCAACTGAAGAAGCTTCCTAGAGAAAAGGACCCTACAAACCTCCTTTCCGAAAGCCTTTTCCTACCAACCGACCTAACTCAACCACCGAAGGCCTTAATCTAGAAAGTTTGCAATGTGCTCTTCAGACAATTCTAGAAGCCCAAGATATCTTGATGCCTCCCGAAATCCCTCAGGAGGAAGTTGAACAGGAAACAGTTCAAGAAGAAGAGTCTTCTCCAAACATCTTTGGACACTTATCGGATAGTATCTTTTAAGCAAACTTCGAGACTGTTCACCCTTATAACACTAGGAGTAAGACAGCAAACAAACCTGCTGCAGAAAATACTACAACTTCACCTCCAAAGCAATCTAAATCAGTAGAAACTAAGCAGAGCAATGTCAGCCCCAAATTAGATTACGATGTTGTTGAAGATCTTAAAAAATTAAGGGCTAACATTTCTATTTATGAGTTATTGAAGTTTCCATTTTTGTTACAGAAGATGTTGCAAAATATTTCAGAGAATGGCAAAAATGGTAATTCAAATGGTAACAAGGTTGTGCAAAGAAAAGTTCCGCAGAAGACTTCCACTAAAAATAATCCTGATCCTCAAGATAGAGGAAGCCTTCCTATAACCCCTGTAAATAATGTAAATAATGTAGATAAAGTAGCATTAGAAATTGCGAGTAAGAAACCACAAGCTGCTACACTAAGCACTCGCAAGAATGTACCTCCTTTTCTTTTAACTTTCGAGATTTTCAACAGAAATGTGCATAATTGTATGGTTGACTTAGGAGCGTCATCTAATGTGATGCCTTGGTCTGTCTGCCAAAATATTAACGCTAAAGTAGAACCATCTTCTTTGAAAATCATACAACTTGATTGGACAAATGTTAAAGTTATAGGCGAACTAAAAAATGTATTGATTAGATTATCGTCTAACCCAAAGGTTCATCAGGTTATTGATATAATCATTGTGGACATTCCAGAAGTGTATGGTCTTTTTTTGAGCAGGGACTGGTTGGAGCAGCTACATGGTTACTTCGCAACAGACTGGTCTCACTTATGGCTTCCATAGAACGGTAAGCCTAACAAGATTAGGGTGAATCATGAGTGTTACCTTAAGTTCATGGTCACAGATTTGAACGATCCTAAAGAACCATATACACCTCCTGCTGATTCACTTGAAGTCCAAGGGATGGACATCTTCTTCGGAAATTTCATGGCTGAGGTTTCACCTATCAACAATCCAGAACAACAGTCCGAGATCGTAGCATATATGCAACCAACAGCTTCTATGCAACAGTCCCATGTGCCCGATGGAAACCAAATTTGGTCTCTATATTTCAATGGTCCTAAGTCTAAAGAAGGAGCTGGTGCAGGTTGCATCATTATCGATCCGGAAGGTAACAAGACATTAATGGCTTGTAGACTAGAATTTGAATGTACTAACAATACTGCAGAATATGAGGCTTTACTACAAGGTCTCAGAAAATCTTTGGATATGAACATTCAAAACCTAGTTGTATTTGGCGACTCTGAAATAGTGGTTAGGAAAGTAAGAGACTCTATACACTGTCTTTCCCCGCATCTCAAAAGATAACAGTATGAGGTATGGAGTTTAATGAACAAATTTTCTGTTTTCAATATAAATTCCATTCCTAGATTAAATAATGTTGAAGCATATCTACTAGCTAATGTAGCCTCTAAACTTCTTCCTGCAGAAGGCTTATCTCCAAACGCATTCTCCGTCGAGCTATTGTTTCGGCCATCTGTTCCTGACAATATCACAAACTGGAGAGTATTTGACAATGATCAGCAAATCATTAACTTTCTGCACATGGAAGAAACCTTTCAAGGCGCAGTGATAGATGAACGCACGCACGACAACAATTTGCACGATTTTACGGTAATACCTAATCCGAAATCTCCTGAAGCTCTATCGGACATGGTAAATTTCATACCCAAAACCATAGTTAGATTAGAAAAGTTTTATGATTTTGAAGATAAATTTAAAAAGACAGTCAATTGTAAAACTAATAGTTCCTCGTTATCTTATGAAAAAGTCAATTTAGGAACTAGTGAAAATCCTTAGTGTATCAATCTAGCCTTGGGATGTTCTAGACAAGAAAAAACTGCTTTTGTTAAATTGTTTAAGGAATTTAAGGATGTCTTTGCATGGACATACGATGATCTTAAAACATTCGATCCTAATATTATACAGCATGTCATCCCGATGAAGCCCCAAACCTTACCCTTCCAATAGAAACTGAGGAAAATGCACCCTAAATTAGAACCGACCGTTCAAAAAGAATTGAATAAACTCCTAAGTGCTAAAATAATTTTTCCTGTTAGACACACTCAGTGGGTGTCCAACCTTGTCCCAGTTTGGAAGAAAAACGGGGAAATTCGACTTTGCGTCGATTTCCGAAACCTCAACAAAGCATCTGACAAAGACAATTATCCTATCCCACCCATGGAACAGATCCTGCAACAGGTATCTGGTTCCGAGAGGTTATCTTTATTGGATGGTTTCTCCGGATACAACCAAGTCCTGATGTCTCCACCAGACCAACTCAAAAGTACCTTCCGTACCTTGTGGGGCACTTATGCTTATCGCAAAATGCCCTTTGGATTGATTAATGCTGGTGCTACCTTTCAGAGAGCAATGGACATTTATTTTCGAGGCTTAATCAATCACTCCATCGTAGTTTACTTAGATGATGTGACCATTTATTCTAAAAACAAAGACGATCATCTAGCTCACTTACGAGCCGTTCTTCTACGATGTCGTAAATACGACATCTCCTTGAACCCCAAAAAGTCCATCTTTGCAGTAGAACATGGTAAATTACTAGGATTCATTATGTCTAGTGATGGGATGATTATTGACCCTGAAAGGACTCAAGTCATCACTAAACTTCCCCCTCCTACATCCAAAAAATCCATGCAGTCTTTCCTAGGCCAAATTAACTTCGTGAGAAGATTTGTCCCCAGCTTCTCTGAAATGGTCAGGCCTCTACAGAACCTGATTAAGAAAGACACCCAATACCACTGGGGACCCACAGAAAATAAATCTTTTAATGCCATAAAGAAGGCCATAATAGACGCTCCGTCTCTCATGAGCTCGGACTTCTCTCAAGATTTTACACTCTATACTTTTGCCTCTGATCGTTCATATGCCGCAGTCCTAACTCAGAAGAATTCTGAAAACAACGAATTACCCATCGCCTTTATGAGCTATGCTTTCAAAGGTGTTGAACTTAACTACCCAGCGGTCGATCGGCAATCCTACGCTGTTTTCAAAGCAGTCAAGCACTTCCGGTCCTATCTTTTGAAGTCAAGGATGAAAGTCATTGTCCCCTACACTGTCGTAAGGAACTTGTTAGTGTAGAAGGAGCTAGGAGAGAAGAGAGCCAACAGGGTCACCTCCTTGCAGGAGTATGACTTAGAGATCACCCCAGCACATATTGTGAGAGGCAAAGGGTTGTGTAAATTGCTTGTTGATTCAGAAACAGGACAACAAGAAGATAGTGATACGTCAAACCTAGAACAATGCGATCAAAGTTTGATTTGTTGCACACAAAACCTCGTTAGTCCCTGGTACGGTGATATTAGATTCTGTCTCAAACATGGATCAGCACCCCGTCACCTTGACCCCGCTAAGAGAAGATCATTAAGACTAAATTCTACCTCCTTTCATCTAGTCAACGGTATACTGTTTCGTCAGAATTTTGACCGCGTACTGATGCACTGTCTCGAAAAGGACGAAGCAGACAAAGTCTTGCTTGAGTTGCATGCAGGAGAAGCTGGTGGTCACTTCGGTGGCAACACCACTGCTCATAAGGTTTTAAGAGCCAGTTATCACTGGCCCACTCTTTTTAGGGACGCCCATGCCTTGTGTCGTAAATGTATCATCTGTCAGAAAGCATTAGGGTGATTGCAAAAGCCAGCCTTTCCCTTGCAACCCGTCTCAGTGGATTCTCCTTTCCAGCAATGGGGCCTTGATATCATAGGTCATGTTAACCCTCTGTCCTCCCAACAGCACAAGTATATTGTGACAGCCACAGACTACTTTACACGATGGTCTGAAGCTGCTGCGCTAAGAACTGTTAACACCAGTCAGGTAATCGCTTTTCTAAACTCGAATATTATCACTCGTTTCGGTATCCCTGATTGTCTAGTCTTTGACAACGCTTCATACTTTTCTTCTCTTGAGATGAGCGAATTTTCTTTGGAGAAAGGAATAAAGATGAAGTATTCTACTAGTTACTACCCCCAGGGCAATGGCTTAGCAGAATCAATAAACAAGAAATTGATCAAAATTATCAAGAGAACCGTGGCTGCAAATCACAAGAATTGGCACAATGCCCTGCTGAACGCACTATGGGCTGATAGGGTAACACCCAAAGCCGCTATAGGTAACCCCCCCTTTTTCCTCGTTTATGGAAGAGAAGCCATTCTTCCACCTCACATTCTTCTTCCTTCTCTTTAGTTGTCACAAAAGGTCCAAGAAGAAGATTGTCCCCCTTTAGAAAACTGAATTAACGCTTTGATGAAGTTGGAAGAAGTAAGAGTCCAAGCTAAGCATAAGTTAGACCAACATCAACAATTAATTAAAAGCTGGTTCAATTATAATTCTACTTCTGATAGGAATTTTGAAGTAGGCGATCTCGTCTTGAAGTGGGACAAACCACAGGAAGGAAAGGGTGAGCACACCAAATTTCAAAACTTATGGCTTGGACCATTTCTAATTGCTAAAAAGTTGGGTCCTAGTTCCTTTCGATTACAAAATCTTGAAGGGTAGCTTGACACCTATCCGGTGAATGGCCAAGCCCTGAAGAGATACTTTGCTTGATAACTACCCTTGTATATTATGTAAATATTTCGTTTTTTTGCACTTTCTTTTGGCTTTCTGTTTTCAATTCTGATTTGAATTTATTAGTTTGTGTTTTTTGAACCATACACATACCTGTACATTGAGCTATTCAGAAAAAGACGATAGAAAAATTTCTTCACTGAAATAACTTCTGAAGCTTTGTACAAACATCAATGATATATCTTTAAAACTGATGTCTATGTTGGAAAAATTTTGTTGTTTGAAAGAAGTTTACTGATTTCAATCTCTGAGCAAAGTTTGTCATGATCATCTATTATCTTTTTTACGCTGTCCCTTTTCCGTAAAGGAATGACTCAAAAAGATGTCTCCCTGTTGTAGTCAATTGTTTTGTAAATAAAACATTTCTGGAGATAAATAAAGGACATTGCTAAAAATTCTGATGAGGTCTAAAAAATATGCTAAAATATCCAGACTTTCAGCGTCACCCCGCTCAGCTATCTACAAAAGAAAAACAAAATAAAAATATTAATAAGAGTTGTGGGAAGTGCTTGTAAACCCGCCGGGATACTGAACATGTCTTTTGGCAGCGGGTAAATGCATGCATGGCGCTAAGACAACTTCGCTGGGGTACTGAACAGGCCTGCTGGCAGCGAAGCAATGTCGGGTACATGAAAATTTGCAAAAAATTATAAGAAACCTCCTTAAATGTCCTTTATTCTGATCCAGCACTTCTTGACAGGATACAGATGTCAAAGTGGGTTAAATGGCAACCCTGTCAAGGCTATGGACGCCTGCTGGAAACAGTGGCCATGCCAACAGTATCGAAGATTTTATCTTTAATGTCGTGACTTGTTGATCTTAAGACTATTATTGGTTTTCATCTTTTAAAACACTGCTGGAAAAAAATGATTAGTGATGATGTTAGTACAATTTTCTGGTTGTTATTTTTTGAGTTGAAATTTTCTTGGCTTTCCAAATCTGAATTTGTCACTTTTGCAGAGATAACTGCTTCTTCCAGTGTGTCGCCATTGTCGGCAGCCAATTCACCTTTTTCTATTATCCTATAAGTTGCCTACACCTATGCCTTGCAAACGTCAAGTTTTTCGTCGCATTTTTCAAATAGACGACATTTTCATTTCTTGCGACATTGACACATTTGTCTTCGTTAAGTTTTCATGACTGTAAGCGTGAAAACTTATCCTTTCGAAGTTATTTTTCGATCATTATCTGAACTGTGGTTATTTCTTTTGTCATTTGCGCTTACCTTTTATTGATCGTTACACGATTGGCAATATCCTTTGATCAGTTCTTATACTTCGATTGATTATATGACTTGATTTTTTTTGAGTTTGTAAGACATTGAGCATTTGGATTTACATTTTATGACTTGCCTAATCTTTGATTCTATGAAACGCATAAGGGTTTTGATTAAATTTTTATATATGTATGATAGGATCCTTATGTTAACCTTTTTATGTTTGTTTGGCTTGTCGACTATTTGGCACCTTGGTTAAACTTATGAATCAATACATTAGCGCGTATTTGATTTTGGGTGTTGATTTGTATGTTGGGTGTTTAAACACTATGGCATAGTGCTAACGCGTATTGGTATGCACATTGCATTTGATTAGTTGTACACCTGACTTAATGGATGATCCACTACTATGAATTGAACAGCTATATCGGCGGTTGTACTTCGACCATAATTGTTTTTCATGGTGGTAAATAACTCCACCACCTTCGCATGCTTGTGTTAATGCTCACCCATTTTGGATCGATTCATTGTTGTTGGTTCGGATAGCTCTGTTACTGTGTGTTCAAACCCTTCCCTTACCATGCATTCAACTCCATGGCACCAGTCGTGCGAGTTGAACCCAATGGCAAACAGACCCTTTTGATGTTTGACAATGCCCGCCAAGATTTGGTAGACAGTGGGTGGCTTACCTTTGTGGAATGTTTCGATGGTTTTAACCTTTGTGTGGTTCGACAGTTTGCTATGACCTTCGATGGCTGTCGAGCCAAGGTCAGTGATATACAATTGAAAATTGATGAACAGTTTATCAGTCTTGCTACGGGTTTGCCTGCCACTGGACAACGATGGTCCAAGAATTGCAAAGTCGAAGAGGTCCCATGGACATTGCTCTTCCAGTCACGCAGAATCACCTCATGTGATAGAGGTATGCCCGTGACCATGCTTAAACAACGTTGGCACAATTTATTAATGATAATCAAACACTTTATCACCTGTGAGGGTCGATACGGGTTTGTGTTTCTACACCACCTGTGTTTGCTTAGGGTTTTTATGGGTTATCAGCTCAATATACCTAATTATTTGCATAGAAGCCTGTTTAAAATGTCGAAGAAATACAAAAGAAACCAGGCTGATAGTAGCCTTTTTCATTATGGGCTAGTGAAGCTTATTATTGTCTGTCATTTGAGTCTGCTCGGGGATAGTTGGAGCAATTTCGTGGCTCGGAATGGTTTCGATGATTCGAACCCTGCACAGGTTGAGAAACCTATGGTGAGCGAGGTCAAAGTTATACCCCCAGTGCCCTACCATGTCCTACTACCTAAACCCTCAGCCGACCCTCCTCTCGACTTACCCCACACTGTGACTAAGAGTGTTGAGACTGTTAATCCTGTGAGCAAAAATCCCAAGGCGAACCTTACTGCAAATGTTAAGAGGAAGAAGAATGCACGTTTGATTTCACAGATGGCACAAAACAAGCCAAAACCCCCTGTTGAACCAAACCCTATCGTGTTGATTAAGGAATCTGATACGGAAGTAGAGCGTTTCTTGGCCAATGAATATCGCTATTCGAAAGGTTTGCGTGTCGAGCCCTCGTATGACTTTGTCTCAAACCTACCCCCCTACCTACAGGACGACCCTAACTACCCAGGCATTAACTTGCCTTGTGAAACCCTCGCTCATTCGCCCAAACCCTCGCCTGCTCTGTCTAAGCCTATGCAGCCACCCTGTGACCAATGCAGTTCATGGTTAGAGCGACATTACCTTGATGTTCTGATTCTCCAGTCAAGGATTCAATCTTTGGAGGACCAGATTGCACTGCTTACCAGTCAAAAGGCCAAGTTACAAGCGACAGATAAGAAACAAAAGACGACCGGCTCCATCTTGTTCAAAAATGTGGAATCAGCCACGGCTGTTGTTAATTCCAAGCTGGTATAATTGGGCAGCCTCGTTGCTACACAGGTATGGAAAATTTCATTTCATTGTGTAAATAATCTAGATGGATATAATGTTTGTGATTCAGTTTTCAAACAGCTCTGTTCACATCATTGAATGACTCTGTTACATTGCATGCATTCTATATATAGACTGGCTTTGAATAGAGCAAATTTCAATTCAATATATGATAAGGTTATTCCCAGTTTAGCAATCAGTAGATTTTGATTGGATTTGACTGGTATGTTTTGAAATCTGATTGACTAGTTTATAAAATTAATGGTTTCCCTCCAAATGATTTGGTTTGTATCATGCTCAGATTGGATTTGTTCATGATCCGTGTGCTATAATTGATAAACGGTTTGATTGAGTTTGGTTGTTACAATCTTGCCCGTATTCGATTTCGTTATCATTGGTATACTAGGACTGGTGAATGTTTCGAGAGAATACCAGTTACGATGTTGTTCTATATTTAATTGATTCCAAGTTAATTGACCCTTTTTCTTTGATGAAAACAATACGCTCAAATGACATCCACGCTCGAATTGGAAATGAATCTGAATCATAACAATTGGGTGAAAATCCTTAGCTAAATCGATTCGTTTTTGTTCTAAGTTGGCAAATTCGTTTTATGAATCGATTTCAGATTATAATTGATACTCTGTATTTTAAATTGTGAAATGAATCGGTCAAACTCTGTTATGATCTGTTTGATTAAAACGATTGTGATCAAAATTAATCGATCCTGTCTGTTGACTGTGCAAGAATCAATAATCAAAATCTATGACAAATTCTAATTGATCTTGTCGTGTTTTTGGTTATGTGTCGGTTATGGTTTGAATTCATTCACAGCCTAAATCTTTTTGATTTACAATTATCGTGATCATCCTGATAACGAAGCGTTTGCTATTTGTTATGTTTTCGATTGAATATCAAAACTATCTCATTCGATTTGTTGAGACACGATTATGATGTTGTTACATGTGATTTCATTTACCCAACTTGTAACGATAATCGAAACAAAGTAGTTCTTTCTTTGCATTCGATTAAATGATTTGAATCTTGTTGCTATATCGTTACAGCTATACCAAGTGGAAAATGGTTGTGTTAGATTATATCGTATCACATACGATATGTTTCATTATCAGTTTCAATTAGATATGAAACAATTTTATTACTTTTCGATTATGAATCTGAAGACCCGATTTTGTGGTAACGAAACAATAGAGTATTCCTATCTCTGTGTTCGGTTGAATCACTTTTGATCCTGTTTAATGGTGAATGATAAAATCATTTGAATCTTAAGTGATTCGTTTTGAAATGATTATTGGAAGATAATTGGATTTAATTCTTTTAAAAAGATTTGATTTGATTTCAATTTCGATTCTGTATATTATTTTAGACTAGCTACAGAATCAAATGATTCTGTAGCTAAGTCTAGGGAATCAGATTTTTATTGTTTTGCTCATAAAATATCTCTCTAACTTGTTATTTTTGGTCCATTTTAGGTGAATTCGAAATGGCATTGGATTGGATGGACAGTTTAGAGAATATTTGAAATATTTTAGTTTCATTTTAGTTCCTAGTTTAGATGATTTTGGGAATATCCTCCTAGATTATGTAAACAGTTTGATACTATCCACAGGGAGGTTTTACCCTGTGGAAAAACTTATAAATACTCATTATTTTTGTAATAAGAGGATCCTCATTCGTGGGAGAACAAGGATATGGAATTTTAATACAGACTGAGACAGAATTTGATATTCTGCTACAGCTTTATCTTTTCATAATATCAACATTTTGTTTTATGTTTATGTATATCTATTTGCATTTGGTTAATGACTACTTTAGCTATCTTAGTCTTTTGCAAATGATATAATTTAATCAATATAATCCATATCTGATTTCTTCCAAGTGTTTAAAAAACATAGCAGTTACTTGATTCAGTTTGTGAATGACAGATTTCTCTTCTTCATAAGTTGAATTATTAAGTATAAGTTTTTGCATAACAGGTTTCCCTTATTGCAGAGATTTATAAATCATATAATTATTATGATTTTTTATGTCTTGTTTGTCCTGTAAACAACTCAAAGAGCAGCGCAGCCTATCGTTTACGAGAAGCTTTTGGATTACTCAGTGCGAGTTTTCTTCCTCCGACCAGCTTCGAAGTCATCATACACAGGACAAATTTGGAGCGTTTCCAGGTTAGTTTGTCATATGTTTATTTTAGTATAGTTAATATATTAGATTGTTTACTTTCAGTAAGTTTGATTTCTTGTTTATAAAATTATAAAATCAAAAAAAGAAAAAGAAATACCTTTCTCTGTCTTAGGGCAGAAAGCTAATGAGTTTTGTAGGTTTTATTTAAATCTGTATCGTGTAGATATTGTACATTTTGTAAATAAGTTATATCTCAAATAGTAGTTAGTATAGTATTAGTTAGTATTTTTTATATATATAGATAGTAGATTAGTTAGTATTAGTTCATTTTAGTTATTGTTAGTTAGTTTAGTTTGTTTTTAGTTAATTTGTTTTATTAGTTTTAGTTAGTTTAGTTAGTTTTATTTGTTTTAGTTAGATTAGTTAGTTTAGATTAGTTTTCTCTTTGGTTTTCTTAGAACCTTAGAACGGCCAACGGAGCCGTTAAACCTGTCAGGGTGGTTCATTCAAAACGGCTTGGATTATTAGACAACCCCGGACCGGTTCCACTCTCTGAGTTGACGGACGGTCAATTTCGCCCGCCAACAATAGGTTGAAGAGGAGAAGAGGAGAGGCTCGAAATAGTAACTTGTCAGCATGCTTTAATCATAACTCGGCTTCATACTTTAGTTCAAACTTAGAACTAGACTTGAGACTTGTATACTCTAGTTCAAAAATAAAACTAGACTCGAGACTCGTATACTCTAGTTCGAAAATACCACTAGACTTGAGAATTCAGTTACAACTCAACATTATACTTTATTTCGAAAATAGAACTAGACTTAAGACTTCAGTTACAACTCAACATTACACTTTAGTTATAAATTGAACTAGACTTAAGACTTCAGTTGCAACTCAGCATTACACTTTAGTTCTAAAATAGAACTAGAATTAATACTTCAGTTGCAACTCAACATTACACTTTAGTTCAAAAATAGAACTAGACTTAAGACATCAGTTACAACTCGATTCTTTATAAGGCAATTCAAAATTTTCTTTATGGTGGATAATGTTACACGTGCCAACGCACTAGATCAATACATTTATATCATTTGCAATATTAGGAATATCATTTGTTTCTAGCTCATAGGAATTTATATTCAACCTAACTTTTGCTAGATGCCTTGACTTTTGCTCATGGCTCACAAGGTTTGACTAGGCTTAGAGAGGTTGTATGTTCCCCCTGACTTTTGCACTAGTCTTTATATGCTCACAGAGGTTGTACGTTCCCCCTGACTTTTGCACTAGACTGTCTATGCTCACAAAGGTTGTACGTTCCCCCTGAATTTTGCATTAGACCCACATAACATCTCATTCGTCCTGACTTTTGGTTTGACTCATAGAGGTTGTACGTTCCCCCTGGCTTTTGTCAATACCTCACAAGACTAGTTGATTCTCCAAATCTCCATGGATAGTCTCAAGGTGGCCCATATGGCCTCTTATTGGAGAATGATTGTTGATGCTACCAAAATTAACAAATGGTAGTTCTTGTCTATTTCTAGGATCCCTAAAAATAGTTAATATTTTTTGTTTTGAAATGCCCAAGTCTCTCACTTGCTTTATGTCCAAACAAGTGCTATAGTACTCATACATTCTTGCCCTATAATAAAAAATAGAGGTCAATTTCCCTTGGGCACTTGGAATGGACTTCACAATGATGTCCAAAGAAGTGTCCAATGAGACTTTCCTAGGCTCTCTATTGTCCCTTAATTGTTCCTCAAGGGTTCTTAATATGACCAACTCCTCATCAATTTGATGTTTACATTAGGTGGTTGTGGTGGGTTGGGGTTTTTCTCTCCTTGGTTCTCTTCTGAGCGGTTTACATTGTCTATTGGTTCCATTTTATTATATATGATGCAATTTATTAATCCATTGCATGTAAATTAGGTTAGTTTTTTAATTATAATAGAAATCTACAAATTTCTTTAATTTAGATTCTTGGGAGCAAAAGACTAAATTCAAAATGACTAAATTGAGAGTAAAGTAATTAAACATACCTGGCTAGAATGGGACACACGATGGCAAGATCCTCACCTTGCTCCTCCTCTCTAGCTCCTCTCTATTTGCTCAATGAGAATAAAAACAGGAGCGTGATTTGTGCAAATAAGCACAAATCGCGCTCTCAACCCTTTAAAAAAGGTTTAGCAAAGGAACGTGCACACATTCCTAGGAACGTGTGCACGTTCCTGACACTAAAACTACGTGGCAAGTTGAGCGGAGGTTCGAGCACTTTCAAACCTATAGGGTTAGGAACACATGCACGTTCCTAGGAATGTGCACGTGTTCCTACGAGTGCACGTTCCTATTGATCCCCTTGCCACTTTTTGAGCCACCAACTTCGTGCACTCACCCTTGGGGCCATGTTAATTTTGTTATTTTAGGACCATGTTAATACTTATTGTTACTATTTGATTGGGTAGTTGGTCATTTAATTTAATTGTTATTTTTAGACATACGTGAGTAATTGTCAATGCTAATATAGCTCATCCCATATTTTTTCAAGTGGTCATTTTTTCTATTTTTCATTCATATTTTTGAGTAAAAAGATATAATGTAAATGTAATTATTGAATACATCATTTCAGAAAAATTTTGGGAATATGAAAACTTCCAAAAAAAAATTTGGGAATATGAAAACTTCCAAAATTTTATTATTTCAAGAATACAAATTCATTGGGCTTCAAGAATATAAATTTATTGCTATAGATAATATAGAAAGGTATAGTAGTCTCACAACATTCATTGATAAATATGTTGCATATGTATTATAATATTAGTGGCTCATATATAATAAATAAATAATAAGATTGATTTTTTTAAGGTATGAAATTATAGTTTTTTTAAGAAATGTTTGCACATTTTTTCAAGAAATGTTTGCATATTTTTTCATATACCATGTTTTTTTCATGAAACTCATAAAGTTGCTTCACTAATATGTATTTAAAAAAATGTTAAATCTCATTGTTTTGATAAGTTTATTTTTATATTGTAATTTTCTATAAATATGTATTTAGACCTTTTATAATAATATTAAATGAACATATATATCTATATGATAGTTTGTCACCCTATTCAATTCCATTTATATATTAAATAACTGCATTGAAGGCGATAGTCGTAGAGAAATCTCTTTCTCAGCTCATACTATGCATGTAAAGATTAACCTGTTCAAAGTATGTCAATTCTCTCTTAAATCTCTACCAAAACAAAGACGAATCACAATACAATTTCGATATTTTTTTTTAAATTTAAAAACAATCAATCACAGGAACTAATTTTTTTTTCTACACATCAAAACAAATGAAACATCTTAGTTACATTTACTAAAAGAAAAAAATAAGTACATACATTGATATTACTATTTAATAGAGAGTAATTATACCAAAGGTGTTTATAAGGGTGCATTTTTCTCAACTCTTTGCCGTCTGTCAATAGCCTATGGATGCCTGACACATATTTGATTTTTTTTTCTGGTTGACCTTCAGACCTCTAGGTACGATTCCTCTTAGCTGGAAACGCTAATGTATTCGATAATACTCATTACACCATGGATATCAACAAGAAAGATATTTTGCATTCCTTCATTTTGAAGCTCACAAAGAACCAAATAAATACCCTGGTCATTCCCAACATTATTAAAGAATTGACATTTCAATTGAAGGTAGGGTAATGCTTTTGGGATTATGCTAGTTTTATTCTTTGTCACTAGCTCCTTGGGTGTAGGGTAATCAATGATGAAACGTATTGTTAAAGCACTTTGTTATGTTAAGTCATTGATTCGAAACCCCGACTTATCTTGTGTGTAGCCTGTTAAAACACTCTCTTATATTAAGTCACTAATTCAAAACCCAACTTAACTTATATGTAGCAAACAAGACAAAGTAAAACAATATAAATACACCTAAAAATTATAGTGCTAACAAAACCTAAAAATTATAATAATAATACAACCACTACTAATTACCTATTCCACCAATCAAAAAAAAATATTCTCCACTACCAATTTTACTCCAAATATTGAACAATGCTAATTTTATTTCATACCCTCTTCCTACGTACTCCTCCAAAGGTTAAAAATCATATAACGTAAAGCGAGCGAAATATTGAAATGAGGATGTGAAAGTGGGACTTTATATCCCAATCAACCTTATCAAAACAATATATTATAACTAAATGATAATTTCAGTGACCGACTTAAACACCATTAAATTGGCGAGTGACCATTCATGACTTTGGAAAATAAATTGAGTCACTTAAGGGTAGGTCACACCTCACTTTCCTCGTAATCCACGAGCTATGTAATCATTACGTTAGTATCATCATGATAGGTGAGTAACTTTGGAATATGTGGTGATTATTTTAATTTTAACTAATATTTTAATTTAAATTTTGAAAGTAGAGGTGTAGAATATGTGTTTTAGTTAATTAATGAGAGAAGAATAATATTTTTAATAAATTTTGAAAGTAGAGGTGTAGAATATGTGTTTTAGTTAATTAATGAGAGAAGAATAATATTTTTTTTAAATTAATGGCATATAATAAATAGAAAACAAATGATAATAAGTTGAAAACAAATGAGAGGAGAAACTCTTTCAAGAAAAAAAAACTCAAGCACTTTCAATATATTATTATAGAGTCTTTGTGCTCTTAAGAAGAGTGTTGAACATCAACGTAAGGATTCTAGATTAATTTTGGTAATATAATAGTGAGTTAAAACATACACATTATTTTGTTAGCACTTAATTAATAGGCATAATAAATCTATAAACTATTTATTGGTTTTATGATTTTAAATGTTAAAAATCACAAATAATTAATTGGTCAGTTTTTGTCACTTAACATTTTCTGAGTGATAGTGATTTGCATTTATTCCCTACCACTAGTACGTATTTATTCTTTGTTATTGCTTAAAATTTATCCCCCTAACTTAGATTTGGTAGTTTACATGGTCATTTCTTCGATAGGGCTATTACAGACAAATCTCCCTACCCTTATCGAGGCCATTGACACATATTCCTTCCATAGTGTTTTTTTGCCATCTAGTGAAGATCTCCTGGAAACCATGACTGACGTTTGTCCCTTGACATAGTATTGTCCTCTTGGAAGCCATGATCAAGGAGAAGCTACGAGCATAGTTTTTCTTCTCTATCGCAAGCTCGTTAAAAAATGAAACAAAAGCTACGAGCATAGTTTTTCTTCTCTGTGGTTAGCTCATTAAAAAATGAAACAAAAGCTACGAGCATAGTTTCTCCTCTCTGTGGCAAGATCGTTAAAAAATGAAACATAAATCTAGGGTTTGAACCTGGAGTTACAAGCATAGTTTTATTTTGTTTCAAGCTTGTATAAAAATGAAACCAATTTTGAGCTTAGTCTTTGTTCTTTCTCGTGCTCGTAAATACATGAGAAAGTGACTGAGTATACTTTTATTACTTTTTTTCACTCATAAAGGTTATACAAAAAAGGAACCCCTTGGATTTTCCTTTAATCCATTTTTAGACTCTCTAAACATGAAAATATTTTCGAGTGATCTTGATTCCTTTCACACTCATTAAAAGGTTTAAAGGGGTGTCTTTTGAGTGGTAGTTTATCTCTTTTTCGGCCTCGTGAGACTAATTATGAAAAATGAACACTCTAATAAAGCATGATTAGAAGAGTTCTCTCATGTATTGTTTTACACTTTTTTGGGGCTTGGGAGACTAAATTTACAAAAAATCCATTCATGGAGTCATATTTAAACTCTTTTCAGACTCTCTAAACATGAAAAACAATTGATTTTACCTTCTTTGAGCATGTAAAACTATGCATCAAAGGACCTATGTGAGTCCAATCTCCAGGACCCATCTGGGACTGAACCCCTCCTTCCTCAGGTTTGTTTAACATATTTCAAGGGACTCATTTGAAGGATGATCTACACTAAACACCTATGACCCTCCTCAAGCTCGTTAAAAAATAAAGAGGTACTCATTTGTCTAGATGGGGGGGGGATTGAAGCAAGTGGGTCAAGTTTTGGGGAATCCTTTATGGTAGTTATTGTCTCCCTTGAACATGGAAATTATTTGCATCTCGTCTTACAGTTGGGTAATTTTCTTGTCTTTGAGTCATACCAATTCCATATGCAACCATATCTTTTTCATCCAGTCGAAGAGTGCTCTTATTGTCGTCACATTACATTCTTGGTATTCGTCAAGCCAATGTTTCCAAGTCAATTGTTGTGCCTCATCATGATCAAGGGAAGTTTCACTTCAAACCATCCATCTGCAGTATTGCAAGTTTCCATTTTCTGCGTCAGTCTGTACTCATTCGATTCACCATCTTGCATCACTTTCCTATGTCAGTTTCATGTCGATTATGGGGGATACATCAAGGCTCTCATTCAAGGAGTCTTTTACTGTCGAAATCAACACATCATCTGGGAATTAGACTTAGAAACCAATTAATACCTTGGGACCTGCATGCCTCAATGGCAGACCTCCTTGCTTCTGACAGTAGGTTTACATCATTGACCTTTGATCAGATGATTCCATGAATGTTCGACCTCGGCTCATGTATTCACATTCGTTGGAATGTACTAGGGTACCTTGGGATTCATTGACATCATTAGTGATTTTCATTGCACTTGTTAATGGTTTACCTCAATGATCGGTAATCAAGTGGTTTCTACAATGTTCGACATCAAATAATCTATTCACATGGCTAGATTTGTACCACATCGGGATTGGGACAAATACCTTGGGTTGATCATTCACTCTGTTATCTAATTTTCCCATGTTGCGAAGGAGATCATTTGAGCATGTTGATATATATAATGTCACATAGATCCACTTTGTATTGATCTGTGGCTATGTTTTATCATCTCGTATCTCCATTGTGTATTTTTCATGGATGTGATTAGTTCATGTCATGGAGGTATGGATCCACATTGTATCTCTAGTGGCCATATCCTTAGTCATTGTTTTCATGGATCCACAGTGTATTGGTCGGTAGTCATGCTTTGATTCATCTCGTATTCCGAGCATAGGGATGCCTACCTCAAAAATTGAACATGTATTAATATTGTTTGATGATTGTTTGCAACTTCTGTCAGGTTCTCCAACTCTAGTACCCTTGCATTGAATAATTGTAAAGTGTTTCGGCCATCAGTTTCTCTTCTAACCTCACACTTTAGGGGGCATCTATTACACACCAAAATGCCACACTTAAGTGTCGCACATATTTACGCCTAAGTGTCGCAAGTGTTGTAAAGTGTTGTATGCACCTTACTAAGTGTCGCATACACATTACTAAGTGTCACACACCTTGACACCATGAAAGAACAGCTATCACAATCCCTAGTCAATGTTGTGAAGAAATATATCATATGAAGGACAAAATATTATGTGCACATGCATTATTCATTATTATTCATAAAAAATAAATTAATTTAGTGTGAGAAGCCACCTCACATTTAGTTTCTTAATCTCAAGGAGAAGTTGAGAATCACGTGGATGGTTGAAGGATTTTCTTAAAGCAAAATCCTAATTTGGTGTATCTTGAGAGATATTTCCTCCTTAAAATCTTTGAGAGATATTTTCTCCCTAAAATTCTTGAGATATATTTTCTCCCTACAAATCTTGGAGATCCCGATTTAATGGATCTAGTGAGTGATCTTCTCCATGGTGGTTAAGCCTCCAAATCCTATATAATGAGGGCTTTCCATGGTAAATAAGAGGAGGATCATAGGTATCAAACCTTTGATTTTGGAGGAAGATTTCAGATATCATACTTATGATTGTGGGATTCATGCAAGGGTTGGACGAGGAGAGCTTGGAGGAGTTGTAGCTGACATCATTCATGGTCTGTAAGTTTTTTTGGTTCTCATCCAATTACTTGGCCTATTTCCTTCAAGTATGTATTCATATGTTTTTTTCTATTGATTGGTTTAATCCACATAGATACGTTTATTTTGTCTAATCCATTAGAGTGGGACATAGTTGTTTTCTTCTTGTTGTCCATTGCAGGTACTGATTTATGTTGGGAGTCAGATTGAGCTCGCGGATTTGAGCGGATTGGACAAACATCATAAACTAGGTGCATCATATTTCCCCTCCTCTATTTTTCAAACGAAAAAATGAATTTATAGGAATGGTAGTGTCCAAATGTAATTTTTTTTCTTGGTATAGAGGTCTGTAATCCAAGGGAAAGTTCACCTGTTCATAGGGGAAAATTTCTGTAACACATTCCATGCCATGCCTTTCCTTTCATTTCCATGCCATTCCATGTCTTTCCTTGCCTTTACATGCCATTTCATGCCACGCCATGCCTTGTCTTTCCTTACCTTGCCATGCCTTGCCTTCACTTGCCTTACCTTCCCATGCCTTACCTTGCCTTTCCTTTCCTTGCCTTGCCTTGCCTTACCTTGACTTTACTTGCCTTTCCTATCCATGCCTTGCCTTGCCTTCACTTTCCATACCTTGCCTTGCCATGTCTTTCCTTGCCTTACAATGTAATTCCTTTCCTTGCCTTTCCAAGTCATGCCTTGACTTTCCTTTCCATGCCATGCCATGCCTTGACTTTCCTTCATGTGCCATGCCATGCCTTTCCTTGACATTCCTAGCCTAAAAAGGTGTTAAATTGAAAAACATATGTAATAATAACTAAGAAAAACCCTAGAAAACGGTTGTCCTGGCCCATGTCACTACACTACCCACTATTTCCCATCACAGTGTTCTTGAAAATCGACCTCTCATTCAGAAATTGTACCATGCCTCACTGAGAAAAACCATAGTGTCATAGATACTCCAACATGTGGTTTTCTTGTCAACAGAATGACAACGGATGGGCCCCACTAGCTAAAACTTGGTGCCCCCACTAGCTAAAACTTGGTGCCTAGATCCAATGCAACTGATGGTTCATCCATTCGAGTCTTGGTTTGAATTTTATTGTGATTTGAAACTCACCTCCTCAAGTCATTCAAGGTCATGTTTTCACTTTGGTCCAGGGGCATAAAATCCAAACTGAGCAAAATAGTGGAGTTCCATAAGCTCCCACATTTTTTTTTCCAAGGTCCACGTGAATACACTACCCACAATTGCCTTGCACAATGTTCTTAAAAATCAATCTCTCATTTAGAAATTACACTGTGCCTCATTGAGGAAAACCATGTGTCAGAGATCCTCCAACAAATAGTTTTTCAGTCAATGAAATGACAATGGATGGGCCCCACTGGTTGAAACCTGGTTCCCCAGATCCAATGCAACCGACAGTTTATCCATCTGAGTCTCGGTTTGATTTTCATCACAAGTTGCAACTATCCTCCTCAAGTCATTCAGGGACATGTCGGCACTTTGGCCCAAGGGCATAAAATCCAAACAGAGTAGCATAACAAAGTTCCATAAGCTCCTACGTGTCTATTTTTCCAAGGCCCACCTAACTACACTACCCACAATTTCCCAACACAATGTTCTTGAAAATCGACCTCTCATTCAGAAATTGCACTATGCCTCATTAAGAACAACCATAGTGTCGGAGATCCTCCAACATATGGTTTTTCTATAAACGGAATGACAACAAATGGGCCCCACTAGTTGAAACCTAGTGCCCTGGATCCAATGCAACTGACAGTTCGCCCATCCAAGTCTCGGTTTGAGTTTTATCGCAAGTTGCAACTCACCTCCTCAAGCCATTCAAGGACATGTCGGTGTTTTGGTCAAAGGGGATAAAATCCAAACCGAGCAGCATAAAGAAGTTCCATAAGCTCCAACACGTCCATTTTTCCAAGACCCACATGGCTACACTACCCACAATTTCCCAACACAGTGTTCTTGAAAATCGACCTCTCATTGATAAATTGCACTATGCCTCATTGAGCAAAACCATAGTGTGAGAGATCCTCCAAAAAACGGTTTTCTAGTCAACAGAATGACAATGGACGGGCCCCACTAGCTGAAACTTGGTGCATTAGATCCAATTCAACCATCGATTTGTCCATCCAAGTCTCGTTTTGAGTTTTATCATGAGTTGCAACTCGCCTCCTCAAGCCATTTAGGGACATGGCAAGGCACAACAAGGAAATGTCTTGGTATAGGTCTAGGTCTAGGTATGGAAATGCAAGGAAAGGAAAAGCAAGGGAAAGAAAAGAAATCCAAGGAAAAACATGACAAGGATAAGCAAATCTAGACATGGAAAGGCAAGGCAAGGTCTAGGTCTAGGTCTAGGTAAATCCTATTAATTATGATAATCCATGTTTCCCAACTATGAAAATACCCTAGATATATGAATAAAGAGAGATTATGTTATGACATTGAAATTCTCATGCAACTATTTTTATTTAAGATAGATGTGCTAACAATTTCTAGAATTACATGCTTAATGAATCCTTTGATTGTAATTTTTATGTATTGAAGTTGTTCATTTAGTACAAGTATTATTTTTTTAGGTAAAAAATAAGGTATCATACACGAATGCCATTGTTTTTTTTTATTAAATTAACTTAATGAATGCCTTGGCATGCCATGCCTTGTCAAGCCATGGCATTGCATGGCAAGGCAAGGCATGGATTAACAAGGCAAGCCAAGGCAAGGCAAGGAATGGCATGACATGTGAAGGAAATGAAAGGCATGGCATGGAAATGTAGGGCATGGCATGGCAAGGCAAGGCAAGGTATGGAAAGGAAAGGAAAGGAAAGGCATGGCATTGCAAGGCATGGAAAGGAAAGGCATTGTATGGCATGGAAAGGAATTGCATGGAAAGTGAAGGCAAGGAAAGGGATGGCATGGAAAGGCATGACATGGAAAGGAAATGTATGCAATGACAAGGAAAGGCATGGAAATGACATGGCATGGATTGGAAAGCCATGGCAAGGCAAGGCATGACAATGGTGTTATCACTCGAAGAAACTCTTTGAGGTTGTAAGACAAAGATGCTTGGTAACTTAAGGTAAACTTGTTTTTGTATTTTATATGTGTGGATCAATGGGATAACTCAATTACAGTATGGTATCCAGACAATCAAAATGAGAATCAAATGAACCAGTGCTCTCAAGGATCAATAATCAAATTATAGCTTTTAAGTGGGTGAGAAAACAATGTTTATAAACCAAATACAAATGTAGGGTTTCATAAACAATGATAAGAAACTATTAATCAAGTTATGAGCTAACCAATGAGATGGCAGTCATTCTGTAGCTAAAACAACTTGAATAAGAGTAAAGAAGGAAAGATGAGAATCTGACATCAATAGAGCGAGAAAACTGTGATTTGTATTATCATATGGAAAAGTTTGTTTACAATATAGTATCTTTTGTATCCAAAATCGAACCCTCTCTTGGTTCTTCAACAGTTTGTGGCTTTATAGCCTTTACATAAAGATTTCAGATCATGTTTTAATGGATCTAAAATACCTAAAATAAACATAATCAAAATGAATATTTAGCATATATGATCTAATCTTATCATCATAAGTCGAAATTGATAGCTGAAGCATTATTTGGCAATTTGCTTATGAAAATCTCAGATTCAAAAATATGTCTTTGGTGACTGAGTGATTTTTGTCAAGAATAATCATGCCATTTGGTGTTATTTCCTTACCATATGTCTTTAAAACTTAATGGGAAAGATATTCTATCTTCTCCCAATTATTATCCACCATTTAACACCTTTCCCACATGTTCAGGAATCCAAAAATCGCAATCTGGGAAGAAAGAAAACATTTATGGGCTCTTCTGCGCTTTCACCGACTCTTTTGTCCTGAATCCACCCCTTTAGCCAGTGAAAAGAAAAACTTTCACTGGCTCACTACACTGTGAGAAAAAACAATGAACTGGTGAAAGCGTGGATTTTTTTAATGAAAACTGCCTTGGGAAAAATCAAATTTCTGAGTCGTGGAGAGTCTGTTTTACACGCTTGAATAGTCGATTGACAACTAGACATCCTAATATTTCCAATGGAACTTTTAGATATTCATTTAGAGATTGGGAAGGCAGTCAAAACTCCCCAACAAGATGAGGCATCAATTTTCAAACAAATTTCAGAATGAATTATTTGATTGCTAACATATGGCTCCAACTGGGATGGAGACCTCCCTCTAAGGTTTCCAAGAACCCAACATACCTTGTGCCTTTAGTATTGGGAATGGAGTCGTTTAGCCTTTATGATTTATCATCTGAAAACCTGTAGCAAACCTGTAACCTGCTTTTTTATTCATTAAATCAATCAACTAAAAATAATCAAGTTGCTCGTTTCCCTTAGAGATATCAATGCTAAATACAGACTGCTTAATCGTTGTCTGAGAAGAAAGCATGATGAACTATTGATCTGGACTTTTCATCTCATCATCTCTCTCTTCATATCTGCTGCAATCTTCCTGTGTCTGCAAATCAAAAAACTAAGGGTTGTCCTTAGCATCTGCTGCAGATTCTAATCTGGAATTTTGATCTTCACTGCAATTTTGATCAACAGATTTATAACTAGTATCAACCATAGCATGCACACATTTCTAATCATCTTTCTGTTGAAAAGTAGAACTAGATAAAATTATAGTAGACAACAAGTCGTCACAAATTTCAACATCTTCCTCCTTATCATAATTTGAAACAACATATTCACAAGAAGAAAGACAATCTTTCTGATGCTCTAGCTGGAGATAAAATAGTGTCTGAAAATCTTGTTCCTCATGTTTACTACAACTTCCCTCAATTTGCAAATATGGAAAATGTGGGCTAATCTCACTTATTTCAATGAACATTGGATCAACAGAAAGCTAATCATCTCCATGTGTAGCTAACGAAACCAATTCTTCAAATATATTAAAATCAAAAATAGAGATAATAGGAAATATTTCAGCTCTTCATTACTCTTTTCTAATTCATGTTTATGAGGAAGCACATCACAACGAAGATCATTTGAAAGTTGATGTAGATTGTGAGGAAAAGATTCTTCTTTATTTAGATCTTCAACTTTAGAATGCAATTTAAATTTCTCACAACAATTACCAAATAAGAACTCATCTGAAAAGTACTTGTTGTCTAATTCCTTTCGCAGAAGTGGTCCTCCTCGCTTTCTTCCCATCATGCAATAATCACAGATTGATCTATACATGGTTAACACAGAGAACTTTTCTAAATGGAGAAGGTGTTGGCGCTGGTGAAAATGATCTTGATGTCTGGATGCAATAATGATCATATCATTCACCACTCTTAAAACTATCCTCTATCTGCCACACAGAATATATGACCAAATCCATCATCATATTCCACTAACACATGGTGAAAACGTGTAACCGTTCCTGTGCCTCCATTTAAATTTCCATCATGATTACATGACATGTGTACAATATGTCTTTTTGGGTTCTTAAGGCGCTGGAAAAAAAAAACCCAAATCTACACTTTCACCGGCTCACTAGTTTTCGGAAATGTCATTTAGCCATTGAAACCTTGAACTTTCACCGACTAACTTCAGCTTCAAAACAGAGATTAGTCGTTGAAAATCTTTTCTTCGATTTTTTGAAAATATCTTTTGACAATCGATTTATTATAAGAAATAACAAATTATATCCTATACCTGATACTTGAATTTCTAAAAAAAATTGTATGGAATTCTATTTATGACCATACCATCACTAAAAAATGAAACAAACTGACTGGTTCATTTTTGGAGATAACATCTGGCTTTTTTCACCTAATCCTTTGCTAAACTGAAAACTGTATGTAGTTTGCTGTAGCTTGCATGCTTATTTCAGAAATCAACGACTGAACATGATCTAGCTGCTCGTATGAGGATCTTATTCTCATACCTACTCCTACTTCTAATCAGTAGGGGCAAACTGATCAAGTAAAATTAAATCTCCAATGCAGCCAAGAAAGAAATTGATTTACCGGTAACCTCCTTGATCTGAATCCGAAAAAGAAAGGAAACCATAGCATGCAGAAATATAGTTTGAAAAGATGGCAGAACCATCCATCATTTGACAAAAATATCTTGACTTTTATCCTACTCATAAACTCCAAATAGTCAGCAATAGGGTCAATAAAGCCCCAAAGAAATACCTCCCTTTGTTGTTGTTCCAACTGAAAGTTGAAATTTTGTTGGTTGTTGCCTTCATTGATGTCAATGTTGAATGTGGAGTGTTCTTCCTCTGTCAAATGAAAATACCAGCTCAACTGCTAATCTGAAACTTTCTACTCCTCACCTTCCTTCTCATATTTGTTGAAATCTGCTTTGATCTGCAAATCAGAAAACTAAGGGTTGTCCTTAGAATCTACTGCAGATCTAAAACTGTCACCTGCTAATGTGTCAATCTAATAATCATCTTTGGGGTTTTCAAATGGGACAATCTCATCTCCATGACAACCTAAGTCAGTAGATGCATTTGATACAATGACAAAAGCATCACTATAGTTATCATAATGTGGATCACCGATCTCTTGATCATGATGAGAAATATCTTCTGTTGCGGCAAAGTCTTCATAATTATCTAAATCTTTATTCAACACACTAAATTCATGATAACATTCTAGATAAAGAAGATCAGCTGAAAACTTTGTTTTTCAAAACAAACGGAAAGCAGCATG
The DNA here is from genome assembly GCA_009831015.1 of Picea engelmannii. Lineage (NCBI taxonomy): Eukaryota > Viridiplantae > Streptophyta > Pinopsida > Pinales > Pinaceae > Picea > Picea engelmannii. The sequence continues at coordinate 751,289 of ML795194.1, forward strand.
AAAATTTTCCAAAGAACTGATACTTGCATTTGGAAGAGACTGGCACCAGTTAAGAGCAAATCTCTCTAATGATTGTCTGAAAAGCTTAATTTTAACATCTTCATGTATAATTTCAAGTCAATTAATAAAGTCATGAAAATCCAGCAGGTGTTCCTCTGGCACTTCCCATTCTTCTCCTCGAAATCTGGGAATACTTCTTTCCCATTCATCTTTACTAGGAACTGGATGAGGGTAACCAAAAATACATGAAAAATTGCAAAAGGCATACCTCTTGTTCATTTCATACCAGTGGAGTCGCCATCAGATTTATGAACAATAGAGTCGCCACTGAATCTTCCTTCGTGGAGTTGCCAGATAGATGATTACAATCGATTCGTGTCCAGACTTTGTCTATCATCACAGTTGGATCTTGTCGTGTCCCAAGGAAGTTGAGCTTCAATCTCCTCTCCCCGACAATGGCATCAATTTGTTATCACTCCAAGAAACTCCTTGAGGGTGTAAGACAAAGATGCTTGGTAACTTAAGGTAAAATTGTTTTTGTATTTTATACGTGTGGATCAATGGGATAACTCAATTACAGTATGGTATTCAGATAGTCAAAATGAGAATCAAATGAACCAATGCTCTCAAGGATCAATAATTAGATGATAGCTTTTAAGTGGGTGAGAAAACAATGCTTATAAACCAAATACAAATGTAGGTTTTAATAAACAATGAAAAGAAACCATTAATCAAGTTATGAGCTAACCAATGAGATGACAGTCATTCTATAGCTAAAATAACTTGAATAAGAGTACAGAAGGAAAGATGAGAATCTGACATCAATAGAGAGAGAAAACTGTGATTGGTATTATCATATGGAAAAGTTTGTTTACAATATAGTATCTTTTGTATCCAAAATCGAACCCCCTCTTGGTTATTCAACAGTTTGTGGCTTTATAGCCTTTACATCAAGATTCCAGATCCTATTTTAATGGATCTGAAATACCTAAAATAAACATAATCAAAATGAATCTTTAGCATATATGATCTAATATTATCATCATAAATTGAAATTGACAGCTGAAGCATATTTGGAAATTTTCTTATGAAAATCTCAGATTCAAAAATCTGTCTTTGGTGACTGGGCGATTTTTGTCAAGAATAATCATGCCATTTGGTGTTATTTCCTTACCATATGTCTTTAAAACTTAATGGGAAATATATTCTAGCTTCTCCTAATTATTATCCACCATTTAACACCTTTCCCACGTGTTCAGGAATCCAAAAATCACGATCTGGGCGGAAAGAAAACGTTTTTGGACTCTTCTGCACTTTCACCAACTCTTTTGTCTTTAATCCACCCCTTTAGCCGATGAAAAGGAAAAATTTCACCGGCTCACTACACTATGAGAAAAACCAATGAGCTGGTGAAAGCGAGGATTTATTTAATGAAAATTGCCTTGGGAAAAATCAAATTTCTGAGCCGTGGAGAGTCTGTTTTACACACTTGAATAGTCGATTGACAACTAGACATCCTAAGATTTCCAATGGTACTTTCATATCTGCATTTAGATCTTGTGAAGGCATTCAAAACTCCCAAACAAGATGAGGAATCATTTTTCAAACAAACTTAAGAATGAATTATTTGATCGCTAACAAATGGCATGGCATGCAATTGCTTGGAAAGCCATGGAAATAACAATGCGTGTCTTTGAAAGGCAAGGAAAGGCATGACAAGGAAAGGAAAGGCATGGAAAGGAAATTCATGGCATGGAAATGCATGGCTTGGAAACGCAAGGCAAAGCATGGCATGCCATGGCAAGGCAAGGCAAGGCAAGGCATGGCATGGAATGGCATGGAAAGGCAAGGAAAGGGATGGCATTGCATGGCATGGAAGGGCATGGCATGGTGATACATATGGATATTGGTGGCCACCCACCTTTTCCAACTGGCTCAAAACAGTTTTTTGACAATTTTGGCAATTTACTATTTTTAGCAGTTTTAACTTCCGGGGCCATTTTGAGGGCCTAAATGAAGGTTTTTCGGGATCGAGCTCCTCAATGATATCCAAAGGCATGATTGATCCCCCAAAATGAATATTTTTGATGATACCTTTAAAACGGGCTATCACACGCCTAAAACAGAGATCGTATGCAAAAGTTACAACCCCGGGAAGTTGATGTACTAACTTACCCAAATGGGGCCCACATGACTTTTGACGCTTCATCTCCTAGGGTTAGGTTTCTGGATGTCTAGGGTTTTTGGAATTATTTCATATTTTAAAAAGGCCTTCAGAGCCTCATTGTAACCTTTTTCTTTTGAATGCGTGTTGTCATCACATCTCTTCTCAAAGATAAGCCGCCACCATTCCAACAAGCTTGTTTCCGCTGCATTTTACAGTTTCAGCTTATTTCGTTATTGAATAGAAAACCAGTTTTACTGTATCTCTGTTATTTTTTGTTAAGCACCTGTTAATAATCTGTATTCATTTCATTCTGCTCATAAAATCTAGATCACATGGCATGGCAAGGTTTGACATTTCCTTAACTTGTCTTGACATGCCTTGTCATGCCATACCTTGCCTTTCCATGCCATGCATTGCCTTGTCTTACCATGTTATGTCATGCCTTGTCATGCCATATGTTTCCTTGCCTTTCCATTCCTTGGCTTTCCTTTCCAATCCATGCCTTGACTTGACATTTCATGCCATGCCTTTCCATGCTATGGCATGCCTTTCCTTTCCATGCCATGTCATGCCTTGCCTTGGCATGAAATGCCATGCCTTACCTTGCCAAGCCATGGCATAAAATGGCATGGCAAGGCATGGCTTGGTAAGGCAAATCAAGGCATGGCATGGAGAGTTAATGCAAGGCAAGGCCTGCCATGGCAAGGATTAGCATGGAAAGGAAATGCATGGTTTGGCAAGGAAAGGAATGGAAAGGAAAGGAAATGCATGGCATGGCATGGCATGGAAAGTAAAGAAAAGGAAAGTCATGGAATGTCATGGTATGGAAATGCAAGGCATGGCATGGCATGGAATGACATCACAAGACATGGTTTGGTAAGGCAAGGCGAGGAATGGCATGGCATGGCATGGACATGATTGACATTTCCTTCACTTGTCTTGTGGTTCCTTTCCATGCCATGCTTTTCCTTTCCATGCCATGACATTCCTTTCCATGTCATGACTTGCATTTTCGTGCATTTCCTTCCCTTTCCATGCCATGCCATGCCTTGCCTTGCCTTTCCATGCCTTGGATATCCTTTCCAAGCCATGTGTTTCCTTGGCATGCCATGTCATGCCTTGGCTTTCCATGTCATGCCTTGGCTTTCCATGCCATCCCATGCCTTGCCTAGGCATTCCATGCCATTAGATCATATATGCTAAAGATTCATTTTGATTATGTTTATTTTAGGTATTTCAGATCCATTAAAACATGATCTAAAATCTTTATGTAAAGGCTATAAAGCCACAAACTGTTGAAGAACCAAGAGGGGGTTCGATTTTGGATATAAAAGATACTATATTGTAAACAAACTTTTCCATATGATAATACAAATCACAGTTTTCTCTCTCTATTGATGTCAGATTTTCATATTTCCTTATGTACTCTTATTCAAGTTGTTTTAGTTGTAGAATGACAACCATCTCATTGGTTATCTCATAACTTGATTAATAGTTGCTTATCATTGTTTATTAAACCCTACATTTGTATTTGGTTTATAAGCATTGTTTTCTCACCCACTTAAAAGCTATCATCTGATTATTGATCCTTGAGAGCACTGGTTCATTTGATTCTCATTTTGACTGTCTGAATACCATATTGTAATTGAGTTATCCCATTGATCCACACATATAAAATACAAAAACAAGTTTACCTTAAGTTACCAAGCATCTTTGTATTACAACCTCAAAGAGTTTCTTGGAGTGATAACACCATTGTCATGCCTTGCCTTTCCATGCCATTTCCATGCCTTTCCATGCCATTCCATTGCCATGCCTTTCCAATCCATGCCATGCCATTTCCATGCCTTTCCTTGCCATTGCATACATTTCCTTTCCATGTCATGCCTTTCCATGCCATGCCTTTCCTTGCCTTCACTTTCCATGCAATTCCTTTACATGCCATACAATGCCTTTCCTTCCCATGCCTTGCAATGTCATGCCTTGCCTTTCCTTTCATTTCCATATCTTGCCTTGCCTTGCCATGCCATACCTTTCCTTTCCATGCCATGCCTTGCATTTCCATCACATGTCATGCCATTCCTTGCCTTTCCTTGCCTTGCCTTGTTAAGCCATGCCTTGCCTTGCCATGCCATGCCATGGCTTGACAAGGCAAGGCATGGCATGGCATGGCAAGGCATTCATTAAGTTAATTTAATAAAAAAATAATGGCATTCGTGTATGATACCTTATTTTTTACCTAAAAAAATAATGCTTGTACTAAATGAACAACTTCAATACGTAAAAATTACAATCAAAGGATTCATTAAGCATGTAATTCTAGAAATTGTTAGCACATCTATCTTAAATAAAAATAGTTGCATGAGAATTTCCATGTCATAACATAAGCTCTCTTTATTCATATATCAAAGGTATTTTCATAGTTGGGAAACACGGATTATCATAATTAATAGGATTTGCCTAGACTTAGACCTAGACCTAGGCCTAGACCTTGCCTTGCCTTTCCATGTCTAGATTTTCTTATCCTTGTCATGTCTTTCCTTGGATTTATTTTCTTTCCCTTGCTTTTCCTTTCCTTGCATTTCCATACCTAGACCTAGACCTATACCAAGACATTTCCTTGTCGTGCCTTTCCATGTCCCTGAATGGCTTGAGGAGGCGAGTTGCAACTCATGATAAAAATCAAAACGAGACTTGGATGGACAAACCGATGGTTGAATTGGATCTTACGCACCGGGTTTCAGCTAGTGGGGCCCATCCATTGTCATTTTGTTGACTAGAAAATCTTTTTTTGGAGGATCTCTGACTCTATGGTTTTGCTCAATGAGGCATAGTGCAATTTCTCAATGAGAGGTTGATTTTCAAGAACATTGTGTTGGGAAATTGTGGGTAGTGTAGCCATGTGGGTCTTGGAAAAATGGACGCGTTGGAGCTTATGGAACTTTGTTATGCTTCTCGGTTTGGATTTTATCCCCTTGGACCAAAACACCGACATTTCCTTGAATGGCTTGAGGAGGTGAGTTGCAACTTGTGATAAAAATCAAACCGAGACTTGGATGGGTGAACTGTCAGTTGCATTGGATCCAGGGCACTAGGTTTCAACTAGTGGGGCCCATTCGTTGTCATTCCGTTTATAGGAAAATGATTTGTTGGAGGATCTCCGACACTATGGTTTTTCTTAATGAGGCATAGTGCAATTTCTGAATGAGAGGTCGATTTTCAAGAACATTGTGTTGGGAAATTGTGGGTAGTGTAGTTAGGTGGGCCTTGGAAAAATAGACATGCAGGAGATTATGGAACTTTGTTATGCTACTATGCTTGGATTTTATGCCCTTGGTCCAAAGTGACGACATGTCCCTGAATGACTTGAGGAGGATAGTTGCAATTTGTGATGAAAAACAAACCGAGACTCGGATGGATAAACTGTCAGTTGCATTAGATCCGAGGAACTGGGTTTCAACTAGTGGGGCCCATCCATTGTCATTTCATTGACTGAAAAAACATTTGTTGGAGGATATCTGACACATGGTTTTTCTCAATGAGGCACAGAGTAATTTCTGAATGAGAGATCGATTTTCAAGAACATTGTGCAGGGAAATTGTGGGTAGTGTAGTCACTTGGAACTTGGAAAAAAAAAAGTGGGAGCTTATGGAACTCCGTTATTTTGCTCAGTTTGGATTTTATGCCCTTGGACCAAAGTGAAAACATGACCTTGAATGACTTGAGGAGGTGAGTTGCAAATCACAATAAAACTCAAACCAAGACTCGAATGTATGAACCATCAGTTGCATTGGATTTGGGCACCAAGTTTTAGCTAATGGGGCCCATCCGTTGTCATTCTGTTGACAAGAAAACCACGTGTTGGAGGATCTCTAACACTATGGTTTTTCTCAGTGAGGCATGGTACAATTTCTGAATGAGAGGTTGATTTTCAAGAACACTGTGATGGGAAATAGTGGGTAGTGTAGTCACATGGGCCTTGGAAAACAGACATGCGAAAGCTTATGAAACTCTGTTATGCCGCTCGATTTGGATTTTATGCCCTTGGACCAAAGTGTCGACATGTCCCTAAATGACTTGAGGAGGTGAGTTGCAACTCACGATAAAACTCAAACCAGGACTCATATGGATGAACCATCAGTTGCAATGGATCCAGGGCACTGGGTTTTAGCTAGTGGGGCCCATCTGATTTCATTCCGTTGAACGAAAATCCATTTGTTGGAGGATATTTGGCACTAGGGTTTTGCTCAATGAGGGCCTTGGGGAACCAGATGTGTGGGAGCTTATGAAACTCCATTATGCTACTTGGTTTGTATTTTATTCCCCTAGACCAAAGTGTCAACAAGTCCCTGAATGGATTGAGGAGAGTTGCAAATCACGATAAAACTCAAACTAGAACTCAGATGGATGAACTGTTGGTTTCATTAGATCCGAGGCACCGAGTTTTAATTAGTGGGTCCTATCCGATGGAATTGTGTTGCCAGGACAACCGTTTTCTAGAGGATCTCTGGAACTAGGGTTTTTCTCAATGCTTATTACATATGTTTTTCAATTTAACACCTTTTTAGGCTAGGAATATCAAGGAAAGGCATGGCATGGCACATGAAGGAAAGTCAAGGAATGGCATGGTATGTAAAGGCAAGTCAAGGCATGACTTGGAAATGCAAGGAAAGGAATTACATTGTAAGGCAAGGCAAGACATGGCAAGGCAAGGTATGGAAAGTGAAGGCAAGGCAAGGCATGGATAGGAAAGGCAAGTAAAGTCAAGGTAAGGCAAGGCAAGGCAAGGTAAGGCATGGGAAGGTAAGGCAAGTGAAGGCGAGGCATGGAAAGGTAAGGAAAGACAAGGCATGGTGTGGCATGACATGGAATGTAAAGGCAAGGAAAGGCATGGACTAGCATGGAAATGCAAGGAAAGGCATGGCATGGAATGTGTTACATAAATTTTCCCCTATGAACAGGTGAACTTTCCCTTGGATTACAAACCTCTATACCAAGACAAAAAATTACATTTGGACACTACCATTCCTATAAATTCATTTTTTCCTTTGAAAAATAGAGAAGGAGGGGAAGTATGATGCACCTCGTTTATGACGTTTGTCCAATCCACTCAAATCCATGAGCTCAATCTGACTCCCAACGCAAATCAGTACCTGCAATGGACAACAAGAAGAAAACAATTATGTCCAACTCTAATGGATTAGACAAAATAAATGTATCTACGTGGATTAAACTAATCAATAGAAAAAAACATATGAATACATACTTGAAGGAAATAGGCCAAGTAATTAGATGAGAACCAAAAAAACTTACATACCATGAATGATGTCAGCTACAACTCCTCCAAGCTCTCCTCATCCAACCCTTGCATGAATCCCACAATCATAAGTATGATATCTGAAAGCTTCCTCCAAAATCAAAGGTTTGATACCTATAATCCTCCTCTTATTTACCATGGAAATCCCTCATTATATAGGATTTGGAGGCTTAACCACCATGGAGAATATCACTCACTAGATCCACTAAATTGGGATCTCCAAGATTTGTAGGGAGAAAATATATCTCAAGGATTTTAGGGAGAAAATATCTCTCAAAGATTTTAAGGAGGAAATATCTCTCAAGATCCACCAAATTAGGATTTTTCTTTGAGAAAATCCTTCAACTATCCATGTGATTCTCAACTGCTCCTTGAGATTAAGAAACTAAATGTGAGGTGGATTCTCACACTAAATTAATTTATTTTTTATGAATAATAATGAATAATGCATGTGCACATAGTATTTTGACCTTCATATGATATATTTCTTCACAACATTGACTAGGGATTGTGACAACTGTTCTTTCATGGTGTTAATGTGTGTGACACTTAGTAATGTATATGCGACACTTAGTAAGGTGCATACAATACTTTACAACACTTGCGACACTTAGGCGTAAATATGTGCAACACTTAAGTGTGGCATTTTGGTGTGTAATAGATACTCCCTAAAGTGTGAGGTCAGAAGAGAAACCAATGGCCAAAACACGGTTATAGCCCTAAATTGCACCACACATGCTTACCTGGCATCAGGCCAACTCACATCCCTTCATTGCCAAAACATATGTTGAACAACCTCTATGAAAATCTTCTTGGGTCAAGGACCACGTGCCCTAACCTACTACTGCACGCGTGTGCACGCTAGCAGGCCTACTACAGCCCGCGTGTACCAAACAAAACACAAAAATGGGAAATTTGTCGCTATGGGTCAGTTAACTGAAACTCCCAGCCATGCATGGCCGAGAGTCCGTCCAAAACCCTAGCTCCTTCTAGCCTATAAAAGAAGGGGTAGGGCTACCATTTGGAGGAGGAAAAATATAGCGAAGAAACTCAGCCCATTTGCCGAATCCATTGTCCCAACCCTTTAGCCTTTCCTCAAGCCAAAGGAGAATTAACGCAAAGGATTTGAAGGACAAAAGAAGAGGAGGAGCCTAGGATCAGGATCAAGGAACGGTGGTCGGTCTCGACTTTGATTGTAAGTTGATTCATTTTTCAAATAATAAAAGAATACTTTTCCCATCCCAATGCATGAGTTATCTATGATTTGTTTAATTTATACTTAATTTCTAACCCTCAAGTAGAAAAGTAGCATGCATGCGTAGTGGTTTGTCTTGATTGCAGGATTATCTTTGGAAGGAGCAGCGCAAGCAAGCGGGCAAAGCGCAACGGAGGATCTACACCAAACATTAGTAAAAAGGTTAGTAGTTCTTTTCCAGGCCTGTATTGTGAAAGAGGGGTTTAAGTTTTGGGTGGTAGGTTAAAAAGTAATTTATTTATGGTCAAAATCTGCATGCAAGCCTGACCCTAGTTTGCTAGTCCGTAGGGTATTTTTCCCAACAACAGAGTTGGCGACCATACTGGGGACGATACTCTTTAGGGTTTCCAGATTTAGTTGAGTTTTTTGGGTAGTTTAAGAAATTAGATTTTCTATTTCTTTGCCTGTCTTTTTCTGTAAAGCCTGAGCTAGCAGGGAGCCTGGTTCTTTATACCAGTTTTCCCTAACTGTTTCTTGATGGAAATTGTCTGGACACACATAGGTACACGCGGCCTGCAGAAGGCCAGCACGCGTGTACCCACAACCTAACCTCTTACAGCCCGCATGTGAACGCTAGTTGTGGAGGTTTCAGTAGCGTGTAGGAGTTCAGAGAGCTTGAGAGGCAGTCCTCCTCTTCCCTGTCAGAATTATACATTCTCAGGGGGTTTTCTAGATCCTGTCTGAGTCTTGCTAGTTCACAGTCTTGTCTCAGTTTGTCTTGTTGTGTTTTGTTATTCCTTGCAAATATTTTTTCTTTTCTGTTAGAAGAAGCATCCAAGCCTTCAAGGGACCCTGGTTGTCAATACCAGAGGCCTCTTCTGGGTCTGGGCTGCCTATTTTTATTTTTTTTCTTAGAAGTTATACATACACACGGCCTGTACAAGGTCAGACCGTGTGTACATGCATCCTGTTTCAGCTCAACACGTGTTCGCACGCGTGTTGTTTCAGTGATAGTAGCATGCTTGACAGGCTGCTTTTTAATCAAGGTGGGGCAGTCATCCCCTCTTTTGGTGAGAAGTATTTCTCTCAAGTGTTTAAGTCTAGGGTTGAACAGTTAGTAGGTTAGGGCCTCTTACCCTTAGCTTGTTTTTTCTTAGTTGATAATTGATAGAAAAGATAAAAAAAAAGAAAAAAATTGTTTTATGGTTTTTAGACAAGCGTAAGAGTTTGTGATTTCTTGATTGCCATTGTGTGTCTTTGCTCTGATTCTTTGCGATCTGCGCTTTAAGCCAGAATTTTGTTTTTTCTTGGTTTTAGGCTTGTCGGTATTTTCCCTTTGTTGCTTGATTAGCACGAAAAAAAAAAATTCTTTTTATTTTCTTCTTTGTTTGAAGATTGTGTTTCTGCATCAATATCTAGGAAGAAGTCTTTTTGTTCATAAGTTTTTGCAGTGCATTTAGAGCATAAGTAGCTAGTAGTCGAGCGAAATTCCTTTATGTTTGCTACATAAAATCTTAGAAAAATTGAAAAGAAAAAGAAGTCTTTCTTTGTGAAAAGTTGTTGATTTTTTCATTTAGTAAAAGTCTTTTGTTTCCCGCCTTTTTCATTCATTTTTGCTTTGAGTCTTTACACATTATCAGTTTCACCTTCATACCCCATGATGTAAAAAATCCCATAAAAGCAACGCTAATTTAAAATCTATTATACTTTTTGTTTGTAGGGTTCACAAACTAGTTCAAGACTAGGGCCTTGGATTAGGTTGGAGAGGAAACTCTCCAAGGCCATTCAAAACCAAACATTGGAGTCTGTGATAGGGAGTGTAGAAGTCCAGTTTCGTGGAAGTTATCCGGGACCCCCCTCTAACATAGGGGATAAACACGAGGTCGCGTGCGGAAAGGTAGCGGAGATAACCCCTCCAAAGCCGGACCAAGCGTAGTGGAGAACACATATCGAGGGCTTGTTTTGGGATTCTGTCGTTTGCATTTGCCACAGGGCTTTGTGGGTCTCGAATCTATTCGAGGTCCTTAGTTGTCTTCCGGACCATTTTCTCTCGATACCCTTGACAGGTTTCGGGCTTGATACCCTGCTCATTGTGGTCTACCCGACTTTCGACTGTACCCACCTGGTAACTGTTTGCGTGCTGGAAAACTAGTTGCCAATCTTTTTAGGGACATACACAGGTGACTGTGGGGGTATACTGTGGTACCTAGGATAGAAATCAGGCCACGCTTTGCAGAGTATACCCAGAGGGTGCTTCCATGTTCGAGTTGCACTTGCACCGGTAAGTTTCTCTAGTGTTGGTTGTTGTAACTGTTCTTCCAACTAGTTTAGTGTTTGCTTGTCTTATCTCTTAGGGGCTTATTTTTTAGTGTGTGTTACTGTTTGAACGTATAGAATACCTTAGCATGTCTTGTATCTTCTCACACAGTGGAGGATCCTGAGCTCCGCTGGTCACGAAGGCTTCTGGGCCTGCCGTCGGTTATACTGGAGCCACCCCCGCCACCATTGAGGCGGAAGCTAGACCAACAAGGGTCTTTCGAAGCAACCGGGTTACAAACCATTGTGCCCGAACAACTCCCGGAGGAATCAACCGCCAATATTGGCTCAGTTGAAACCCCAACCACTGATACTTGGCCATCGATCATTGTACTAATCCAATTTTACGAACGCCTGTCAGTGCCTCACACAGCTATGGAAACAAACGTTGTTACTTCCTCTGGGAATTCTTCCATTCCCACCACCGTTGCTACCACAGGAGAAGCATCTCCTAACTTGTCGTCGACGGTCCAAGCCACCATGGTCTCGTCCACAACTATATTGCACAGTGGACCAATCCCATCTATCATGGCGGCCACAACTCCCTTCACACCTAGTGCGACAGGCCCTCCGTTCTCATACGGTATGCCTAGTTCGGGTACAAGTCCTATACTCACTCACTCCACTTTACAAACTTTGGGTCTGGGGGAAGGGAGCTCTAACGCTCCTCTGCAAGGTCAACTTGGGGGCACTTCTGTCCCTTTTAATTCTTTTCCTTATGCTGGAGGTCATATCTATCCTTCGTCCCCTTCGCTTGGTGGTCTGCATCAGAAATCCACCGGTAGCCTGCACACACTAGTTTATTTGGAGCCGGGAGTCAAGGAACACCTGCACACACTATGTCAGTAGGTTCGTCACTGTTTGTTTGGAATGGGACGTTTAGTAACTATTACACATCAAAATTACTCACTTTGATAGTGTCGCAAGTGTCGTCATTACAAAGGTTGCAAGTGTCGCATTTTGCTCACAAGGTCGCAAGTGTCTATGTTGCTCACAAGTGTCGTAAAAACATCAAACAAAGCATCTTTCCATGATGCCTATGTCGTGCCTATAACGACATGATAAGGACACTTGAAACACCTCAAGCATTTGATTTGGGAGAGGAGAAATGAGTCAGCAGGCTTGTGAACCTTTTGCCACCTGAAAGCACCTCAAAAACTGAGTTTTTGGAGAGGAGCGCTCCCCCTTACACTATCTCGGAGCACCGACGCTTCCCATACACTGTCAGGGAGCGTTATAATGCTCCCTGGCCCTTTTGAGGGAGCGCTATAGATTTTGAGCGCGTTGGCGCCCCCTAAAGCCTACTAGGGAGCGCTACAACGCTCTGATGGCCCTTTTGAGGGAGCGCTACCTATTCTGGGCGGTTGTTAAGTTGTTGAGATGAATGGGGGAAGCATCTTTTCATTCTTAGAAGGTAGTTGAGCTCGAATCCCTGATCAATCCATGATCTTAGGGCAGATCCTCAACTGAAGGAGGAAAATCCTCACCTTCCCCAAAGATATCTCAAGTGGTTGAAGCCTCTCCAAGGCTATATAAGCAATCTTTCTAATGGTGAAAGGGGGCTGCAAATTGAAGAATGATACCAAACTTATGATATCATAGGTGAGGGCTGCAAAATAGATAATTTCAAACTTATGATCTCATAAGTGAGGACTCGAAGAAGAGAATTACATCAAACTTATGATCTCATAAGTGGTGTTGGAACGTAGCTGATGGGAGAAGAATTGAACATAAGAAACTTATGATCTTGGAGGAAACTTACAGTTAGCCAAAAGAGAGTGATCAGTGAAGCTGTTGTTACCCAGGTTGTGGATCTTTCAGGCAAGGTTTAGACGAAGAGGACTTGACAAAGCTTTCGCATTCGCATCTACGATTGTAAGTACTGCTTTCGTTATTCTCATTAATATGACAAGCTCGGCCTGTTTCTTTCTAGTTTGTGTCTAATGTTACATAGACTTATCATTTACTGATAGATCTATTTTCAAGCTAATGTCAGTAGAGTAGGAAGCGGTCGTATCTTGTTTTGTCCACAGAACTCAGCGAGGAGCAAAGGACTAGAGCGCAACTCGGAGCATGCAGGGACAAACGTCGATTAAAAGGTACTTCTATTATCCTTCCTTCTCATGCATTAGTTTAGATAGATTTGAAAGGAAGTCAGTGTCCACGTTAAGCATTTTTCTGTCTAGGGTTAAGGT
>ML795194.1:768934-792682 GCA_009831015.1 Picea engelmannii
GACTAAATTTACGAAAAAGAAACCCCCACAGAGTCCATAGTTAAGCTCTTTTCAGACTCCCTAAAATTGAAAAGATCGTCGAGTGACCTTATTCTTTCACACTCGTTAAAATGGTCCAGAAGAACATTCCTGACGGAGTCCATAGTTAAGTTTTTTTCAGAGTCCTTAAAAGTGAAAAAATAGTCGAGTGATCTTGTCCTTTTCACACTCGTTAAAATGGTTTTGAATTGACGTCTAATCGGTGCTAGTTTATCCCTTTTTCGAACCGAGTAGACTATTGTCGAAAAAGGTACCCCACTGGAGTCTCCTTTTATTCTTTTTCAGACTCTCTAAATATGAAAAACTACCGAGCTTCCCTTCTCTGGGCTCATTAAACTTACATCGAAGGACGTTACCATTATGTGTTCTATCAACCGCATTTGCATACCTTATCCATCAGCCATGTGACAGTTTGCTTCTGCGTCTTAACACCTTTGGCCGCCGGAGGATTTTTCCCGAGTCTTATTTCACCAAAACATCAGTCTTGTCCTTGTGCCTTGAGCTTGTATGTTTTCCGTATTCGTTCCTCCATTGTAACGTAATATTCCTTTATTCTTTTTCAAAAATGATCAAAAAGAACAAAAAAAATCAAATATACCCCAAAAAGAGGATGGGAAAGGTATTTTCTTTATTGGCAGCATCATGAGTCGCCCTTGGATACAACACATCTGTCTGTTTGATCATCAGACTATGGGATGTAGTACGACCTTAGGAAACTTTTCTCGCTATATAGAGTTGTGTCCTCCACCATTTGGTTACTCTTCCAAACATATGGAGAGTTTGTGTTGCCTCCTGCTTCGTAGACTTATGATTAACATATATGTTGCCTAAGTCTTATCACTTGTCGTGCTATTGTCCAAGGGAAGTTTTTCACTAAGCCTGAGTCGACCCCTCTACAATATGTCTCTTGTCCACATACCCAGCCATCCTAAACGTCCAATCAAGTCCTTGTTCGAAATCACTGAAGCCTTCAGTCCGATCATCAAGATTATCAAGTCCATAACCGAAGAGCCGTCGAAGACCTCTGGGTAGTGCAGTCTTACACTCATATTACACTCCTACTCGAGTTTTAGAAGATTTTGAAGTTGTTGCTCGAGCTCTGAAGTACAGCCATCAGGCCGAATCAGCTTCTGGGAAATGGATACTCTATATGTATATCTTTCTGATTTCGAGATGTAGCTCCGTTGTGTATTATTCGCAGCTACTCTTTATAGTTATTTGACATGGATCTATAGTGTATTTGATTGGTATCCATGGTTCTATTTTATCCCGAGCATGGGCATGCCCGCCTCGTAGAGACATTTGTTATTTTGCAGACGGCACCTCCTGGTTCCTGATTCTTGGGCTCACTCATTCAGCATATCAGTACAGATTGGTAAAAGATTGGAAATGTATTTCATCCATCAGATGCTCTTCTGACCTCACACATTAGGGGGAATCTGTTATAACCCTAAATTGCACCACACATGCTTACTTGGCATCAGGCCAACTCACATCCCTTCATTGCCAAAACATCTACTGAACAACCTCTATGAAAATCTTCTTGGGTCAAGGACCACGCGCCCTAACCTACTACTGCACGTGTGTGCACGCTGGCAGGCCTACTACAACCTGCGTGTACCTAACAAAACACAAAAATAGGAAAGTTGCCGCTATGGTTCATTTAACTGAAACTCCCAGCCATGCATGGCCGAGAGTCCATCCAAAACCCTAGCTTCTTCTAGCTTATAAAAGAAGGGGTAGGGGTACCATTTGGAGGAGGAAAAATATAGCGAAGAAACTCTGCCCATTTGTCAAATCCATTGTCCCAACCCTTTAGCCTTTCCTCAATCCAAAGGAGAATTAACACAAAGCAGTTGGAGGAAAAAAGTAGAGGAGGAGCCCAGGATCAGGATCAAGGAACGGTGGCCAGTCTCTACTTTGATTGTAAGTTGATTCATTTTTCAAATAATAAAAGAATACTTTTCCCGTCCCAATGCATGAGTTATCTATGATTTGTTTAATTTATGCTTAATTTCTAGCCCTCAAGTAAAAAAGTAGCATGCATGCGTAGTGGTTTGTCTTGATTGCAGGATTATCTTTGGAAGGAGCAGCGCAAGAAAGCGGGAAAAGCACAACGGAGGATCTACACCAAACATCAGTAAAAAGGTTAGTAGTTCCTTTCCAGGCCTTTATTGTGAAAGAGGGGTTTAAGTTTTGGGTGGTAGGTTAAAAAGTAATTTCTTTATGGTCAAAATCTGCATGAAAGCCTAACCCTAGTTTGCTAGTCCGTAAGGTATTTTTCCCAACAACAAACACTTTACAATTATTCAATGCAAGGATACTGGAGTGGGAGAACCCGATAGAAGTTGCAAACAATCATCAAATAATATTAATACATGTTCAATTTTCGAGGCAAGCATCCCTATGCTTGGAATACAAGATGAATCAAAGCATGACTACTGACCAATACACTACAGATCCATGAAAACACTGACTAAGGATATGGCCACCAGACATATAATGTGGATCCATACCTCCATGACATGAACTAATCACAGCCATGAAAAATACACAGCGGAGATACGAGATGATAAAACATAGCCACAGATAAATACAAAGTGGATCTATGTGACATTATATATATCAACATGCTCAAATGATCTCCTTCGCAACATGGGAAAATTAGATAAAAGAGTGAATTCTCAACCCAAGGTATTTGTCCCAATCCCGATGTGGTACAAATCTAGCTATGTGAATAGATTATTTGATGTCGAACATGGTAGAAACCACTTGATTACCGATCATTGAGGTAAACCATTAAAAAGTGTAATGAAAATCACCAATGATGTCAATGAATCCCATGGTACCCTAGTACATTCCAACGAATGTGAATAAATGAGTCGAGGTCGAACATTCGTGGAATCATCTGATCAAAGGTCAATGATGTAAACCTACTGTCAGAAGTGAGGAGGCCTGCCATTGAGGCATGCAGGTCCGTTTTACACACTTGAATAGTCGATTGACAACTAGACATCCTAAGATTTCCAATGGTACTTTCAGATCTACATTTAGAGTTTGTGAAGGCAGTCAAAACTCCCAAACAAGATGAGGCATCATTTTTCAAACAAACTTCAGAATGAATTATTTGATCGCTAAAAAATGGCATGGCATGGAATTTCTTGGAAAGCCATGGAAATAACAATGCATGGCCTAGAAAGGAAAGGAAAGGCATGACAAGGAAAGGCAAGGCATGGCATGGAAAGGCATGGAAATGCATGGCTTGGAAACGCAAGGCAAATCATGGCATGCCATGGCAAGGCAAGGCATGGCATGGAATGGCATGGAAAGGAAAGGAAAGGCATGGCATTCCATGGCATGGAAGGTCATGGGATGGAATGACAAGGTTTGACATTTCCTTAACTTGTCTTGACATGCCTTGTCATGCCATGCCTTGTCTTTCCATGCCATGCATTGCCTTGTCTTACCATGTTATGTCATGCCTTGTCATGCCATATGTTTCCTTGCCTTGCCATGCCTTGGCTTTCCTTCCCAATCCATGCCTTGATGTGGCATTTCATGCCATGCCTTTCCATGCTATGACCTTCCTTTCCTTTCCATGCCATGTCATGCCTTGCCTTGGCATGAAATTCCATGTCTTACCTTGCCAAGCCATGGCATAAAATGGCATGGCAAGGCAAGGCATGGCTTGGTAAGGCAAATCAAGGCATGGCATGGAGAGTTAATGCAAGGAAAGGTCTACCATGGCAAGGCTTAACATGGAAAGGAAAGGCATGGTTTGGCAAGGAAAGGAAAGGAATGGAAAGGAAAGGAAATGCATGGCATGGCATGACATGGCATGGAAAGGAAAGGCATGGCATGGAAAGTAAAGGAAAGGAAAGTCATGGAATGGCATGGCATGGAAAGGCAAGGCATGGCATGGCATGGAACGAGATCACAAGACATGGTTTGGTAAGGAAAGGCAAGGAATGGCATGGCAAGGCATGGACATGATTGACATTTCCTTCACTTGTCTTGTTGTTCCTTTCCATGCCATGCTTTTCCTTTCCATGCCATGACATTCCTTTCCATGTCATGACTTGCATTTTCATGCATTTCCTTGCCTTTCCATGCCATGCCATGCCTTTCCATGCCATGCCTTGCCTTGCCTTGCCATGCCTTGCCTTGCCTTTCCATGCCTTGGATTTCCTTGTCAAGCCATGTATTTTCTTGGCATGTCATGTCATGCCTTGGCTTTCCATGCCATGCCTTGAATTTCCATGCCATCCCATGCCTTGCCTAGGAATTCCATGCCATGCCTTGCCTTGCCAAGCCATGGCATGGCATGGCATGACAAGGAAAGGCATGGCTTAGTAAGGAAAGGAATGGAATGGCATGGAAAGTGAAGGCAAGGAAAGGCATGGCATGGAAAGGAAAGGCATGGCTTGGCAAGGCAAGTTAATTCATGGAAATGCAAGGCACGGCATGGTATGGTATGGTATGGAAAGGCAAGGAACAACATGGCATGGCATGGAATGAAAAGTGAAGGCAAGGAAAGTCATGGCATGGCAAGGCAAGGCATGGAAAGGAAAGGCATGGCATGGAAAGGCATCACAAGACAAGGCAAGGAAAGGAAATGGAAAAGAAATGACACAACATGACATGCCAAGGCACAACATGAAAGGTCATGGCAAGAAAATGCAAGACAAGGCATGACACTACATGACAGGGCATGGTAGGGCATGGAAAGGCAATGCAAGACAAGGCATGACACGACATGGGATGGCAAGTGAACGCAAGGCAAGGAATGGCATGGAAATACAAGGCATGACCTGACATAGCAAGGCAAGGCATGGCTTGGTAAGGAAAGGCAAGGCAAGGTGTAGGCATAGTTCATTAATTTACCTAGTAAGTGCTCTTTCTAAGTCATTGATGGATATTTCTTGAATGTATTAAATAATTTTTTTATCAAATTGGTGATATTGCATGTTATCTTGTATTCTTCTTGAAATTAACCTTGTCTTGAAAACCTTTATTTTTTGGTTAGATTAGGACTTACCCTTGATTTCCAACCTTGTAAGCTTGATGTCTAGGGTTTAATTGTCATTTTTCACCCTTAGAATACACCTTGACACCTTTTATTACATTTATTTCATAATTTTCATCCCTTTAGGGCTTGATGTCTTGAATATTTTAGGGTTGTTATGTGCCATCTTCCATTTCAACAAGCATTTGTTATCTAAACCCTAGTTTAGGCTTGCATTTTGAGCCCCATTTCGTTGCATGATTACTTGTTTTAAGGGTTGTTATATTAATTGTCCTATTGTAGCATGTCATATTGTTGAAGTTAAACATATTAATCAAAAGTTTTATAACAAATATAGTTTCCTTATTAATTTGTGGTGTTTGGGACTTCCCATTGACTTGTTTGAACTTAGTTAATATAATTTATTTCCGTGGCATGACAATGGAATGGCATGGAAAGGCAAGGCATGGCATGGAAATGGCATGGCATGGCATGGCATGGAAAGGAAAGGCAAGGCAATGACATGGAAAAGAAATGCAAGACAAGGCATGCCATGGCATGGAATGGAAAGTGAAGGAAAGGCATGACATGGAAAGGAAAGGCATGGCATGGCAAGGAAAGGCATGGCTTGGAAAGGCAAGGAAAGAACAGGTCTAGGTCTAGGTTTAGGTCTAGTTCTAGGTCATTATTTCAAGTTTTGTGGATGGTTATTTCTTGAATGTATTAAATAAATGTTTTATCAAAGTGGTGATATTGCATATTATCTTGTATTCTTATTCAATTAACCTTGTCTTGAAACCCTCAATTTCGTGGTTATATTAGGACTTACACTCGATTTCCATCCTTGTTAGCTTAACATCTAGGGTTTAGTTTTCATCTGTCACCCTTAGAATACAACTTGACACCTTTTATTATATTTCAGTCATATTTTTTATCCCTTAAGGGATTAATGTCTTGAATATTCTAGGGTTTTTATGTGTCATCTTGCATTTCAGTAATAATTTGTTATCTAAAACCTAGTTTAGGTTTGCATTTTCATCCCCCTTTCATTTAATAATTACTTGTTTTGAGGGTTGTTATATTTTTCCTACTATAACTTAGTTAATATCATTTCTTGTCTTGGAGAGGAATGACAATGGCATGGCATGACAATGGGATGCAATGGAAATGGCATGGCAATGGGATGTAATGGCATGGCATGACAATGCATGGAAATTACATGGCTTGGAAAGGCATGGAAATGGTGTGGCAATGGCACGGAAATGATATGGCATGACTGTTAGATTTTAAACTATTGTTAGTTTTCTTTTCAATTTACTAGATAACCATAGCATAGATAGGATCACTGAGAAAAACATAATCACAAGATACACAACATTTATCCTGGGAAACCCTCATGGGGAAGAAAACCCAACAAAAACTTCCTTAATATAGATAGCCAATACAATGCCAAGATAATAAACCAAACAATAGAGAATATCCTCTCCCAAGTAATGTGCCCCTCTCTATTCCTTCTTCTCCAACTGCAGCTCCAAGATTGCACTCTAGATGATCAAATGAGTGAGTGAACAAATGAGGCATTGGCTTCCTTTATTTATACAAACTGGAAAGTGTTGAAAGGAGGTGTCTCTTCACTGGCAGGACTGACTTCTCTTTCTGGGCGGTTAGAACCACTTTAATTTTCCTGGGGGCCGACTTCTCAATTTGCATATTACAATTAGGGTTTGACCAATCCGCAAAAGGGGATTTGGTCATTTACAATTCCCAACATGATCAATCTACCAAAGGGGATTGATCTAATGAATAATACATTAATAATAAATAGAATACTCTTTGCAGTTACAATATTTCAACACTCCCCCTTAACAAGAAGGGTATTCTACAACAACATCAGGCGAGAGAGAGGGAAACATCATCAACATCATATGGAACATTGACTGGAATATCTATAAATTGTCGTAAGTTTTTCTCATCATCAATATCATCAACAACACAACACAAAGGTTGGAGCATCATCAAGATCAACACTAGGCTAAGAGTCTTCAGCATGAAGCTGGCATCACAGCACGAAGATGGCATCACAACATGAAGTTGACTACACAATATCATCAGCACAAAGATGGCATCACAGTACGAGACTGAAAACACAACATCATCATCACGAAGGTGGCATCAAAACAAGAGGTTGGAAACGCATCATCACATCACAAGTCTAGCAACACATTATCACAGCATGAGGCTGGAAACACATCATCACAACACGAGGATGGAAACACATCATCACAGTACGAGGTTGGCACATCATCAGCACGAAGTTGGCATCACAGTGCGAGGCTGACAACGCATCATTAGCACAAAGTTGGCATCACAACGCGAGGCTGGCAACACATCATCAGCACGAAGCTGGCATCATAGTATGAGGCTGGAACATCAACATCATCATGAAGTTGGCATCACAACACAGTGTTGGTAGCACATCACTACTCCCCCTTTTGAGGGAGGTCCTTTCGGACTACACCAATCTTATCTCAAAAGTTCTCCAACTTTACATGAGATAGAGGCTTGGTCAACACATCAACAACCTGTTCATTCGTGCTAACATACTGGAGCTTTATGTATCCTCTCTACAACATATCATGAATGAAGAGATACTGGATCTCTATGTGCTTCGACTCATCGTGGAATGCAAGGTTCTCTATCATGTTTATATAAATATGGTTATCACAAAGGATCATGGTGACTTCCATCTCTAGATCAAATAGATCTATCAACAACATTTGAAGCCATATGGATTAATAACAGGCAGAACATGCAACAATGTATTATGCTTCTGTCATGCTCGGAGAAATGTTGAATTTCTCCCTACTATGCCATGAAGTCACAGCTGACTGCAAACTGAAACAACATCTTGAAGTGCTCTTTCTATCAGAAACACTTCCATCTCAATATGAATCAGTGTAACCACTCAGTGTGAAGTCATGATCTTTAGTATAATAGAGACCAAAATCCAATGTACGCTTAAGGTATCTCATCACATGTTTTTCAGAAACAATGTGAACACGTCCAGGTTCTACTAGATATTGACTCAAGGAAAAACATGTATTGAGCCTGGTATTCATCATATACATCATTGAACCAATAATTTGTTTGTTCAGGGTAGCATCAATCAATTCTGACGAGGTATCTACCAGGAGCTTCAACTTCATTTCCATGGGTTTGTTTATGGATTTACATTTCAACATGTCAAACCTCTTCATTTTAACTGCATACTTCCCTTGGTTAAGTAACATCTTCTCTATGCTCTGCCAAAGTTCAAGACCTAAGGGCTAATGCATTTAGATATTTTGTCAAACTCTGTAGTGAGATTCCTCTGTGATGAGATTTTATTTATCTTTTCAAGAATAAATCACCTACATATAGTAGTAACATCATTGGCTCATCATTCATAACCTTGCGATAAAGGTTAGAATCAACTTTACTCTTGCTAAAGCCCAAGCTCGTCAGGAAACTATCAATTCTTCCATACCAAGCTCTAGGAGCTTGCTTCAACACATACAGAGCTTCCTTCAACCGACAGACATGAGTCTTTATATCTTCAATATTCAAATCAAATTTTCTCATTACATTGTACCAATCTAGTACACTTTCCCAGCTGCAACTCAATCTGCACAATCATGGGATAGCTCTATGTGCTCTCTGCAAAGCACTATCTGTCTCACTTCCTGAGAGTATGTCCTCTCCTCTTTCTACAACGGTTCCTTTTGGAACTGGGAATCTGCACCTGCAGTTGCTCTGAAGCTGAGAATGACTGCTTCATTCTCACTGTGGTTGCTAAAATATGAGAGTAACTCCTCTTATTCTATCACGACAACAGCTTCATCTGAAACTGAGAGTGGCTCAATAAATGATACTGAAGCTAGCTTTTCTTCTTTCATGGAGGTAGCTTTATATTTCATTGTAGTCATGTCTCCATGACCCAACTAATGTAATGAAACAACTGCCACTTAATTTTAAATGTGGGGATTGTTCCCCATGCATCTCATATTATATATGAATCATGGTTGTTCTGGTTGTCTTCATAATTATTGGAACTATTTCTTCAATTACTGGAGTAAGTGTCTCATCATAGTATTCTCCCTCTTGCTGGGAGATTCCTCTAGACACACATCAGGATTTGTACACCTGCAACATGCTTGATCTGTATAGATCAATCTTTGAATTCAATATTGACTTATCTTCTAGTCTCACGGAAGAATCCATATCCTAGTCTTTTTGACTGGCTTCCTTCTTTGTCACTGAAATAAGGGAATTTTCCAGGAGATTTCATATCTCCTAGGAGTCTCTAAAGTTACAATCTAGTCTTCTCATGGCATTTGTCTCCCAATCCTAGAAGTTGTCTCTTCATCTGATCCTTTCTGAGATCAGGCTTACTCTTGATTTCTTTCGAGTCTACAAGGACTTCATCATCTCTTACAGGGTACACTTGGTGTTGAATAGCAAGTCTAAATATGAAATATTGAGTCAGGCTTCAAATGAGTTCTTCTTCCCGTTAAGGTGGCTTCATTAAACTTTAAACAATTATGTTGTGAGTTCTTGTTCTAATGTTGGGTCATCTTTGGAGCCTTATGCTCCTTACAATCAATCTTCATATGAGATACTCAGAATCTCAAAAGATGGCTTCTTCTTCATCTTCTTTGGTACATGAATGTATATGGTCATGTACATAGTATGCTTCATGTCTCATCTAATCTGTTGCCTTCTCCAACCTTCACTATAGCTTCCTCAAGGTTATTACCTGTGACTAAAACAAGGTCAACAAAACAACAAGCAAGAATAATACTATTTTGATAATAGTAAATAAAACAATAGCACGAATAATTGTCATAGTATCTCCTTTAGAGATTTCACTTGTGACCTTTCTGAAGAAAATATCAAAAGTAAGAGATACAATACGAAATGAGATCAACACTCTTCTAGTGTTGTGATCAAACATTCATCCAAGTTAACCTGGAATCAACACAAGAAGTTTCTCCCAAAGGAGATGTTAGTTGTATCTGGTAAATGATTACATTAAGCATTTATCTTGAGATGCTCACATGCTACCAAGTATAATACTTTTCAAAGACTGCTACCTCAACTATAATGTTTACTTGTAAAGGGGTAGTTATCAACTTTCCATGTGAAATTTTGAATCTTATCAACTTAATTAATCAAACCTGGAACCTGGAGCCTTGTCCTCAAGAATGAGTGTTTTTCTTTTCTTCCAAGTCTCCTTCACTCAAGATGACGAGTGCTTTCTTCAACCTGTCTTCTTGTACTAAGAAAATATGCTATCTTGACAGAAGATTGGGTTAGAGAATAAACTCTATGATCTCAACTTTAATCCATCTAATACCTTGACTTAATTTTGACCAAAGGTTAGTATGATGGTCATAGCTTCAACATGCAACATTGATCAAAATAATGTCATAACAAATAGATGCATATCAGAATAATCAAACATAGGTTTCATTATTCCTATGAATGTGTTGGATCTTGAGATCCTCCTGGATCTATGGTAAGAGATCCCTTCTCCTATAAATACCCTTTAAATATTAACAGTTTAAACATATGTGAATACATACCTTTGATAGTATTTGCAAGTAGTGGCACCATTTGGAAGCAACTATAATAATTACCAACTCTTAAAAACTTCAAGGGTGACTGCAACTAGTATTGCAGCTGATACCTCAATTGATACTGCAAATGATTTTGAAACTGCAATTGCAACTGCAACTGCAACTTAGGGTTTTATGAGGAAACCCTAATTTTTCAAACTTCAAATTTTGAAATTATGATCTAGGGACTAGATGCACTGAGCTGAGGCAATTAAGATGGTACAGTGAGATTTATGAAAATCCAAATTATTCCCCTCAAACTTGACCAGCTGATTTCTAGACTGGTACTTCTGGTTTTCTAGTACTTCTGGTTTTCTAGTACTTCTGGTTTTCTGGTACTTCTGGTTTTTTGGTACTTCTGGTACTGGTGAAAACTAGGGTTTCATTTTTTGGGAGTTCTATCCATTGAAAAGGTGCATTGAAGGTGCCAAAGAGTTCCTTGGGATAGGACACACTTTTCTAGATGACTTTTGGGCTGAAATTCCTCTTCAATAAAAAGCCCTAATTTTCTTATACAACAACAGTGACATTTTTTGTTTTTCTTGTGAAAGATGCTCTCTTCAACTTAGCTCTGATACCATGTTAGAGTTTAAGCTATTATTAGGTTTATTTTCAATTTACTAGATAACCATACCATAGATAGGATCACTAAGAAAAACATAATCACAAGATACATAACATTTATCATGGGAAACCCTCATGGGGAAGAAAACCCAGCAAAAAATTATTTAATATAGATAGCCAATACAATGCCAAGATAATAAACCAAACACTAGAGAATATCCTCTCCCAATTAATTTGCATCTCTCTCTTCTTCTCCAACTACAGCTCCAAGCTTGTGCTCTGGATGATCGAATGAGTGAGTGAACAAATGAGGCACTAGACTCCTTTATTTATACAAACTGGCAAGTGTTGAAAGGAGGTGTCTCTTCACTGGCAGGGCCGACTTCTCTTTGTGGGTGGTTAGAACCACTTTAATTTTCCTAGGGGCCAACTTCTCAGTTTTCATATTACAGTTAGGGTTTGACCAATCCGCAAAAGGGGATTTGCTCATTTACAATGCCCAACATGATCAATCCACAAAACGGGATTGATCTAATGAATAATACATCAATAATAAATAGAATACTCTTTGCAGTTACAATATTTCAACAATGACATGGCTACTTGGCAAGGCATGGAAAGGCATGGAAATGGCATGGCATGTCATGGCATGGCATGTCATGTCATGGCAAGGAAAGGCATGCCATGACATGGCTTGGAAAGGCATGGCATGGAAAGGCAAGGCATGCAATGGAAAGACAAGGCATGACATGGCAAGGAAAGGCATGGCATGTCATGTAAAGTGAAGGTGAGGCAAGGCACAACATGGAAAGGAAAGTTATGACAAGGAAACACATGGCTTGGAAAGGCAAGGCAAGGTCTAGGTCTAGGTCATTATTTCAAGTTTTTTGGATGGTCATTTATTAATGTATTAAATAAATGTTCTATCAAAGTGGTGATATTGCATGTTATCTTGTATTCTTCTTGAATTAACCTTGTCTTGAAACCCTCAATTTCGTGTTTATATTAGTTGTCATCTAGGGTTTAGTTGTCATCTTTCATCCTTAGAATACACCTTGACACCTTTTATTATATTTCGTTCATATTTTCCATCCCTTTAGGGCTTGATGTCTTGAATATTCTAGGGTTTTTATGTGTCATTTTTCATTTCATCAAGCATTTGTTATCTAAACCCTAGTTTAGGCTTTCATTTCCAATCCCCTTTCATTTAATGATTACTTGTTTTAAGGTTTGTTATATTTTTCCTGTTGTAACTTAGTTAATATCATTTATTGGCTTGGTGACGCATGGAAATGGAATGGATATGGCATGGCATGAAAATGGGATGCAATGGGATGCAATGGGAATGGCATGGAAAGGCATGGAATGGAATGGCATGAAAATACATGGAAATGACATGGGATGGCATGGCTTGGCAAGGCATGGCAGGGAATGAAAATGGCATGGAAATGGAATGACAATGGCATGCATGGCATGGAAATGGAAATGCATGGGATGACAAGGAAAGGAATTCAATGACAAGGCAAGGCATGCAATGGAAAGTCCATGCATGGAAATGGAATGGCATGGCATGTCTTGGAAAGGCATGAAAATGACATGGAAATGGAATGGCATGGAAATGCATGGAAATGGCATGGAAATGGAATGACATGGAAAGGAATGGAAATGACATGGCATGGCATGGCTTGGGAAGGCATGGAAATGGCATGGCATGGCAATGGCGTGGCAATGGCATGGCATGGAAAGGCATGGAAATGGCATGGCATGTTATGGAAAGGCAAGGCATGACATGGCAATGCAAGGCGTGACAAGGAAAGGAAAGGCATGGAATGGCATGTCATGGTGAGGCAAGGAAAGGCAATGCATGGCATGGCATGGAAAGGCATGGAAAGGTAAGGCATAACATGGAAAGAAAAGGAATGAAATGGCATGACATGGCATGGAAAGGCATGGCATGGCATGGCAACTTAAGGCAAGGCAAGGCATGCAAACGTTTTCACCTACATGTAAAATGTCATAAACACTTCATTGGATCGAAAGTAACTTTGTGATATAAATTTAAGTCATATGTCTGTAGAAAAAATATTTTTTATTTCTTGGGATGAGAAAGGTTTCTTTTTTTTTTATTCTTGTTTCATTGCAATCCACATTTTGATTTGAATTTTTCCTTGCATGATGTTATGGAAAGTTATATTTATTTTTTTATATGTTAAAATGGGAAGCTACATGACAAGACATGGGAAGATACATGACAATGGCATGGCATGACATGGTTTGGAAAGGAATGCCAATGGCATGGCAAGGCATGACAATGGCATGGCATGGAAATGACGTGGAAAAGGCATGGCATGGCAATGGCATGGAAAATACATGTCATGGCATGTCTTGGAAAGGCATAGCATTGGCCCATGGAAGTGGCATAGAATGGAAAGGCATGGCAAAGACATGGATATGGGATGGCATGGCAAGGAATGGGAATGGAAAGGCATGGGAATGGCATGGAAATGGGATGCAATGGTATGGAATGATAAGGCATGGAAATGGTATGGCTTGGCAAGGATGCATGGAAATGGAATGACATGGAAATGCATGGAAATGGCATGCCATGGCATGGATTGTCAAGGAATGACAATGACATGGAATGGAAAGGCATGGCATGACAATGGCATGGAAAGAACATGTTTGTGGGATTGGGTTTGGGAGGGTCCTTTGTCTCCTTGTGTTCTCTAACTCAAAAATTGGGTAGGAATGTGCAATAAATTCTCATAGATGGTGAAGGGAAAAGAATAATGGTTTCAAGTCTCCTTGGAGTAATTTTGGTAGCATAGCATTACTTTCTATGGTGTTTCATGAAATGTAACCTCAAAACATTTATTTGTAGGTGGAAAATGATACCCATTCTAAGATATAGTTTCCATGTGAACTCTCTCATTGTATTGATCAAAATCAATAAGTTTAGTGGACATCATGGAAGAATGAATAAATGTTATTAATAATTGATTGGTTTAACAAAATTTACTTGCACTCATTGCACAACCTAAACAAAAACATGAGTGCATTAATGGGTCATTGACTAGTCCTTTGGGCATTTATGAAGGGTTACACATAAATCAAATGATTTTATGTATGTCATGCATGGAAAGAGGGGAATAATGTGTGTGCCCTAGAAAAATGGTCAAATTATGGATTGAATCAACTAAGAAACTAACAACTAGGATTCTCAAAGGAATGTCAAGGGAAGGCTAGGGTTTGAAGAGCCCAATTTGTAACAACCTGTGACAAGATATGGGTAGATGCATGTACTTCATATTCTAAATATATATGAAGTGTTTGGGTTGTCCAAATGTTGTGTACTTGCATAATTGAATTTTAGCTTATGTCATCTTCATAATTGAGTAATTCTAGTACTAGTTATGGAGGTTAATTTGACATAACATTGAGTTGAGATTGTTAAGTGATTTACAATTATGTAGAAGATAAATGAGAAAATTTATTTCTATAGTAAAATATTGTAATATGCCATTTTTTAGGTCACAATATTTTCAAGTGACCACTATTTGAGGGTGGATTGTCATTGGATTT
The DNA here is from genome assembly GCA_009831015.1 of Picea engelmannii. Taxonomy (NCBI): domain Eukaryota; kingdom Viridiplantae; phylum Streptophyta; class Pinopsida; order Pinales; family Pinaceae; genus Picea; species Picea engelmannii. Next base: position 783,782 of record ML795194.1, read on the forward strand.
AGATGGAGATAATTCAAGAGGTAGTCCATATTGTTGGTTGTGAGTTAGAATATGCATATCCACAAAATTCATCCAAATAATTCAGAAGGAATGATCTATCGATGATGTAGAGATACATGGTTGATTAGCAAGCAATGCTACTTGACAACCATTGATTGATTATGGATTTAGCATTTAGCAATTTTTTCCACTATAAGATATTTGTTAATGCGTAATGAAAGTATTTATAATCACTTTAGAAAAATATCAAGGGATTAATACACATAAAATTGATACACTTTGAAATTCAAAGACCTTGAAATTCATATATTCATCAACATAAAATACAGAAACAATGAGATTCATAAAAAATGTGTCATGAAATGTATGTGTATGTGTGTGTGTGTGTGTATTCAACATCATCTAAATTTTATATTGTTTACAAAATGGAACCTTGTGCCCAATATACAAAGAGAAAACAAGTGCCCTAACATAAAAATCATAAATATGTTGGCCTCGATACAAAATGCCAGTAGTTGGTCAATCATTGACCACTTCTACCCTCGCCACCCTCAGGAGCATCCTAGAAATCTATTTTTCTTCTCTTGCTTGAGGAAGCACCTCGAGTGGTTCTAGGCTTGGGCGTGCTTCGACACTCTAGAGACTACACAAAGACAAAACATTGTTATAAGTTTTTTTCCTCAATGGATTAATAGACATACAAAATGATACTTTGTAATTTAACCTAAGACAACTCACTGCATCTGATACTGTCAATCGTGAGGGTGTTACCCTCCTCCATGACCCCAATCTCTCTACGATGCCACCCTGAATTAGTTACAAGGATAAAGTCAAGAAAATTAAAAAAATATACATAAAATAAAATTCATGATACATAAAAAATTATCATCAACACATTATCTTACCGTGAATATCTCGGGCCTTGATGGAGATTCGCTGGCAAAAGGAGCACTAGGTTGTACAACTTTCTCCGAGGAAACCTCTACTATGGAAGCCTTAGTGGATGGGGCCAATGGAAATGGTGGTGGGGGTGGGTGGCATACAGGTACAGCCACTATAGATGGATGCAATGGAATAGGTGGTGCAGATGGGTGTCCTACATGTGAATCCAATGAGGATGTGTGTAATAAGACAGATGTTGAGGGTGGGCTGCAATAGACCCCCATAGGTTGTAGAAGTGATTTCAACTCCCTAGGTCTCGATAAAGGTAACCCAGAAGCAAGGCCCAGGTGCCCAGGGGGTGCAGTAGTACTATATCTAGAATATTTCTACATCCTGCATACATTTAATAATATTGAACTATTAGTACCAAATAGTAAAATTCAAAAACATAAACACAAACAATTTGAGAATTATACAATATTTAACTATACACATGGTACCTGTGATGTAGGTGACTTGTCCATCCTAGATGGACATTCCTCGACATCGCCTAGTCCCAAATTCTATAGAAACACAAGAACATTAAAAATTTGAGAATACCATAAAATAAAGAAATGACAATGGTGAATTTATCAAATGTGACACATATCTGTGTGTGGGGTGTGCCCAATGAGTAGGATTCCTCTACTGCTACATCAGTGGTTTGGCTAGGCAGTGATGCATCGATCAATGTAGAGGGTATACTACTCAGACGTAACAACTGCAAAACAACATGCAATAAAAAATCTATATAAATACACATAATACAAAATAAATATATAACGATGAATAACATAGAGAGAGTTAAGATACTAACCTCCTCCGTGAAGCTATGTTTTCCACTGGGCTATATAGGTCCATAACATGTCTTCCCTAAGCTTGAACATATGTGAGGTTCACATGGATGGTTCTTATGTCCATGTGCCCTCTCCTCACTGTACTTTGATGTGCATGATGAAGCTCCAACCCCTCTATCAATGTCACTGGTAGGAACCTCTTGCAGAGATAGTGCAACAAAGCTACTGTGTTGCACTAGGGTACAATTCAATAATGAAATGGCTAGTTGTACCTGCTGCAATCTCTCCACAAAAGGAGGATGTTGGGTAGGGGGGTCAGGCCTTTCCCTGGGGGGACAAGGACTTAACATGGGATCATTCTTGGCATGCTCTCGGTCCTGTGTGGACCCTTGACCCACACCCAGGAAGTCACCCATGTAAAAGTTGTTGACATGCTTACCCAAAATAAACTCAACCCATAATTTTCTCAGAAAATATAAGGGCACCTCCTTGTTATTGCAGGGAGGTTTATCAAAAACCATATACCACCTATCCATCAAGTTTTGACTAATATGGGGATGGATGCACCAGTAAATGGAGAGCATTTCTTGGTCAATGGTAGTTCTTGTCCATTTATGGGATCCCTAAAAATAGTCAATATTTGTTTTTTTGAAATTCCCAAGTCTCTAACTTAGTTTATGTCCAAACCAGTGCTATAGTACTCATACATTCTTGCCCTATAATCAGAAATACAGGTCAATTTCCCTTGGGCACTTGCAATGGACTTCACAATGATGTCCAAAGAAGTGGTCAGGGGGACTCTGTTAGGCTCTTTAGTGTCCCTTAATTGTTCCTCAAGGGTTCTTAATATGACCAACCCCTCATCAATTTGACTGTCTACATTAGGTGGTTGTGGTGGTTGGGGTTTTTCTCTCCTTGGTTTTCTTCTGAGCGGTTTACATTGTCTCCTAGTTCCATTTTATTATATATGTTGCAATTTATTAAGCTAACGCATGTAAATTAGGTTGGTTTTTTAATTATAATAGAAAACTACAAATTTCTTTAATTTAGATTCTTGGGAGAAAAAGACTAAATTCGAAATGACTAAATTGAGAGTAAAATAAAAGAAATTAAACATACTTGGCTAGAATGGGACACACGATGGCAAGATCCTCACCTTGTTTCTCCTCTCCAACTCCTCTCTATTTGCTCAATGAGAGTAAAAACACGAGCGCGATTTGTGCAAATGAGCACAAATCACGCTCGCGACCCTTTAAAAATGGTTAAGCAGAGGAATATACAGGTGTTCCTAGGAATGCATGTGCATTCCTAGGAATGTGCATGCATTCCTACCACTAAACTTACATGGCAAGCTGAGTGGAGGTTCAAGCACTTCCAAACCTATAGGGTTAGGAATGTGTGCACATTCTTGTGAATGCGCACATGTTACTACGAGTGTGCGTTCCTGTTGATCCACTTGCCACTTTTTGGCCACCAACTTTGTACACTTACCCTTAGGGCTATGTTAATTATGCTATTTTAAGACCATATTAATGGTTATTGTTACTATTTAATTGGATAGTTGGTCATTTAATTTAATTATTGTTTTTAGACATACATGAGTAATTTCCAATGCTAATATAGCTCATCACATATTTCTTTCAAGTCGTCATTTTTTCTATTTTTCATTCATACTTTTCAAGTAGAAAAGTATAAATGTAAATATTGAATACATCATTTCGGAGAAAATTTGGAGATATGAAAACTTCCATCCAGTAAAAATGTTATTATTTCAAGAATACCATCCAGTAAAAATGTTATTATTTCAAGAATATAAATTCATTGATATAGGCTTCAAGATATAAATTTATTGCTATAGATAATATAGAAAGGTATAGTAGTCTCACATCATTCATGGATAAATATTTTGTATATGTATTATAATATTAGTGGCTCATATATAATAAGATTGTTGTTTTTAAGGTATGAAATTATAGTTCTTTTAAAAGAAATGATTGCACATTTTTTCATATACCATGTTTTGTCTTGAAACTCTTAAAGTTGCTTAACTAATATTTATATTTTAAAAAAATGTTAAATTTCATTCTTTTGATAAATTTATTTTTATATTGTAATTTTCTATAAATGTTAGATTTCATTGTTTTGATAAATTTATTTTTATATTGTAATTTTTTATAAATGTTAGATTTCATTGTTTTGATAAATTTATTTTTATATTGTAATTTTTTATAAATGTGTATTTAGACCTTTTTAATATAATTTAAAAAAATATTAAATGAACACACATATATATGATAGTTTGTCGCCCTATTCAATTCCATTTATATATTAAATAATTGCATTGAAGGTGATAGTCGTAGAGAAATCTCTTTCTCAACTCATCAATGCACACTATGCATGTAAAGATTAACCTTTTCAAATTATGTTATTCTATTTTATATTTATTATAATAGTAAAATTATCAAAAAAAATTGAAAAAATCGATTAACCTTTTCAAACTATGTTGTTTTATTTTATATTTATTTTTATTTTTCTTGTAAATAAAAAAGTGATATTTTTTCAAAAAACAATTGTGATTGTATATATCAGTTCAGGATTACATGTCTACTACTTGTTTCGTCAAACTAGTGGAGATCGAAACAGGTGGCATCCTATTGTTTTGGTAGCCAAAAGTAGAAGCCACCACTTGCTCTGCTAAACAGTTGGAAACTAGAGAAAGTGGCAACAGAGTGTTGTGACAGAGCTATCTAGACATGCAATAAAAAACTGAACATAGTGTAAGACAGGAAAACTAAGAAGTAGTACAAAAATATCCTTGTGTTTTGCAGAGGGAGTGTTGAGAGCTTATAAACCTTAAACATTAGATGAACTATTAGAACAATGGAACCTACCATCCAGAGTGTCATCATGAGGAGTGAAGGCGTAAGTTTGTGCATAGGTTGGGCATCTCTGTTTAATTGGCGTGTTCAAGAAGGCGTCTAACAACATGTCAATTATGATACTAAGGAGAGGTGTTCCTGTGGAGCTGCTCCATCATGTCCCTCCTCATCTCGAAGATGAGCTCCAAGTGCTCCGACACCAGGAAGCAGGGTGAACTCAAGTCTCGTCCTATGTCTGATGTAGGCAATGGAGGCTCAGGTGGGTGATCCACCCATGGTATTTCTTCTTGGACTATACAAGTAGCCCCCTCCAAGGCATTCGCTGCATCAATTGTAGAAAGACTGGTGTTGGGTCGATCATGGAGATCTGTGACCGTGTAGAGGAGGGAGTATGGTAGAACTATAATTGGTTCCTTCAGAATTTCCTCCTCTACATATGCCATTGGAGGCGTCTTCGGCTCCTTGTTCCTTTGAATCAGAGTTGTCGAGGAAGCATGCGCTAGTTCATGGAGGCGTCTCTGCCTTGCTGCATAACAATACCAAGAGGGACCCCTCTTAGGTTTCCTCACTCACGAGTCATGGAAGAGAGGGAAGGCCAGACAAAGCTAAAGAGAAGAGCACGCAGAGTTAGAAAATGGAGCAGAGCAGAGCACAAATGCAATGATGGAATGGAATGAGACAATCCATAGCCAACCTGGTAGAAGTGGAGGAGTGCTCGGGAAGATAAAGTGACCTCGCAACCTCCTCCCATACCTAACGTCTCCCTTCTGCCATGGTGCATTGAGAACGCCATTAAACCTACGCAAGGGAGTTGTCCAACCTTCCCCAGAGCTTGTTTAAGTCTGACCTCCATCCAAGAAATGAAGAGAAGGGTGGAAACAAACCTTATTAATAACTCGATCCGCATGCAGAATGCGTGGCACCATCTGGGCTACGTGGCATCCCATCTAGGGGTTCTATTTTACATTTATTATAATAGTAAAATTATAAATTTTTTGAAAAATATTGATTATATATATAATACTGTGTTAAATTAATATGTCAATTCTCTGTTAAATCTCTACCAAAACAAAGACGAATCACAATACAATTTCGATATTTTTTTAAAGGTTGTTACTTAAACTGATTATATAATTGTTTTTATATATTATTAATATAAATATCAACTAAATTTAAAAACAAAAAAAAAAAATCAATCACAGGAACCAATTTTTTCTCTACACATTAAAACAAATGAAACATCTTAGTTACATTTACTAAAAGAAAAAAATAGTTATACACATTGATATTACTATTTAATAGAGAGTAATTACATCGAAGGTGTTTATAAGGGAGCATTTTTCTCAACTCTTCGTCGTCTGTTAGTAGCTTCTGGACGCATGACCCATATTTGAATTTTTTTTTTTCCTAGTTGACTTTCAGACCTCTAGGTACGATTCCTCTTAGCTGGAAACGTTGATGTATTCGACAAGACCCTTTACACCCTGGACATCGACAAGAACGACATTTCACATTTCTTCATTTCGAAGCTCACAGAGAACCAAATAAATACCCTGGTCATTCCCAACATTATTAAAGAATTGACATCTCAACGGGTTTTCTGCCTCCTTTGCCTAGTTCGCCCTTGGAATCTTAGATTTATAGCCCTAGCTAATAGACGATGTAATGTTATTGTTTTTCATAATTTGTATCAGCAAGGGGGTCAAAATTGCATGGTTCACAACACGGGGCCTTTGGGTTGTTTGTCACAAACCCTTCCTGACATTCACAACAATTTATCGAAACTTGATGAGCATGGTTGTGTTGTAGCTTATAACAGAGCCTGCCAAACTTTTAATCTGCACCTAAAAAATGTGTCCCGACAACTCAGAGCATAATTCTCGGATCCCACCATTGTTTATGTCTACATTTATTCCATAAAATATTCTCTCATAGAAAATGCATCTAAATATGGTACACACATTAAAAGTACAGAATTACATTTTCTCCTTATTTATGCTCCGAGTTTAAAGATTACTCTTTTTGTTATGTTTTCCCTGTAGACAAGATTCGAACACCCGCTAGCAGCCTACTATGGATATTGTTGGAACAGGGGCAGACCCAGGGTTCAATTCTACAACAACGCACCAGCAAAACCCTAACTACCAACCCTTTCGGCAACACCTGTGAAGCAGATGAAGTCTCACCCGAGGTAAAGGCAGGGGTGATTGCAGGACTCAGGTGTCCGCAACCTTAGTTGGGATATAGATCTATGATTACACACTTAACAAAGCACTTAGCATCAATAGTTCACCTAGAATTAACCTTTATCTCACTCCGCAGATAACACAGAGCATTGCAGTATATACTTAGATCTAAGAGTATTCAACACTTAGCAGCATACAACAGACTGGATCTGGTATACCAAGCACTTAGCAAATTCATACACATCAAATCTATCATCTATACACATCTAATAAGAACAAAGCATAAGTAAATCTATCTAAACATGTCATAGCACTTTAGCAAGAGAGGGAAAACACATGTAAGTAACAGCACAAAGCATGACACACAGATTTATGTGGTTCACCCCCACCCTGGGGCTACGTCCACCAACTCTTCTTTTGTATTATTGTTGGCCAATCAGTTATAAGCATAGAGCCTCAAAACCTACTCCACGCAGGACAGGAGATCTGCGCAGCTCGCTAGATCCTCCTTCCACGAGTAGCTCTAAGCATAAAACTATCTTACAATCCATGCACTCAGCACTTACAATACTTGCACTCAGCTCTGCAAGTATATCACATAGATCATCTCTTAGCACTAAGCCACTTCTCAAGTGTCCTAAAAAATTTCCCTTCTTAAATAGCCTAGACTTCTACTTATACATTACAAAAAGGGGCCTAAACATGGGTAAACCCATGGGCCGACATCCCAGTCCCGTTACATTATCCCCCAAAACCCAAAAAGGACCCAAAAAGGGGGTCTATGTAATATACCAAATATAAAAAATACGCAGAACAGAAATAAAATGCTAGAAATGGCAGAATAACAGTAATATAACCAACATAATCTCCACAATAACACAAAAATGATATAAGAATAACAACAGAAATAACACTTTGATTCAGAAAGCAATGTTCATGGGCCTCTTCGAGGGGGCAACCTCCAATCGAGTAGTTCTCTGTTACAATAATCTCCAAGCTAGGGTTTTCATACCCTCAACCCTTATTTATACTAAATATGTCTATCAAGAGAATCATCTAGAGGAAGGTCCTTCTAGAAGCAGAAGCTTCTATTAGGTCTTCTTACATCCACCTTATTCTATTTTATTGAAAGGCCTTATTAATATTGACCTTTATTACATCCGAATATATTGATCTACATATATGCAGGTTAGGACCCTAACATATCCGCCCCCTTAAAAACAACCTTATCCTCAAGGCTTGAGATGTGGAAACTGTTGCAGAATGGTAGCTGGTTCCCAAGTGGCATCTACTGGAGTTGTATCTTTCCACTGGACTAGCACTTCCTTGATGGTTCTCTGATGCAGGCGAAGCTCACGCTGGTCTAAAACTACTTTTGGCTGTAGCCAAATGGATCCTTCTTCAGCTAACTCGGGAAGGTTGGTTTGAATTTGACACCTAGTTCCAATCACCTTCTTTAAGCATGAAACATGAAAAACATGATGTAGCTTCGACTGACTGAGTAGAGCTAACTGATAGGCGACTTGTCCCACATGATTGAGAACTGTATAAGTACCATAAAATTTGGGCGCTAGCTTCTGACAATGCTCGGCCTTGAGGGAAGTTTGCTTGTATGGTTGCAGTCGCAGAAACACCTGATCCCCTTCTGCAAATTGACATTCAAAGCGACCTTGATCTGCTTGTTGCTTCATGCGATTATGTGCCATGACCAAGTTCTCTTTAAGGGTATGAAGAATATCCTCTCTAACTGTAAGTGTTTGGTCAACTGCCTAGACCTTCGAGGTACCCGGTAAGTATGAGAGAACTGAAGGTGGATTATGTCCATATACTGCTTCAAAAGGAGTCATGCGTGTAGTTGTATGGTAGGAAGTGTTGTACCACCATTCAACTAGGGGTAACCATTGAGCCCACTGATTTTTCTTTTCAGAGGAAAAACACCTCAGATATGTTTCCAAACACTTGTTGACAACTTCTGTTTGACCATCAGTCTGGGGATGATAAGTTGTGCTGAGATGCAATTGGGTGCCCTGTAGCTTAAATAGTTCTTGCCAAAAATTGCTTGTGAAAGTTGGGTCATGATCAGAAACAATAGAGTGTGGCATGCCATGAAGCTTGAAG